>VZSV01000015.1:7048254-7059640 GCA_013398735.1 Nothocercus julius
TTTTTTTTTTTTTTTCCCCCCCTCCCTCTCTCACTCTCTCTGACAGATGTCCATAGGCTTGATGCTTCTCCCTAGCCAGGACTCTGAGGTTTCAAGGACTTTCTCCTCTTACGTATAACCATCAAGAATTTAAACAACATGTGAGAGCGAACTGAGGTAACAAAATATAATATTGGTAATCTTTTGTCAGCTTCCCAGGCTGCAAAGAGCAGCACCTCCCCTGCATGGATTGGAATATTCCATATGCCCCTTTGGGAGTACATTTAACAGTGGTAGGATGCCTGTGGACTTCCCTAGAAGAAAAGCCAAGACAGCTCTATGAAATCCTAAAAACTCGCTTTCAGAGCTCATTTTAAGATAGAGAATGGGTGAAAGAATATCTTTGGATAGAAGAACTGAGACCCAGAGAATGTGCTGACCAGGTCTCATCTTCCACTACATTGAGATCGTCAAACACTGCCTCACTTCAGCAAATAGTATCTTGAGCTCTTCTGATTTGAAAACTGTCTGCTGATATAAACCTGGAGTTCAGCTTGATGCCAGAAATTCCCCCCTTCCTTCTGCAGGCTCACTTGTCTCCTACATCTCTCTCAGGATTTCAGTCCCCTGCCGCAGACTGTACTAGCCATCCCTTCCGCTCTCACTGCTCCATAGGATTTCTTCCCCTGCTCATCACAGCACTGAACAGCTTGCTGCCAAAGCCCTTCACTTATCAGTAATTCTCTGCATGAAGCTACAACCGGTACTCATCCCTCTGGACTTGGGCCATCCTCTAATGCCTCCCAGCAGCTTTGAGTCATACACTGCCACAGCTGACCCTCCTGGACCCCTCTCCTTCACCAGAGAGGCAGGTTAAGCTTGAAGCCAAGTGGAGTTGAACTCCAGCCCTTCTGAAAGGCTCAACTGCCCAGCAACAGATGGTATAGCACAACTTCAGCCCAGCAGGAAAATGATATTTTCCTCTCATCAACTAAAATATCAATAAAATCTGCACATATTTTCCATTTCCAGAATGAAAAGTGATTCCACTTTTCAGTTTGGAGATCAGGCTTTGTAATAGAACTGGACCAACTAAAGCCTAAATAATACCACCCAATTTCCTTTCTAGTGCCATAAAAGGATTAAGCAAAGATCATGTTAGGTATCTTTGCAGTTGGTTCAAAATAGGAACAACTTCCTACTTGAGGAAGTGAATGCTACTATTTTATCACCACCTATTAATAATAAAATTACTGTCACAATCTGAGGAATAAAAACTTTTGATAAGTGATATCACTTATCAGAACTTTGAGTTTTCACTGAGGAAATAGATTCTGTTCTGTAGCATTTTCTTTAGTGAATTTAATTTGTAGGAATAATTATGAGTAAGAATTTCCATTCTCAAAGAAAAACAACTGCACATGGCCTGTACTCTCTGAATCTCAGATGGGTACCTCTCAATTCAACTGTTAACAATAGTCGCTTGCTAGATTTAAGGCATTTTATGAAAACTAAGGTGCCAATCATTAACTGTGTTGCATCTAGATTTGTATCAGACCAGCGTTTTGCACTGTTGGCCTCCAGAAAGCATATGCTGTTCCCTTGTATTACAGCCATTTGCTGCACATCTTTAAGCGTCCCTGGTAAAGTGTGAAATGTGTTCACTACACATTTAAAAACAAATTTTACTCTCCAAAGTAGAAGCCAGAGTTCACTGCAAAAAGCCGGCAGTGGCAAAGGAAACCCCCAAGACCCACCTACTCCCTTGCTGCTCTTATTTATTTACAAATATGTTATTTACTGATAAGGAAAGCAAACAATGCATTACAATGACACATGTTTCACATTTACTGCCTAATTTCATTGTTGATAAAGAAGTTCACAAGAAAACAAGAAATTAATTAAGTCCTGTATACACAAGTGAAAATTGATAAGATCAGCAATATCATCTACCAACTGAGTTAATATAACCAACCTGCTAATTACATGAAAAATACTGAGAAGTAAGAGTCAGACATTTGCTTTAAAAGAAATTAATTCCCTATAATTAAATCTGGCTGTATGGCTATAGTGGTCTAAACATTTCCTTTTATAGAGCCTGTTCGATCTGCAAAGAAATATAACACAAAGATGGTTTGTTTAGAGTTACACATGAAGCCTGGAGAAAGAGGGAGTCAGTGACAAAAAATGAGAAAAAGCCACAGACCTTCCTGCACACCAATTCTCTTTTGTGCATTAATTAATCATTATGTCTTTTTTTTCTCTCTCTCTCTCTCCGTTGAGGAGAACTATTTCTCCTGCTGACTCTTGCACTTTTAGGCTACAGAAAGTATCTACACTCTTTTTAAAAAATATCAGTTGAAAGATAGACTTCAGAATGAGATTTTGCTTTTTACCTTATTTGTAACAAAATCATCACAAGTTTAAGGTAAAAAAAAAAAATAATAAAACCAGCAGGCAGACACATAAGTGCAGAGTTGGGTGTTGAATATCTGGATTTACCCCATCACCACCTTTTTTTTCAATAATCCTTTACCCTAAAAAATGACAATCTTGGATGTGCTTTAACAATTAATTTGTTCTTTCCATTTGACTCAGCTAAGTCATCAGGCTTCTTTGTTCCTGAGCTAACAACCTACTTCGAAAACTAAAAAAAATGCATGGAAATGAGCTGGAATTCTGTGACAAGTTTTACATTTACAGCACTTTGTTTTCCTTTGGCCACTCTTCACTATTTTCTTGACATTCTCCAACAATAACAAATCTTACCGATCTCTAAGCAGCAAGTTCTATGCCTCAGCTTTCAGAGAGAAAGGCTGCAGGGAGGGAATGCTACAGCAGCCAAGAAAACAATTTGCAGTAAAACTTCTTTCCTGATAGCCATATACTGCCTTATCTTCTTCTAGTCTTTAAGTTACTCCTCTCAAGAAGCAAACTACAATCGTCTCTTAGAGCGCAAGTAACCATACTAATGGAAATTCAAAAAAATACTCCTGCCTTGAAGTGTCATTGCTTACCTACTGCCTCAAAATATACATGCTGGGCACCATAGGAACTCTATTTTATGTTAGCTGAGAGGATGATTTTGCCTGTGGCAGAGAGGGGAAGAGATCCATCTTCTGGTGCCAGTTCTGCATATCCAGTATTTCCATAGCTCCCCCACCTCCCATTAAGTTCTCCAGCTCGCTGAGAAAATCTAGAGGCAAATTCATTGCCTCTGTGTCATGGGAGCACGTGCATGGGTTTTTTACTCTGAGCTGTATTCACTTGCACTTTACGCACACAAGAAATAAAGTTTTCCTCTTTTCACGGAGCTTAAAACCATTATAACTCCAAGAGCCAATTTCAGCCCCGACATCAGGGCATCTCAGGTACACAGGAGGGGCAATACCTTCTAATTCCCAGAAGCTTACTAACACAGAAAAATGATTTTCAATAATTAAAATTTTCAAATATTCTTCATATATCAATGGATACTAACTAGTAAACAGTATCAATCCACATTTTAATGATTCACTCATTAAAATACCCCATATTTTCCTACAAATGCAAAAATACACAGCCTAATAGGCAAACTGTGCGGCAGTTCTCTTTCCTAATTCTGCTTTCCTCTCCCAGCCCTGCAAAGGGCACCCAAATGCTGTACAACAGAAAGGATCTTACACCTCCAAAGGAGGAGATACATCTATCTTGCCTTAATTTGTACTGCTTGTATCAGGAAGGCATTTCTAAGATTTAGACTAGGAGGTATAAATGTAATCTCTCTGGAGTTAAGCTAAGATACCTGTGGGCCTGATGTTCTCATAGTTTGCTTGAGGAAGACAAATGTTTTGTCCTTATCTATGTATTTCTTCACTAATTAAAATGCATGGACTACTTTAAACAGTATGCACCCCAGGGGGCTTTAGCAGTGCTCTTTCAGCATTAAAAAAAAAAAAGTAGAAGGTTTTAAAGATGTCACATCCAGAAGCCATTCATTAATATTCCTGAAGAGTAATATCATCAAAACAGAATATTAACAATACGGGTCTATCTACACAAAAGAATTGCCAATCTAAACACATGGCAACAAGAGAAATCAGAAGAGGAGATAGGTACAGAGAGCAAACTTAGATCTGATGGCTGTTGTGGATAGCTAAGTAATTCTATGTCACAATTTGCTTTTTCCCCTGGGTATTCCCACTAGCGTGCAGAAACCCCTGTAACAGTGAGACAAAATTATCCAGAGCAAACTGGGAAGGTTTATAATGCTGCTAGTGATGATTCTCTTATATTCTAAATTCAGTTAGAAAGGTAGACAACGAAAAAGCAGCACCTTACTGACCATGCCCACCTTTTGCTTGCTAAAGGATAAAAAAGTATTTCTCAAGCCTCTCCATGCAAAAGATTTTTGCAAAGCCTGGCTACAACAAACTGAAGTACAACAAATTCTCCTAAAATGCTTTGCTTATGAGGACCTCAGGTCAGCCCAGAAACATTAATTTTGAGTGTGGAACAGTAATTACAAACAGTTGAGTTTGATCTTCCTGATTTTCTGTTTAACATCCGACTGGCTTTCATGGTTCTCTAAGATAATGCAACTTTATTATTTGCAATAGTCTAAAGCTATGTATGGGGTCAGTTAATTCAGTACAGCTAACAAGCAGAAAATTAAGAAGTGTAGTAACTCATCTATTTACACTTTCAGTTCCAACAACTCTACAAAAAGGTGAGTGCCATGAAAAAGTTAGCTCCTTTTCCTTAATTCTTACTTTCAGTATTATACCCATTTTACTGATAGGCAGAATGAGATGACAACAGGTTATCGAATCAAGGCTACACATTGTGGCAGCAGAGAGGTGGAGACTAGAAAGCTGCAATCCTGGCATCCGCTCCTGAACTGCTCTCTGTAAACACAAGCACTCCTACTCATTTTAGCAAATTGCATTTTTAGCACATTTATTTTTTCAGTCTACCAGTTAGAAATTCTCCCACCTTTCAGAAATGTTTATGCTTGAAAACAAGACACTAACTTGATCTGAAAGAGTCAGCGTTTAAGTCAGAAGAATAGGATATGGTTCTTTCTGGAGGATAAAAGCTTCTCTGGGATAGTCACTTTCTACTTGTAAGGCTCTAAATGAGCAGTGAGATAGCATATTCTAGCATCCTTGTGGCCTTTCTCTCAGACACTGAACAAACACGTTTCAAGAAGCCAAAGCCTACTTCCAGAGTTTGCATTCCAAGAATATTCAGCAAACACAGGGAATACATCTGTATCCTAACACCCCACTTCAATCTTGTGGCACGCTCTCCTGTTGCAAGGAGAGCAACCTTGAACAACCTTGGGGTCCTGCAAGCGTGAAGCAAAGCAACAAGCAACTGAAAACTTCTTCCTGGACATGGAGAACATATGCCAGGTGCAAGCAAGAGAAGACCTGACATCTGAAAGAGCTGAACTTTAAAAAGAAAAAAAAGAAAAAGAAAAAAAAAAAAATCCATTTCTGCAGCCAGAATTAACTGACAGCATATATGTAACCACTTCAGTTGTTTACCAAGTGACTAGTGCATACAAATCAAGATTGTTCAATGTCTAAATGCTAATGTCTTCATAGACTATGCAAGCACAAATTTGCACCTACAAGAACTGGAAGACGCTTCCTTTAAACTTTAACAAATGTGGTTGAATAAAAGGAGAGCAAGGCAACATGAATATTTCAGGGTTTGTATCTTGAAAGCTTCAGAGCAGCTACACAACTC
The DNA here is from genome assembly GCA_013398735.1 of Nothocercus julius. Taxonomy (NCBI): domain Eukaryota; kingdom Metazoa; phylum Chordata; class Aves; order Tinamiformes; family Tinamidae; genus Nothocercus; species Nothocercus julius. The sequence continues at coordinate 7,053,970 of VZSV01000015.1, forward strand.
CAATTAAATTCAACAAGACTCTCACATCTAAAACTCTGACAATATTTTGATAAGTCTACTGTTCTGATGTCAGAGTATGACTTCAGAGTCAACTGCTGTTGTTCATCAAATGTTGACATAGGAGAACCAGCACGGTCTCTTCTAGAGCAGAAGCACAAGGTTGAAGAGAGGTAAGGAGAGGAAAAAAGTTCAGCGTCTCCACTGACAGGAAAATCTGTCCAGCAGAGCTTCCAAGGGGCCTACACTGACATTATCTATAACAGAATTTCCATTTTCTTTGAAACACCGAAGCCCAATAGGATGGAAGAGACTAGATAAGAGGAACCTACACTGACCCAGTTTTAACTAACACAGTGATAAATCTCTCCTTCCAGATGGGATTTATCTGAGTGTCTGAATAAACAATTTTCTTCATCTTTCAGAGAACCCAGATATCTTTGGGCATATCTGCAGTAGTGCTTAAATGCAGATGAAGAGCATGCTTTTGAAGACATTCACCTAGTTGCCTCCCCTTGCTGGGCTTTCGCTCCCATTACAGAATGAAGTTGGAGCTCCTGACTTTGATTCAGGACAGAACTAGACTAGAAGATACACTCGAGTTGCTTGCTTAATGTCCTCCAACAACTGCTGGGCAGGTAGATCATGGGAACAAACCACAGCCATCCAAAGTAAAACCCTCTGAAAGGTGTGTAGCAGAGGGGCTGGAACTTCAGCACCATTTTGCTCTACAAATCTGCATCTGCAGAGATGTATTACTTACTAACGTAGACATAGCCTTCATGGCCTCTCAAACTTAGCGGTGCACGTAAGCATAATCATAAACAGCTCATTTTAAAGGGTGCTACAGACTAGGCAATCATCTTTTGTATATGACACATTAGAGTCTATTGATGATTGGATTGATTTAAAAGTTCAGTTATAAATCATCAGTTATACTAAATTGTTTCTAGCAGAAATCAGACTGATAAATTTAGGGTTGAAGGGAACAAGTGACAGCTTTTTGTCTCAGTGTTTTTTCTCTGAAAATGTTTTCTTTTCCAAGAAATAATTTCCACTAAATTATGTTATTTCACGACATGCCCATGGCATTGTATCTACATATCATTATTTCAAGTTGTCATGTCACATTCCACAAGTTTACTACCGCCGTGTCAAAGCATCACACAGCAAAGAAGCCTCTCTCTTCTCTATCATTAAGGGCAGCTGTTACTCTGTGCAAATTGAAACATCAATATACTTCAAAAAGGTTCTAGGTTGCTGAAAACAGTTGTTCCTGAAATTAGTACACGAAATCTTATCTTTTTTTCATGTTTCAAGTGCTAACCTGTATTGTCTCAACAAAAAGAGGAGACATTTTATTCAAAATGAAAGTTTTTCACATAGCCAGAGTCTGCACTGTGATTGTCTAACCAGACAAAAATAATGTGAGGAAAAGGTCACAGTTTTAGATGCCTTTTACAAGTCAAGGTCACAAAGCTATTAAATGTTGTTGGGGAGGAAGCCTTTAATGTAGCTCAGAATTTAAATTTGCATCATCTGCATCCTCCAATGCTTAAACCAAAAGTCCCCCCATCCTGGCCCATCAATGGACTAGATGCAGAACAGAGAAAGAAACAGCAAAAGAAAGAAGTTGGTAAGATCTCAACATGCTGGGGAAATTGTTTAAATATTTCCAGTTGATATTTCCATTAATAACTGGAAATTAATATTTCCAGTTATATTTCCAGTTCCAAATGCTCAAGTGGGGTTGAAGAAAGAATGATTAAGAAAATAAATTTCTTCTTAGATATTATTAAAAGGGTAATAAGTTCACAATTTCCTTTGAAACCTTAGTTTTGAGCCTTAATTCAGAAGGAAAGACAGGCAAGATTGCTGCCAAGGAAAGAGAGACATGGAGAACACCTGCTGAAAAGAGATGCTGGAATGCACATACAGGTAGTTTCCATATTTCTTTTGAAAGTCAGGGGTGGCCAGATAAACAGTCTTGCACTCCCTGATATTATTGCTTATGTTGTCTGTCAATCTACAAGAATATGCAGACACTGAACACTGTACACTATTCCCCTTTCACTTCCTGAGTGAATAAAAATGTCAGAAGAGATCAAGTGTATTGCACTATGCTGCAGAGGTAATGGTTCTTGATCTGAAATGGCTAAGAGTCACTGTGGAGTATAAGCAGTGCAGGTACTGCATGAAGCATATGCTGGCTGTAACTCTGATCCAAACAGGATGTGCCTCCGTGCACATATACAACTTCTAGAGAAGTATTAGAGGCTTCGATGCGGCTAAAGGATGGGAAAAGGACTGAAACCTTCCCTCTCCATGCACAATCCATGCAAAATCCAAGTAATAAGTGCACTCATGACTGGCAGAAAAGAAACACCAAAAGTGTGGTGAGGCTGAAAAAAAAAAAAAAAAAAATAATGAAGTCACTTTAAAGAAGAGAACAGGCTGTGAATATAGAACTCAAGCTTATCTTTGCTTCCCTTTTTTTTTTTCATACCAAAGATATACAAAGAATGTAGGATAAGGAAAATCAAGTTTATGACCCTTAGTCTCCTCCCAACACCTCTTGAAAGGATTCAAATTTAGCTTTACATGAATTGCATTGTAGAACTTCGATGGTAAGTTCACAAGGACATGGAGATAGTTTGCATAAAAAAAAAAAAAAACAAACAACAAACAAAGCAAAAGGGAACTCAAGGAAAGAGACTTACAAAAGATAACAGTCTGATAAAATAGTGGAAGAGTAGCTTTCATCAACTTGACCTCTCTCTTTTTCCCCCTCGCCCCTTCATCCAAGTTCAAAATGTGGGCCAGGCACTCGCCAAAATAAGAGACTAAAACTGTATGGTTGCAGACTTCCTGGAGGAAATGACAGATTCACACCTTTCTGCTCCAAACACGTATTCAGGCCAAGAACTCCACAGTATTGCCCACCACAAGGGATGCCTGGGCACCAGCTCTATCTTGCCCAGGGGCTAGGGCATCCTATCACATCCCCAAGTATGTGCTGGCATTCTCAAATGGGGACACTTGGCAACCTGTCTGAGCCCTAAAATGCCTGGAAAGCATTTAGAAACCTCAGTAACATCACTCAGAATTTCCCAAGAAATTCTGTACTGGAGGGAAAAAATTAAAAATAAAAAAAATCAAGTGTTACACTAGCTAAGCAGCAAGAAAGATGACCCTGCCCCCCCCCCCCCCTTTTTTTTTTTTTTTAAAAAAAATGAATTGGAGAAATACTGATTAAAAGTCAGCTTTACACACCAGCTTAAAGTAACCTGCTTTGGAATTTCCTTCTCAGCAGACAGCAATACTACCTTTGAAGATAACCATTCATGCATAAAATTACTGATAGAGACCATCTATCTGACAAATGCCTGTTCCTTAATAATTTATATCACTCGATCTATTTTCAAAGGTTAGCCTTACATTAAAACTACAGTTTCGAATAGGTCAGCCTGTTACTTAAAGATAAATTATTCCACCTCTTCACATTATAGTGTTGAGTTTTGATAACGACATACTTTTTATTGGCATACTCTCCTCTCCCTTCTTATGAGCAGCATAGGAAAGTATTATCACGACCTACATTGCCCATACTTTCCTGTAGTTCTGTTTTGATTCTTTTGGACTCAACATAAACATCTCCAATTTAGAATCTTTTACCTGCTTTTAGCAGAGCCTTAGCAAAGGCTCAGCCCTCCAAGATGAAAAGAGGAATCAATGATGCACGGTAGGACAACACTAAATCTTAAGCTTTGTCATGCTGTGTGTGAACTAAAATGCAGTATAACCTACGTTATTAAGTTTATTGTAATTAAGGGATAAATCTGTTTTCCTCTAGATAGATAAAGCAATAAAATGACAATATTTAAAGAGGAAATGCCAGAGTAATGCTCATGCATTTAACAACTACTATAGAGACACATATTGCAAATATATTTATAACACAGAAGTTTCTATTGCTTTATGTATGGAAGCATTCTGCGGTGGCAATTTCTTATAACCAAAGCAGTCTGGATAGCTACTGGACTGCCTCTTTTATTCGTATGTTTTTAAACATCTGGTATAGTTATTTTTTTTACAACTGCGAAAAATTGTCATATTTCTCATACGTCTTTGTAGGAAAGGCATCTCAATTACTGATGGTGAAGAACTATTTTCAAACTACGTGGACATCTGTACAATGAATTAGCATACCAGTCTACAGAAGCAGGATAAAACAAACAAACAAAATTATCATGTTAGGAGTCTGTGGCCACTCCATATTCTATTAGCTATGTAAGTGCAGGACTCCAGGAACCATGTCCTGGGTTGCAAAGAGAACGAAGCAAGCAATGAATTCCTCCCAGGGCAAAGACAATGTCAGATAAGATAGGGTGGTCTCAGTGCAGAATGGGATTCTCCTTTTCTCAGACACTGACAGGGAAATCGAGAGGGAAAGTCAAGTCTCTCACTTTTTGAAAACTGTAGAGTCTTACGCAGTGTATGGCAGTTCTAAGGGATTTCTGTAAATTGTGCTCTTGACACTCAAGCAGAATAGCTGGCCTTTACTTTTCAGGTAAAATTGAAATCTTCATCATGTATTGGAAAAAAGATTCAGAGGTCCATCATGCCTCTCATAAAATCAGTGCAGTTCATAAAACCATCTTTATTGCTCGTAGTCCAGGTACCATCTTCTCCCTGAGCTAAATCAGGACAAGGTTGGATATGAATCCCAGGCATGGCCACTGGATTTATTTAAACAGTCATAATAGGTATGAAAAAACAGCTTCAGTTTTAAAAGCTTATGATTTTAGAAAACCTTGAATAACTTATTTGCTGAGGAACCAAGCCAAAGACAACAAGTTCACCACGTTGCTCTGAAAATGCCACTAGCACAATGTTCATGGCAACTGACCTAGTACTTGCACGTGCTGAAATGTGTTTGATTATTGGACTGTATTCGGTTGTTTATGAGTACACTACCATCTAACAAGCACTGTGGATAATGAAATAACACATATCCTTCAAATGCAACTTCCTCAGACCCTTTCTAAAGTAAACGCATGCATAGAATTTATGCACGAATAGTAAGAATCCAGCAACTGCAACATAGATAAACACACATACAATCGTCCCCACCAACCAGCCCTAGATTCAATTATCAGCACATACCCAGAGACCAATTGCAACTACACAGATTCAAAATTCCTTTTGCAGATGCTAACCCATAGAAGAGAACCCAATTCACATATGCAGACATTGCTCAGGGTCTTGGGACAGAGGAGCTTTGTTAGCCTGTTTCACAAGGCCAAGGCCACTTGGGATTCTTAGAAAATGTTGACACTACAAAGTGCAATTAAAACAGGGTGTAGGACATGTTTTTGCAGCATTTGGCACCTATACAAGCATTCACATGCAGATCCATGTGAGATAAGAGAGAGAAAAAACACGCATCAGGAAGGCTGCATCGCCTCCCAACGCAGATCTCACTTTGACCATTGCATTACTCTGAGAGCAGGAATTCCTGGAACAAAGTGCTTCACAGTTCATATACATCCCACTTCACCTCAATTACAGAGGTAAGCAAGGATAATGACATAACTAAGGCTCTTTTATTGCTATCCCTATGCAATAAATGATTCACAAAAAAACTCAGCAAGCTTCAGATAGGCCCAAGGGA
>VZSV01000015.1:7059650-7096833 GCA_013398735.1 Nothocercus julius
GTGGTGAGAAAACCCACATACACACCACTTTTTACTGACACAGAGAGCTCAGAAGAATCAAGAATGAGACAGGACAGTGCAGCTCAGAGAGCAGGACTACATAGGACAGGATATTCTTTTACTCCATCAGTAAATTTGAAATGTCACGTTTACTGCACTCATCATTATTTCCACATAAATGTTTGTAACATCTACTTGATTCAGGGTTTGCACAGCATAGAAAAGCATGTACTCTGTCACATCTTCACCACAAGTCAGACTGAGCCAAATGAGAAGTTTTAAATTAAGTGGATTACCCCAGATCACCTTTCCCAGCAGTCAACCAATTCAACACTTCCTTAAGTTCAGCTGTCCTGGCAAACTATGAATTATACCTCACCCTTCCTCACTCCAACATTCAGGCCCTTTACTGCCATAGATAGCTGAAGCAGCTACAGTAAAAAAAAACACAACAGAACCAGAAAAAGAAGTCCAAGTATTATATAACATCTCTAGCATATGCTAGAACCTCTCCTTGCTATTTAAATCTGGGAAAAATTTGACAAGGTCAATTCCAAGGTCTGCAATTCTCCCAAGGTCAAATACAATCCCAATCCTCAGCCAGCAATCCTGTTTCTTTGATCTAGAGCTTCTTCTCATTCTCTCTGCTTGGGGCCTCTTTGGCTTTCCCTTTGCCATGGCTCTTATTGGGTGATTATATGCTTTTGTTCCCTTGTTCTGTGATCAACCAGAGGCCACACAGTGGGATCAATAATTTGCTTTAATACACACCAAATCAAATCAGATCTAGTGCTCTAACCAGCAAGGCCAAGGCACTAAGATGCCAGCATTGTCTGTATGCACCCAGAGCCAATTACATTATCCTGCTGCCAAACTGGGTTTGCTCCCAGCTGTTAATTCTTATATTGCTGAGGAAAAAAAAAAAAGTTCCAAGTTTCTTGTCTGATTTACTATAATTAGACTTTCTGTGATGATTTTTTCTTCTTTACAATTATCCTTTAATGCTTGGAGTTTCAGGCACTGCTCTGTGCAGTCTTCTGCTTCTCCAGTTGCCTTATTTTGATGTAGATGCAAACACAAACCATGCTATACTTGCAGGAGGGATGACATGGGCTAACTGCAGAAATCACTGCAGTGATAAGTGCTTGGACAGTCTGGCATGAAAGGTGCGAGATAAACTGGAAAGTTGACCATACAGCTACACTGGTTTATTCACTTTGGAACATTTATTTGCAATAGCTCTCAGTTGGCTGAATCGCCATTACTTGGTTTGACCATCAATTTTCTGTTCGTCATCTCAAATAAGATGTTCATCATATAAGCAGCTCAGTACTATACCATTCTGTTCTGCAGAGTAGTTAGGAAAACAGCCCCACACCATCCTCCCGTTAGCGCTTGCCAAATCCCGCCTGACTACTCCTGCATGGATAATCCTTTCTGAAAGGCAAACCCAGAGTTAGCGTGGCCAGCCCTCGCCATGAGACAAAACAACTTACCAAACACTTCTGCTCAAGTCCATTAGCTTGTAGAAACACCTTTTATGAGAAGTTGTGGGAACGATAATACTCAGAGCAGGTACTCACAGTCCCTTTAAGAGACCTCTGTAAAGGATGAATTTACAGAGAATTTGAAAAGAAGGAAAAAGGCTTCATATGGGGTAGGCTGCCTCAGGACTGCAGTTTAATGACTTGTGAGAACAAAGTTTCTTCACTTCACAGGTGAGCAATCCCCTTTTTCTTTGCAGAAAAAAAGAGGAATAAAAATAAAAATAAATGGACACAGATCACTTTGAGATGAAATGGTAAACATTAAAATTTAATTAAGCACAAGATAGGTAGGATTATAGTATTTTGGCTACTTGTGTTTCTGCTTGATTATTTTTTTTCCAATGTCCAAATAAGCCTCTCCATTACCATCCAACTCAAAGTTATTCAGTGACTTCAATCATAATACTTATTTCAGATGTTGCACTTGGGAGCTCCAGGTCTAAATCTGTTAAATCTGCAGTTATCCCAAGCAGTTTTACAGACAACTTTCCAGCCCTGACATCCAGAGGATCCTCAAAGCCCCCAGACAAGCAGCATGCCTCATGCCACATCACTTTTATTTCCTGGTATACTTCATTTCATTGCTGTACGTCCCATTCAAGGTGTTGGGGAAAAGAGCCAAGTTCAATATTCACGATTTGTTTCTCTGAGGAGTTTTGATGCAACTGTCTCAGTCATTTCTCCTTCAAATGGCCCCCTTTCCACAGATGACTGGTCATCCAAAACACCAGAGAGATTTTTCAGCCTCCTTGATCTAAAGGAGGTGGATGAGAAAAGACATGATGCAGACAAATGCCACATTTGTGACACTGGCTGAAACACTGCTGCCAGGATACATTATTCAGCATCTAGTAGATCTACTGATATAACCCTGAGCTGAACTCTCCTCAAGAGATCAGCCATCCGTGGTTTTCCCTCAATAGTAGGTAGATTTATTCCTGCAGCACTGGAATAGGAAAAAGGGGTAGCTATCCCACATCCCCACACAATCCATAGAAGTCTTTGCGTGCCAGCAGAAATCACTGGACAAATTGATGTCTTCTCCCACTAACACATCATGAGCAGTAAATACCTGACACTAACACAACACACAAGAGATAGCAGAAGCAACACCACCACCTTCAATTCTGGCATTACTGTGTGTCATCATCTGGAGCTGGAAAGAGCACTGAGGCAGTCACAGCCATGATTAGCCATCCCTCAGGCCCTGAATCTGGAAGTACAGGTACACCAGGAGGTGTGTCCCTTACCACTCACAGCCTCCCCTCCCACCAGACCAAGAAAAAAGCCACTAGCAGGTTCTGCACTCCTGATTGCTTTTAACTGTCTTCATACTAGAATCCATTTTGGGAGTAATGGGAAGGAAAATTGAGTTAGACATTTTTTTTAAAAGGTTTTGCTAATGAATTTATTCATGAAAGACTTCAAGACCTGAGTTTTCCATCAAACACCAGCACAGACTTTGTTAACCAATATTTACCTCCAATCTTTACTACAAGAGTAAAGATTACTTTCTTGTTGCTTCAGGATTCTTTATACATCTTAGCCTCGTGCTGTCCCCAAGGAGCTTCAGTGGGGAACAGAGAGATGAAGTGCCCTTTGTTTTAAGGGATGCCAGCAAAGAGGTCCCCTCCTCTCAAAAGCCCCCAGCAAAACCCTTACAAGATCTAAGACTGAATCCACATATACTGCCTATACAGAAGCAATGAAGAGTGCAAGGAGCAGCTGCAGCAAGAAAGAGGACTCCGAGGAGAGTCACACATGACCTCTTCACTGTGTAATGTCAGCTTCTGAGATTTGGGAATTTAGCATCGTGTCACCTGGAGAAGGTTCAGAGAACACACAGGGTGCACTGGCAGCTGTGAATACCAGGGAAGCCAGAGATGCCAAATAACAGGGAAAACAATTTCTCCTTGCATCAACCTAAAGGTTATAGAAGTAGCAGGAAGTTATGTCTGCAATTATGATCGGCAAAGCTGTCTGCCTATTAAAACACAGAGCTAGAAACCAGACCTAAGTTACCTTTTCTACTGTCCTACTTATTCACTGTCTGATCAAAATAGATCATATGACACACAGAGATGACTAATGATAGCAGTAATTAAAAAGGTGCCCGATTTTCATATGTAGAGTCCTTGCCGCTCTCCTGTGGTCCTGAGCATCTCCTGCAGTCAGGTAACACCTTATGATCCCTGCAGAGGTGATTTATCTTTCTTTCAGCAAACATTGGATGCCTCACTTCTCCTTGCTGCCTAGGGAGTGCAGCCCTTCATTCAAACCAAGGACTTACAGGGCAGAGTGTGCTTGGATTTGGCGTCTGAATCTCTAACTTATTGGGGAAAGGGTTGGGACAGAGGGCAGGAATTTCTGGGAAGGCTGAGCTGAGGTGAAGTTTCTCCAACTTCCTCCTTGTTTAAAGGGGATGGAGAGAATACAGCAAATACATAAGGTTTTTACCAATCCAAATCATCATCTTTAAGCACAGTAAATTGCTTTATTCAGGGGTTGTTTAACACTTTCTGTACAATCCTTTGAAGTGAAAAGACGATCTTTCAAACATACCCCAAATTTACATTAAACATATTAGAAATAGAGCAGTTTTAAGAAACTGCTGAAAACAATGGGGAATGGGGAACCAGTGTTATATTAGTAAGAGTCAAGAAATTTGCAAAGAGGAGTAGGGCAGGTGGCCTGTGGTATAGTAAGCACGATGGCACTTGCAGTCCAGTCATTCTCCAAGCTAATATGTTCAACTGCCTCAAATTCCTCCCAGGGACTCATCCATACAATTCCCAACAACAGAGAGGGTAAGCCAAACCAGAAACAAGTAGTAAAGCAATGAGCTAATCCCTCTAACTCATCTGAGCCTGAGAAAGGTCTGAATGGGATACAAGATCTCATGACACATAGGATACAATCATAAGGACTTTGCGTGAAAGATGCAAAAAGACAAATCTGAAAGCTTTAGCAATCTCTCCTCCATCAGCCAAACTGGTATTGGCATCTACATCTACTCAGGCTTTACATGGCAAAAAATGGATGCATTTCCATGTGTTTTTTATTCAAAAGTGACTTTGAAGTGCTAATCTCCAATATTTGCTGATATTCTTAAAGATTAGAAGTTTGGTTATCAGCAAATTTTAATCAAAGGGTTCACAACAGCAGAGACAGAGAAAGAAAAGGAAAATGACCAAGAGAGGATGAAAGGAAAAACATAGGCAACTCTAATAACTGATGCAGGAATTAGACAGACATTTCCTTCACACTGAGCTGTCAACAAGTAAAAACATATTGTGGCAGGCTGTAATTTACCTATGCTTGCATGCAGACATTGGAGGCTCAGTGGGACTAATTATGAAAATATGATTATAATGGATTAGTAATTCTGTCAGAGACATGCATCTGGTAACAAAAACACAATGGGTAAAAATGCCACAGGACTGGAGAACTCAATGCTATGGGTTAGTACCAAATGCCTGTCTCATGGGAGAGAAAAAGTGATTTGAAGTATGGCGAAGGAGTATTGCTGGGACTGTGTGTTACTAAGAAAGAATGTTTTCCCAGTCTGTGGCTTAGGAAAGAAAAAGAGCTGTAAACCCATTTTTCCCATTCTCTCTACTGGAGGCTTTGACTCACTTAGAAAGGGTAAGATTTCAAGCCACGCTAAAAGGCTGCAGGCAGAGCTGGCAAGCATCAGCATTAAACAGACTTGTTCTGTCAAAGGAAAGGGTGACATCTCTGGGAATTTCCCAAAAAAATTTATCTTTGAAATCATGTACTAGCATCCAAGAACAAGAAAACCTGAGAAAGACACTGAGATTTTGGACAAGCAACATTAAGTTTTAAATTTTAAAAAGAAGATATCTTTGAATCCATTTTCTCACCCATGTCTGTTTTGCTACTTTAGGCCTCTGCAGGAGTGCTGGATTATGGTCAAGATATCTCAGGAGAAATAGTTTAGAATCTGTTTCCCCCATCTCCCTTCTCAGTATAAAACCACCATAAAGTAACTTATTTTGTAAAACAATGCAAAGCTTGTAAATAACTGCAAGCATTTTGAACTTCATTCTCTGCTTTATGCTCTGCCAATTTGTTCCCTAATAACCTGGCCAACTCTTAGCATATTAATACATTTTATTACAATTTTTATTCCTCATTTGCTTGGAAGGCTAAGGCAATGCATACATTTATGGGTAAGCCTGGAAGCATTCCTCCAGAGGAAGATGTAACCTCCTGCCTCAACCTCTGTAGGCTGAAGGGAGCAAAACACAGCTGGGATCAGATCCTCCTGGGATCCTTCACCATTCACCGAGTGGCTTGGGAGCTCTTTTACCTCTAAAATTAAGATGCTACAGCCTCCATCTCGCTCCTTTTCATCGAGGAGCGAGCATTGTGGGCAACTAAGGATGACTAGTTTGCCAGTTAGCATTTCTTGGCATTTTTGTGTGCCACTAAACCTGCGCTGGAGTTGTACTCAACATACACACAAAGCTGATTCAGTCCAGACAGAGTCAAGGAAGGGATGCTGAAAGGAAGAGGATGAGGAACTGTTGAAAAGACCCGCTTGCTTAGACTGGTAGCAAAGATACAGGCAGAACTTGAGTGCTACCTTCCCCAATTTTGGAATTCCTACAAGTTTTGCAGGCCAACATCCTGCACAACCATCACGGGCCTTCACCAGACAGGAAGCAGGCATTGGGATAATTTGCAGGAACCTCCTAAGCAGACAACTAAGGGACAGATAACTACGGGACAATCTGTGACATTACAGCCACTTCAATCAAGCTGCACTACTGTGGACTAAAGGGTCTAATTTTAGACAGCAAAATTCAGAACCATCAGTTTTGATGACACATTCAGAAAAGACAATTCTTGACACCCTTCAGCTTCCTCTCTCCTTTGACAATATGCCCGTGTACAGTTTGCATGGCATTATTTTGCCAAATTCAGCACTCTAGACATGATGGAAGAGTAGGGTGTGAATGACACTGATCAGGTCTATCACATATTTCATTATTCTGCCAAAGACACAAATTCAGTGCGTTTCTTGCACAGACTCTCAGGTGCCTTAACACCATTTTCATGTAATGGCAGCAGACACAAGTGAGCTGTGATGGAAGCAGCCAATTTTGGAAAGAACATTAGAGATTAATCAGCAGGTGTTCTTAATCCATTGATACATTCTCTGCTCAAAGCCACAAATCCACTCAGAGAGACCTGCAGCGCTACAATATTCCTGCAGCTATTATTCAGAAACACAAGCCAGAAGGATTTAGAAAGGTACTACACTACAACTGATTTCACATTTACATCTTAAGTTTCAAGCTGCCAATATCTAGACTAACACTTTAAAGAAAAACAACCTAGATAACAGAAAAGAGATGTATGAGACAGCATTTATGTAGCTGTGGACATTATACTGGAGCAGGGCTGGAGTTGCACTCTGCCAGCTCCCACATGGACACTCAACAGCTGTGCTCAGAAAAGCTGCAGAGCAAACACCTCAGCCATGGGCAGGAACCCCCATCAAATCATCACTCGAGCCTGGGAACGCAATAGTGCATCGCTGAGATTTGACCTGGTAATATTTGCCATCCATGCAGCATTTTTTTTTTTTTTTTTAAGAAAAAAAGCAGTTTTAAGAACATTTTATTTTTGCATTGCTTAAAGGAAAATAGCAATATCATAGAAAGAAATAATCTAATACAGAGATAACACAGGAAACATCACAAAGGAAAATTACTGAAAATCAAGAACAAAATCCTATCCCATCTCCCTGTTTTCTTTACTTTTATTATTTTTCCTGTGCATCATATTTCTCTATGCCAGCAAACCAGAGCTTTACTAATATTTCATTACCCCTGTGAACACAGTTACAAATAACAATAATACTGTTTCTCAAGGACAAATGAATACATTTTGATCATATCTGAAAGGGAAGGGGAAGGGGAAAATTGCCTCTGGGCTCAGTCAAAGCAAAGGAAATCTCAACCTAAAAGAAAGATGCATAAGCAGCTACTACGCAAGCAGATGAGCAAGTGTCATTACAGAAGCAGCTTTCCATACTTGAAGAGTGAGTGTGCCCAAATCAGGTCTGGTTTTCCAGCACGATACAGTTTACTCAAACATATATCCTTTCTCTATAACCTCTTCTAACAACTACCATACTCAGACAAACTGCTAATGTTTACCTCCCTATTGCATTGTTTTCAGATTGCAGTATTCTCCGTTAAAAGATAATGTTCCCAGTTGCTCATTCATAAGACCTATTTTCATTACATAATATCTTTCATTTCCTGTCTCTATTTCCCATACAACTAATTCCTCCAGAGCTTACGGAGACTATTTGGTTCAAAGCCTGACTCTTCCAAGCTCAAAGATACTGTATACTCAGCAGTGCTGCATTCCAATTCTTTTTCATCCCCTCCCACAAAAAATGAGACAGGAAAAAACTATTTTCTCTCTCATTTTTAAACAAATCCATTCAGCCAGGGCTCTGCTTACCACCTTGCAAATAATAGGAACTGATAATTGAAGAAAAAAGAAAGGAAAAAAGACAAAAAGTTTGACTCCAGTTGAGTTAAGCAGCCCTCTTATGTACAGGGCTGCAGCTTCTGCTATATTCCTTCCCACCATGAGCAATGCTCAGCACTCCCCTGTTTTCCCCCCTTCAGAAAATGGGACTGCTCACAAACTAAAGGAGAATCTAGCATAAGAACGCATGGCAGACTTTGCCCACAGTTTGTCAAGGCGAGGCAAGCAAAAGATTTTATTAGTATCGTTTTATTTCCAGTTAAGTTCCATAAAAATCAATCTCTGGGAAGTTCCAGTAGCTGATGTCTGCATTTGCAGGCTAATGCAGCGAGTGGGCATAGCTTGAAATAGATAGCTGTAAAAAGAGATAGCAGCAATGCAAATTGGACTGAATAAGAAAATTATATGCCAAATCATGTGACTGTAAAAACAGCAAAGGCACAGCAAGCAAGACGGAGGCATCTCCGCTTAAAACACGGCCTGAACATCCAAAAATAAATAAATAAATAAATAAAATAAAACAAAATAAAAAAAATCAGGCAGACTAACCATGTATCACAGGAAAAACACAAGCCTTCATTCTAGGAAGTTCTTACATGCTTTTATAACTTAATTTGTATCCAGAGACAACATAAGCCCCAAACTATATAAAAATGCATATGCATGCATAGCTCAATAATTGCATATATAAAAAATTAGAAACTTAAATTTTAAAGTCTGTTTTTTGAAGTGTTAAAAAAAATCAGGCCTTTTCAAGTCTCCAGATACAATTTATTATGTATTCCACAAATTCACTCATATAGTTCAAATTGAACCTAAAAATCTTTTGCTTTCTTTGCAAATACGGACAAGCTTCTGAATCTACTGCAAGTTTCAGTGAACCCTCCCTGCTGAGTAGGCATCAGTACAAAGCATTGATAACTCACCCTTTCCTTTTAAACATGAAACAGCGCTTTGAGTCGGGACCTGTGGGCTTTTTAATAGTTTAGATCCCATTTTAGCTACCGCCTAAAGCATAATGCCTACAGGATAAACGAGAGGGCACAAAACTAAGTCAGAGGTACTCTGCTAACTCTAATTGTGTTTGTGTTTCAAATAACTCGATTCAAGCCCCAGGGGATCTGCAAATAAACGGAGTGACTCCCAGGACACTCCGTGGCCACCGCAGAGACATCCCAGCAAGATGCTGCCTGCAGCCCTCGTGGCCCTGGGCAGGCGCTCGATGAGGCTGCCTGCGATACCAGCACATGCTGGAGCCTTGAAAAATTTCCTCCTTGCAGGATTTCCTCTGACTTGATAGTCAGCAATATTATTTGCACAGAGAGCTACCAATTCTAGGGGCAATGTGGGGAAACAGGCTGGTAATGAGGAGCAGGGGGTGCAGCTGGCACCAAGGGCAGGGCCCAAGGGGCAGGAGGAGGAGGCCAGACCACTCCAGCTGGCTCCAGACAGCTCCACAAAGGCAGGGAATGGCTGCCCAATCAAAACCTCAGCAAAGGAGCCCACCGTGACTCGGCTGCTCTGTGGTTAAAAATGGGCAGTAGCCCATTGTGGTGCTTATTGTTTCACGATACCTAAAAATTGGTAATTAAGGCTTTTTTTCCCCCCCCATTGGCAAATTTCCCAAGCGGGAGGGGGGGGAAAAAAAAAAAAAAAAAGAAAAAAAAAGAAAAAAAAAAAAAGAAAACCCACCACTATTGCTGTGCTGGTTGTTCTGTTTTTCCTCTCCTCAAGCCTTTCCAGGTAGGAGTGCTGGGCAGTTTCCTCCCCAGGGGCTTTGAGTTACAGCCCCATGGCAGGCTCAGCAGGACATGCCAGCGGGATCGCGCTCCGAGAGCCCCCATGACAAGTGCGCCAGGCACAAACTGTCTCCTCCCAAGCAGCTACCAGGGACATGGGATTTGACAGCTGGAGACTGGGAATACACAGGAGGGAGCACAGATACACTTTTGGCTCTGATCTGGCCTGGCTGTCTTTAACTGGCCTTCTTTACTCCAATTTCTGTCCAGAATTTTTGCTCCTCTCCAGTTCTCATGATCCTTCACTTGCAGGCTGTTGCCTGCCAGGGTCACTTTTCCAAGTGTCTGTTTGGAAGGGACAGAAGGTCTTCAGGCAAAGCTTTTAATGACCATTAGGAGACCTAAGCAAGAACAAGCTGTAGCACATGCGGAATAGACTTGTAAGTGAACTCCAAAATGCAATGAACAATCTCCCTGCATGTGCTGCATTTTGCATCCTGGGCTGAAAGGAAGGACTCCCATTTAGCTATGCCGCTTCCTAATAGCGGGAGAGGAGGATTATGACCGTGTAATTCTTAAGGATTCCCAGTCCTGGATACCCATTTCCCCTGATAGCAGGGCAAGCTGTAGGTAGAAAACAGTCAGATACCATTCTCAGCTAAATTTAGATACTGCCTTTGAGGTCTTGCATCCCTTACCTAGAGATATTTCTCTAAAGCGCCCCTCAGTTCTTGCTTTTATCCCCTTAGCCTGTCAGGTAGTTTGAGTGACATCTCAGTTCCTTATGCATTTAAGTCATGTCCTCTCTGTATTGCCTCTGCTCTTAACAGCAATAATTTAATTTTCAAACAGCTCTATTTCTTAGGCTCCTCCCAATTGTATTGGCCTTCATTAGTTTTATTTATTTCTCTAGCATCTCTCCAGTACTGTAGCATGCAGAATGACAATCTTTGTTTTAGCTCTTTCCGTGTAGCATATCAATCTCTTAACTGTTGCATTTTCCAATTTAATAACGTAAAAATTTCAGTTAAAAAAAAAAAAAAAAGAAAAGAAAAGAAAAGAGATCTTCATGTTCTGGAATGGTGTTCTGGAAACACCTTTTTTTCCCCCATTTTCTCTCTCCCGTTTTTTCTTTTTAATGGCTATAGGTTTTTAAAGGCATCTGGTAGAGGAGGAGGTAGCAGCAAACGCTTCCGGCACTTCTTTGACAAAAGACAGGAAGTGTTGATAATACTATGATTTCTGTGTGACAGAATATAATGAGATAACTCCTATTTGCTACATTTGTATATGCTAATTGATAAATGTATTTTTGTCAACAAGACAAAAGGTTCTCTATCTTTGGAGAGGCACCTGGTACAAGTTGTCTAGATGGCCTAAAAGACATGCTAGGAGGTAACTGAGGTTGAGTCTAGGTACTCTCTACAATGCTGGCACAGCTGCTTTGCCATTGCATCTAAAAAAGGAAAAGCAACCTTCTGGCTGTGGTTGCAAATACTGGTCTAAGATTTTTCTTGGGTTGCTAGAAAAGGCTTCTATTGCACAGGAAACCATTTCTTCCAAAACCCTTTCACTAAATCCTAGATCCTTCTCCCAGTTCTGTTGCCCTTAACATGAAAGTTTCAGGTGTTTCTGTTCCTTAACTGTCCATGACAGCTTGGATTTTTAAGAAGAGATAAAAAATACATCTCAGCTCCGTGGTAAGCATTTTTTTGTAGAGCTGGACAAAAGCTGAGTGGCTGTGGCTACCGAGAAGCTTTATTGGTGTATTTTCTTTTGCAACATTTAGCAGGATTAATTTTTCAACAACAGAAAACTGTCCTTACAAAATGGATCTATCCCTAATGACTCACAAATTGCAGAGGTGAGCAGAGAGCAATCTTTTACTACTAAAATTTTAACATTCCTTCAGGGGATTAACAAGAAATTGTTTTCCAGGTCAATTTGGGCCCCCAATCTGTCTCATTTATGGAGTCCCATCTCATAACAGATGACTGCATTGAAATTGCCATGTTAATCAGGTCAGAGGAGGCAAGATGATCCCTTTAAAAGTGACCACCACCACAAAAATAAATAAATAAAAGCACTACAAATCTGCCTGGAGTTTTCAAACATACACCAGGAAGAAAGTCATTGGTATTAGAGAATAAAAACATTCTAAGCAATCCCGAAATACAATAAAGTGACACTTTCCTCCTCTCATTAGCCAAGTATTAGCCAACCTTGCCATAGTATAAGCTGATAATGGGACTTGCCTTATATATCTAAAGCGCAAAAGAAAGGACAGCTCAATGACTGGTGGATTTCTCTAAAAATTTGCATTAAGTAGACAGTAGCTTCCAGCAGTTCCCCTTTTCTTGGGAAGCAAGGTAGAGCAAAGTGAGAAAAAGAAGAAAGGATGGATATGTTGGTTTGCCTGACATGTATTTCTAGCAGACCTAACACAGAGCAACCTGCATCTTCACTGCTACCATAGCACAGCTGCAAACAGCTTTGGGGCAGTTTTCAAGTGAAACCACCTGAGCAGCCTTTAGTCCTCACAGACAGGATAGCACTCAGCACACAGTCTGCTTATGTCCCATTAAAGCAAATACATATCTTACAAGTACCAAAAAAGTGTAACATATATATATATACATACACACACACACACGCAGATTAAGGACACACTTGTCCTAAGTGTGACCTATTTACTTTTTTTTGCATCATTCCAAAAAAATTGCATATGACCTCTGTCTGGACTATATCTGGGCATATGATCCAGAGAAAGACAAGGCTTATACAAGCGACATGTCAAATAAATAGTTGCCTAAAGAGGCAACAGCATCCTGAGGTTTTACATACCAAACAATGCAAAGCTGTGAACACTGTTGAAAAATTATATGTTTGCTTGGGGTCCCAGCATCTCTCCATAAATCTGCAATAAAATGAAGTAGCCTCACCTTAGGCTACTTTTAGCTTTCTAGCACTCTGAGAAGAGAGTTTATTTTTATTTTATTTATTGTTAATATTTATATTCCTCCATTTCACAGAGACTTTCATTGGGCTGACTAGCTTCTATACAGTGATATGGAAGAAATAGTCCATTGTTTAAAGTCCTGGTAATTTTAATTTATTAAGAGGCTATTCTCTGTGACAAGGAGGGGAAACAATAGCCTGAGCTGGTAGCACTGTCAGCAAGAAGCAACTCCTGGTCATATTAAGATGTTTCTCCTCCTCCAATGACATATTGAAAGGACATGATTAAGAGGATGCTGTCAAAGTTTCTGCTCAAATGTTGATCAAGAGATGCCGACAAATTGCCAAAGGTAATTGGCAATTCAAGATAATTGGCATTCCAAACTCTTTAGAGCAATGGTCCTCAAGCTCTGCAGCTCAAGCAGATGTGTCCTGCTTGTGGGGCCATATCCTGATGCAGGCTGGGGTGCTGCAGAGCCCCAGGTAAGAGATCACAGCATGGCTGCACGCTAGGTGCATCTGAATTTGTCTGCTAGTTAGGCCAACAGGCAACTGGGAAATACTTTTCTCCAGACTGACCAGAACATAGCCATGCAAGGTCCTGCTAGATGCCACTCCAGTAGCAACCTTTATTTCAGTCGCTCTGTGCCACAATGGATTTTTGTTCCATTAAACTCAGTGTACTCTAACTCATGCTACACTTCCTAGGGGTGGGTAATGTTTAGTAGAGGAACGATTAATCCACATTTCTGGAACTGCTCTAGAGAGCTGAACAGCAAAGATCACTGCCACATGTACACAGTGATTTCCGAAAGCTCACAGCCAGCTGAAGTAGTTTTTGTGGGTTTTGGCTGGGTTAATTCTTATTTGCTGTGCCTAATGTTCAGTTTCCTGGCTTCTAAAACTGCCGTTATAAGCAGCAGGGGCCACATGATAACTAGCCTTCCTCTGCTGTTGTCTCTCTGCGACAGCATTATACAATACAGCCTCAGGCATGTAAATATACCACTGCTAAATCAGAAATACTCCTTTGCTGGCTGTAAGCAAGAACTGCCAAATCTCAGCTGAAAGCATCAAACTTTGCTTCTTAGTCTACATGTCAGAAACAGAAAGATATATGAACAAATGAAGAAGCAAACCAAAGGAGATGATGTTAGGTAGGTGACTCATCCAACCAACAGCCCTTTAGCTAGACAGAAGACCTCTCTGTAAAATGAATTCCCTTCTGGATTATTTCCTCCCAAAGCAATAACGTAAATCTACCTAACATTTAAGCAAAGGGATATTATGTTTGACAGATCAACAGTGATCATGTTTGTCTACAGAGTTATAAGGTCACTGCTGAAGACTCTGCTGAGCAAAGTAGGTACATATGGAAAAGGGACAGATATCATAGTGCAGCTAGAGGAGAATAACATTTGAAGAACACAAAAGATATTAAGAAATCACCAAGGCAGAAGTAGCCCCACAGGAACCAGCAGTTAGTTCACTTTTCACTGCTAATTGGCATTCCTGTAGATGCCTGCATTTTTTTTATTTTTTATTTTTTAAAAAAACAAAGATCATTTTATAGATCACACAATGCAGACACCATGGAGCAAGAAACACAGAACAGAGCTTCCTTTGAAGCAGAACAAGCAAAGAGTCCATGTTCAGAGACTTTCAAACCCTATTCTCCAATCCTAGTATCTTACACCCAGCACTTCCAGATCCCAAACATCCCCATTGCAACTTCCTAAGGCAACACTGAACACATGTTACTGAAACAGAGTTAAATTTCCAGAAAAAAAAAAGTCAGTAATGATGATTCTGATCACCTTCCAACACTAATTTTATTGGACAGGTGTCAAGGTTGGTTTGAACAACTGATGTAAACTACAACAGAATCTAATTCTAGGTATCAAGTACAATGGGATAGTACCAGCCCTTGGATGGTGTTTTGTATTGTCATGTTTACATAGGCTTAATATAGTTCATGGTGCTTTGTGCACTCCCATCATAAGACCTCTCCATGCTCCCTTTGATGGAATTAAAGCAAGCTTCTTGTCTCAGAAAGCAAAGAGCAGAAACTAACCTGCTAAATATATTTTATTCAATTCCGCTTTCTTCTGTTTGTACAAGTCTTTATGGTTCAAGTTTAATATACCATACATGCTATATGAGCATTTACTGGTATCACAGAATTAAAGTTAATACCCTACAGCTCTGTTACTCCCTGCAGCAGGCAGTATCTAAGCCACCTCAAGGAAAGAGCAACTCATATTCAGAGCTTACCTTTGAGAAAGTGCCATAACAAGTATCCTAACAAGGAAAGATGATTAACAGACTTCTGTTTCACTCAGGTTTCACTCCACATTTCCCAGCTGGTGGAACAACCAAGCAATGTGACAAGTCTGTCATTCAGTGCCAGGAAGTTTGTACACAGGTGGCCTGTGCATTGAAGAGCATCTCTCCAAAAAGTTGGTTTGCAGCATAGAGAAAGCTTTCTCCACCAAGCTAGCAAGAACCATTCCAGTTTTCTCTTCCCTGGAAGATTCCACACTACATTACATTGGAACAAGCCCTGCTATGTTTGTGTACCCTGGGCAGAGGGTCGGAGAAGTTGCTCAACTGGACAGCCCTTCCTTCCAGCTCCCCTGATTCTGTCTGTTTTTCAGCTAATCTGCACAGCACCTGGTTCAGTTAAGGGTGTTGCTTGGACCTTGCCTTAAGCATCCCCCAGACACATAGACCAGTGTTGGATACAGTGTCCAATACAACCAATCAGCCCAGGAGACTTTTTAAAAGGGGGTTTTAAGCCCTCTGGATTTCAGAAACCTGCAGAAACCCTGGTACACAAATGAGATTACATGCAATATAGATATTTTTACATTTAAAATGCCAATAAATAATCTATGTGAATGTTCTTTACTAGTATATCTGTACAGAGGCCATTACACCACATACGGAAAAATGGAAAATCTGGCATAAAGCTCTGACACAGGAAGATATTTGACAAACACCAGACAGCCTATTGCTTAATAATAGGGAGTTGCTCCCTGCTATTGCTCCCTGTAATAGGGAGTTGCTGCTATCACAGAGTATCACTTTTGTTGTTAAAAACACAGTAACTTGCTGAACCAAAGTTATCAGCTTTATACTACAACAATGCATGACACAACCATGAACAACATCTTACCCACTTGAAGTCTATTATGAACAATACTTCAGAGAAGCACCAATACTTCCAGCCCACCTGAAGCCACTCCAGGGCTGGGCCCTCACAAGGGTCCTCAAGAGGTCCTCAAGACACTTGCACAAAGCCACCCCTGCTTCATGCTTCCCCATAGCCAGAAATGCCTTAAGCCCAACTTTTGCCACTGAATATTTAGTCTGTCTTCTGAGCCAAAACCAAATGGGGCATCAGGACTGGACACCATGACACAAAGCTGACAGAAACAGCACCGCACTTCAGCAGTGGTGAACATGTCCAGCAGAGCCACCTAGGCTGGATTCTCTAGCATTACAAGACCAGGGGGATTCAACATCATAGCAACTATAGATATGTAAATTATATATTTTTTTAGTTCAATTTAGTCTCATCTCACCACATAAAACTGCTAGGCAAGTCATCCTGAGCCAGATCCATCTAGTTCATTATGCCACTTCAGAGAGAGCAAAATAAGGTCTGGGCCACCACCACTGCGTCCCCTGGGTTCACATCACTACCAACAGCTGCTCTTTGGAGCACTAACCACACGTACGCACTGCTGAAATAAAGGACACTGTCTGCTGCAGCAGCCACATGCAGGAGTCCCCTCCAAAAGGGGAACTCAATCTTATCCACAGGCTCAAGTTAGCAACAGGGCATTCGCAGTGAAGGAAAGAAAGAAAAGCCTGACCCAGAATTTACTTCCCCCTCTAATAAAAGCCTAAACTAACATCAAACAGAGATGGATAGAACCCAGCCTTTGCATTGTTAAATTCATTTGGAATAATTCATTAGTAAGCACTTTTCACTTAAGAGTCACAGGTAAATTCCAAAGTAGAGTCTCATGTCTCTCCAGCAGCACCCAGGAGATTTATCTGTTTATCAGTAACTAATTAATTCTTCCAAAATGATTAATTTCTTTAAATTAGTTTGCATTTTTGGGGGTATAGATTTGCCTGTGTAGTATTGTACATTGTAGTATTGTACACATGGGAAACGTGTATTTTTATCTTTCCTTGTGGGGGAGCAGGCGAATAGAACAGAAGGAGCATATAGGCTGAAAACATTGTTTTGAGCAATTTCTAAAAATGTAGGACACACTTGGTTTCACCCCTTACAAGTTGGATATGTGGAATTACCATCAGATCTTAAAACTATGCTGAGAAGTTGCACAATTCTCTTAAGATCCTCAAGCCTTCAAAACAGCCTATAGTTTATTGTAATAGTGAGAAACATGGTAGAAATCTTAATCATAAAAATAAACATCTGACAGAACCAGCTATGTAAGATCTCAAAGAGGAGGAATGAACTTCCCTTTTCAAAAGTCTCAAATTGTGAATTCTGTAAACACCATAAAATGATCGGTTGCCTCCGCTGCTTTCACATACGGCACTTCAGAGCGGATCATCCGCTGAGCTGCAGCTCTTGCCGCCACGCGGAAGCTGCCGTGACCACCCTACAGCAGTGTCCTTCAGCTCTGGCACCCACAGGCTAATCCCAAACTAATACTGCCATAATTGCTCAGCGCTTTACAAGTCTTATGCAAACATTACTTCACCTTCTCAGGGACAGGTAATTGCAGAACCTCCTACTGACTCAGAAAAATTAATTATCTAGCACCTTGCAGAGCCAGGAGTAAAGCTCAGGAAATTCCCGCATCACTGGCTGCTGTTCAGATTCCTCTTCTTCCATGCTGGAAGGACTGAATTAAGAGGTGCAGCAGCAGCAGCCTAATCTCTCTCTAAAAGTGATCAAAAACAACAGAGAAGACAAAGCAGGCAGGCAGGCATTAGTTGTGCTTATTTGGGCAGGTGCCCTCAATCTTGAGAAAAGTTAGCAGAGAGTCAGACAAGAGAAAAAAATTGCAATTCTGACATGTAAGTAGAGAGCACCTCTTACCAACAGCCTAGTCCAACACAATTTCAATAAACTGCTTTCTGCTCAAATGCTGCTTTTCTCCTCTCCAGTCATGGGCCTTTTGCATTTTGTTGGCTGTCTTCATTTTTTATTTATTGCACTTCACCCCATTATGATTTTTCTCAGGTTTAGTTTTGAGTCAATTGCAGCAATCTCACCTCGCTCCTGACCTGCTGCTCTGAACTGATGGACAGCAGTGCTCATTATTTTCGAGTCACCCTCCATTTGGAGAAGCTACCATTTATGAGGGAGGATGTGTGGTGGCAGAGGAATTTTTAGGTCTGAGGGAGAATCTGTTACTAAATTCTTCAATATTTAATCCACATGCCTAGACCCATGCAAAAACTTTAGATCATATCTGCCTGCATAAGTGGACACGCTTCCATCACATCCATGATTTCTGCTCCAGAATCATCTCTAGACAAATGTTTTAATTAGGTTACAGCAGCAGGATTTCAAGTCCACAGTTTTATACCTGGAACACATCTAGCCCCGGTGGCAGCATTTCCAAAAAGGTTTTGAACCAGTTCATAAAGCCCTGAGCTTTATTCTGTGTATCTGCACACTTTTCTTATAGCATCATATCACCTGCTTTCATTCCTGCAAAGCCCTGCATTTCAGAGCACGAGCTGTATCCGCATATACAAAACAGGGAGAAATACTAGCCCAGCTGGGCAGAGACCTGAGCACAAATTGCAACAAAGAGAACCAGACGTACGTGGCACTCAGTGTTGTTCCCACAACACCGCAAGATTTCAGAACCACATTTGGTGCATTTTAGAGATAGAAGTAATTTTTGAAAAGAAAAAATAAACAAATAAAAACAAACCAAAAAACCACACACAATATACCACACTTGACTTGTTTGGACAGAAACCTGGAATTCACTGCAGAGGAAAGCAGGGGGGAAAAAAAAAAAAAAAAAAGGGAGGCAGATCCTCAGGATTTGCATGAAGGAGATACTGGCTTTGGAGCCCAGAAGCTGTATGATACAACAGTTTCCTAAATGAGCAAAAAGCAAGTAAAACACAATATGGTACCTTTATTCGCCTTTAGTAGGGGCTTTGAGGAAAATGCTATCTGCATGCAGACAGTGACAAGTAAAAGGAGCCCTGGGAGATAGTTTTAGGATAAAGAGAGCAAATAAAGGAGTCCAGCTGCACCGTACAAAGGAGCAGTGAGATACCCATTAGAGGCATAACTGTCTCCTAGACAGAAAAAAAAACATGGTGTCATGCACCAATATTTCAGAACCAGTTCTGATGAATCACCCAGGGCATTAAATATACATTTCTGTGCCACAGTAGAAAAGCACATGTATAAGATCCTGGTAGTCCTTCAGTGTGCTGCCCAAGGCTTAAAAGTCACTTACAGTAGAATGAAACCTACTTGGTGTTTATTTTCCACAGGTACCAGAGTCAACAGTCCTGAGCAGATGGCTGCCTTTAGCATAAAATGAGCACCTGAGGAGGGAAGGGGAAGCAAGCAACTCCAACAGGCCATCTGTTTCTTAATTTTAAAGCAAAGGGCACAAAGAACTTTGAGGCGCTACCAACTATATCCATGCTGTGTTATATCCTCCCAATTACTCCATTGTCAGCATCGGTTAATTCCCCTGTTGTTGGGATGTGATACTTCCCCACGTGATGCCCAGGAGCCGTACGTGATGATGCCACGTGTCCTTGCTAACTTCTTCAGAGAAAATGTTCCCCCAAGCCAGAATGCTTGTTTCACTCATTTGCAAATCACACCTGAGCAGAAGTTGATATGAAAAGCTGGCTCCGTCTGTAGTTACAGCATCTCTTTGGCTCCAGTAGGACATAAGCAAGTACTTAAGTGCTTTGAAGTCAGGCCCTGGGAACAACTTGTTGTACACTTCTTTTGAATAAATATGTATTAACTTTGCTTTAAATAGTGTTTATATATTACCAGTTATTTAAGAAAGATTGTTTTATATAATTTAATAGACACAAAACCAAGCTGTTTATTTTCAAGCTACAGAATTCCTTTTCCTTTCAAAATATGAAGGCCTCCTTTAATAAGGAATCACATATCAAATGTGTGCTCCGTCTTCAAGAAAGAAGAAAAAGGATGTCACAGATTTCCTGCATTAGCCATTATTTCTTAAAAGATATATGAAAAATCACAGCAATGCCACGGCGCATCAGTCCAGGCTAAGTCCAAAGGCATTCACAGGATCACATGCAGTACATACTCCAGTCTGATCATTCTGTGTTGGTACCCACATCACTTCTCTTGTTAGTAGAAACACAAAAACAAAAAGCAACAACAACAAGAGCTATCTGCAACTAGTCTCAACTTAAAGGCAAAGAATACTTAATTGTCAGCCATTTATGCAGGTTTAAACTGCCTATAACTTGCTTAACTGTTAAAAGGCAGTTCTGCTAGGCTCGAACTAGTACAGGACAGCATAACTTACCCCATTCAAACAGGTTCACAAACAAGTCATACAGTGAGAAAAGGGAGTTTTGCTTATATAATTGAACCTGTTCTAACCATGCTACCTTAAAATGAGATGTTTTTGTACCCAAGACACCTTTGCAAGTTCTGCAGCTGAAGTTATTGGGTAGCCCAGACTTAATAGCACCTGAAAGTTTGCCTACAAAAGGAAGCTGTTCTGCTTTAACTTTCAGTAGAATTACATCTGCTCTTTGATATAATTATACCAGCTCAGCAATGTAAGTGTAAAAACAGTTTTACTGGCATAAAGGCATTATAGTGGCATAAATATTCTTGTACAGGAATAGAAATAAGACTAGCAGAAATTTCCTTCTTTCCCTTAGAATTGCCTCCATACTAGAGAAAATAGTTTCAGTATAGCCTGTTTGGTTTAGAAAACATTTATATATGAAAGACCTAAAGATACACTTAGGATAAAAGTACCTATTCCAGACAGTTCTGTGGGGCTTCAACAGAAGCAAGAGCACTGTAAGTATATTAAAATAAGATAGGCATCTGTTAAGTAGTTGTTGAAAAAGCCAATGAAACACAGTAGAAAGGATATTAGTGCACTGTGAGACTAAGAGAAGAAGGAAAATGATGTTATTTCAAATTCCTTGTTAGAGTAAAAGACTGAGAATACAAAAAAAAAAAAAAACACAAATAAAAAAAGCAAAATCAAAGTAATATAACTTCTAAATAAGGGGGAGGTTATCCCAAGTAGCCTGAACAATATCAGGTGCTAATTCATAACAATTGGAGACACACACAGTACATGGGAAATTCGTGAAAATCTGGCAACAGGTATCAAACCTACAGCAATTTGAATGACAGAGATTTCCTTGTTCCATTCTCCACAGTCCTGTTGTCATCATCTATCTGACAAGGAGATAAGAAAGGATAAGAAAGTGTGACCTAAGGAAGCCTTTTTTACCTACTTTCAAGCTATATAGGCCTCAGAGAACCTATCAAAACATTAAATTTATCTTTAATCCCCTGGAGAGAGAAAAAAAAGAGATTGGCAAGAAGGAAAACAAAAAAGCTGAATTTTAACTAAGTCATTTCTCCTTTTCTCTCACAAAAGACCCCATTGCCCATGGATTATGTAACTGACCGATTGTTTTATCAAAGTCTTGTCTACAGGAAAAGAAAAGAATAATGCAACTTTAATTGCTGCTAGCTGCAAGAAGGTCATAAAGATTTATGGTTTACCCTCTTGTAAATACCATTCTTTATAACTGATTCCCATGAGATTTACTGAATGCTCAATAACCTTTTCTCTGGTGGTTACAAGCAAAATTATTAGTACCATCTCAAAAAAAAGTTTCCCGAGCAAGCCAAGAGCACCATGCCTGCAATGAACCTCTACAGCGTCGTTCCTTCTCTACCTCATCTGCAAGTTGGTGGTAATGAAGATGCTGTTGTGATAGAGAATCCTTCCAGTCAAGATTGAACTTAAAATGTACTTGGAAAGAAGTCTCAGGCAAGCATCACTGAACTGGCCTTGTGGGCCCAGCAGGGAAGATGAGGTGTGTACCCTGGGCTCTGCAGGGTTACTGCTAGAGAGTCTTTCACCTTCAGCTAAGAGAAAAATGAAATGTTTGCACTGAACTAGGCAATGACTTGGGAAATGGATATGGGAGCCACATCTGCTATTACATCTTCTTGCGGTTTTCTCAACTTAAGTGTTACCAAAGATCCCTTTTCTAGAGTCAGGGCAGTTGGCTGAACAAAATATGTTTGAGGTCTGACAAGTTTCTAGATAGATTACCAGGTGCCTATTTAAGTGAGCCTGAAAATATTTAATTGATTTGCATTCAAAAAAAAAAAAAATACACAAAGCAGATGATTTTTCTCATGAATGAGTGAGTGCATCTTTATGCACTCAGAGAGATCACCCAAATTGCCTAGTTCTATATCCCCTCTAATAGTAAGTCTGTATTTCCAAAGAACTATCATTGGATATTTCTGAATCTACCTTAAGCACTACTACAGGAATATTGAACGGAAATTAATTTAAAGTTAAAAGATCAAAAGTGGTTCATTAAGCTGCAGGCAGCCTTTTAAAGCTAAATTTATTAAAGATAAATTTTCAATTAATTTAATAAATGCATTTAATTTTTTTAAAAATGCTCTGATTATCTGGATGGCATACAGTTTTTGTGATCTGCTGCTGCAGTTCTCCATACACACAGTGATATTCTCAGCTGCATCCTGAGGTGCAGCTAAACTCCAGAAAAAAGACAATCTACATTTTTGCCATGATACACAGCACAGTGAAAACACTGCTTGGCATGACACTGGGCAGTGCCCCAGCTCAGCTGTGTAGTCACTGCAAGGAGAGCTGGTGAGCATTACGTTCAAGGCACACACGTGCCTGCCCCCAGAGCACCTGAGGAGCCTCAGGCTGCAGCACAGCCCAAGTTCTGCTGCAAGCTGCTGCTTAGAAATACACTCAGGGGAGAGCGGTCTCATTAGCTGGTTGCCATTGAAACTTTATTTAAAGCTAAAGGGTCTACTGCTGGGTGTAGTTCTACATCTCAGTTACTGTTTACTTATACAAGAAAACATGGGAAAGCCCTGCTCGTCTTTTTGGGCCACTGTCTTTCTGGTGAGTTCATCTCACCTTGCAGCAGCCACCCAGGCGCAGGGAGGTGCACAGAGAGCACCTGCATCCCGGCTAAGGGCCACAACCTATTTCCCCCACTTTTTCCTTTTCTTACAAGGAAAGGAAAAACACTGGCATGGCTGACAGACAAGGACATCGTGCAGACCTCTAGATCCTAAATGTATTTGCAGCCACCATTAAGTCTTTCCTCTTTCTCTGTAGCGAGGCTGACTTGCACACTGTTCCAGCAGAAGTGGAATAGCCTACAAGCGAGCTTTAAATCTCTGACCCATCTGATCCGTACTGTGGTTTTTGGGCCCCCTCCTGCTCTCCAGGGTTATTGTTTTCTGTGTGTTCCTGGAAGAGTCAGAAATCATAGCCGTGCTACTTAAATAACCCAACACTTTCACGGTAGCTTTAAACAGAAAGTTGGAAGCAGTCCCCCAGGCTTAGCCCTAAACTGCCTCAAGGTGTAAAATAACTCTGATCCAGGGTTACAGCTTTTACCTGTTTGATGCAAGTCTTACGCTTCACAAAGTTCCCAAGACAGGTGCAAAAAGACCCAAAGCTTTAGGGGGCTAAGATCTGGTGTACTGGTTTCTAATGCATGGCTAACTTGCAGCAAAAATTAAATCCCACCTGTAAGCATCCATCTGTTATTTCTAGTCACCCAACACCAAATAGAATATTTAAGTGATTTATGATTCCATTTATTTTACATACCTCAAAATGAAGCATGCAAATAGCTAAATATTTTAAACTAACCAGCAAACAGTTCCCATGTGTCTGAAAACATCTGCATCTCCCTCACACACACACAAGAGACTTCAAGTTTTTAAGTAGGAAAATTGGGTTTTAAATAATTCTATTTTCAAGGAAATTATGTCTTGAAGGAAATAACTTGGCCTTTGCAAAAACCCATCTCCCTAGATAACTCTCAGAAAGGCTGACAGAACTGTTGTTCTCCTCCTCACTCTCCCCCTTTCCCCCACCCCAAAAAAAGTAAATTAAAAAAAAGGCTAAAGTTATTTGCAGTTTAGTCAAGCATAAATACCATCTCTGATGAGGAGAACCCCATGGAGTGGGGATGCCACTGACCTTTTAGCACACAAGAGTCAATAAACGGCACCCAAAACCAAAGGAAGACATTAAAAAGGTCTCTGAGCATAAGAAAAAACACTTATGCACTAATTAGCTTCAGGCTTGGTTATCCAAGTGTTTTATCCACTGATCTCTCCACTACTAGATAAGGGTAAATCCCTTGTGTTGCTAATGATCTACTTCATGCACTGAATAAGTCAATCTACATCAGGACAGCACTGATTAATGGAGTCTTTGCTGTGGGAATTTTGCCTGTGTTCATAGGAAATATTGGAGATATTCTCAGCAGTGGCTTCATGCAAAAAAAAATTATTCCTATCAACCCAAGCTGTGGTGATATAAAGGAAAACGTTGACTATTTGGTTTACAAAAGGACCAAGAAGCCTAGAAACCCCCTCTCTGTGCTAGTTATGAAAACTTAGTGAAATTTTTGGTTAAATGAGAGAGTTTTTTTTTCTTTTAGGTGCTTTAGGCTTTTCTTATTTTTGTTTTTCCAAGAAAATGTACGCTGGAAGGTCACTGGAGAACCAGAGGGTCTGTATTCTTTCAACAGCCAGAAAAGGTCAAAGCAGTACATAAATGCCTACCCTCGTAGAGTCCGCACAGTAACAAGGAAGGCCATGGGAAGGTCTATAAATAAACAGAACACGTGCCCTTGCTTGGCATGCTTCCTAGAATAAAATGCTGAAAATACTCTGAAAGGATTGCTGGAAAAGAACATGTCAAGCAGTGCTGCTGGCCTCCCATGGCATTGCGCAGGGAAGGACCTTCCAAGCACCGCAGTCCAGAAGTCAGCACCTTCAGGCTATGCCCTGGAGCAGGGGCCTCGGGTCCTCTACCTCCAGCTGACCCTTGGAATCAGTAGCTCCTTTGGCATAACCTCATCACCCAAAATATACAGCCAATGCTGAAATGCAGTGATCGGATATCCTTCATTATACCTCCCACAAGCAGGGGATGCGACTTGAGAAAAGGATACTCAGCCTGTGTTACACGTCCTGCAATGATCAATATAACTTGGGGGTGGGGAAAGCATTCATTCCACATTGGGGGAGAAGAAAGTTACAAGAATTTTCCTAGGAAGCCAAAAGAATTGAGAAGCAATCATAGGCCAGGAGCACAGCTTGCTTGCTTCTTCAGTTTTCCAGAGCTTGAAGGAAATGAGAAGAATCACTTTGCATTCCACCAAGATCAAGCCTTCACAGAGCTAAATTATATCACTCTGCTATACTGGCTGTTACCAAAGAAATATGATAAACAAATAACATCCAGGGGAAGTTCAGGAATAAGGAGAACAAGGCTACTGTTCAAAGAGATGGAACAGAAAGCATGAAAAAGGCAACAAGGAGAGATGCTACAGAAAACCAGTGAGTGCTTAAAAGACAGTATTTATATTTGCTCAATATTTACTCTAGCACCAACACACCAGGTTCCAGAGTGCCAGTTCTGATCTTCATGAAATGCAGCAGAATGTAGCCATTTGTATGAATCAAGACATAACCTCAGATGAGAGGCTAATATCCTAATCTTTAATACTACCAGTGAGACAACAATAAATAACTTTCTATGGATTATGCTTGGCTACAGACCATGCTGTGGATACTACCAATTAGAAAGGAGGAAAGTACAATAGAAGACCGTGTTTCAGTTTGAATCACAATTGTCAGTGTTAAATAGGAAATCTGAGTCTGGGGTGGATTCTCAGGACAACCATATGGAGCACACATCTGGAAGGAAGTTAACCAGTGGCTGCATGCCACTATAATCATTCCTCCCCCAAGTATAGCAAATGGAGGATCAAAGCAGAAAGCAGGTGGTTCTTCCAGGAGGTAAATGAACCACAGAGAAGGGTCAGAAAGCATGGCATGATTTTTTTTTTTTCCATTGCATAAAAATTGTCAGAACAAATTACCCATTGCATGTTATACCAGGTTATTGCATGCCCAACACCTCCATGCTCTTTGCTTTGCAGAGAGTGAAAGTTTAGTGAAAAGTCTCCTCAGATAGGCATTAACTTAACAATAGCACATGAGCCAGTATCAGAGTCTCAGCAGAGAACAAATTTCATCTAAGTACAGGAAATCTATCATACTCCAATATTAACAAACTTCTCAAATCATGGACATTACTGTTAATTTTGGAAGAAGAAATTCAGAGGCTTGAGAAATCTCTCAAGAATTTCAGTTTTCCCATTCTGCATCAAGATCATCCTAGAATCCTTTGTAAAAAGGGAGGACACCTGCCTGGTATACAATTTAAGTCCTGCTCTGACACTTTTCTACATACAGAAGTGCCAGGCTATTTCCTCTTTTAGGTTTGACTCCTGCATCTGTCAATGGCTGCGGTTTCACAATGAATAATGCTGTAATGCAGTGCAGGAATCCCAGCTGCAAAAAAAACAAGCAAGAGCCCTGAGAATGAGAAACCTTCTTAGGAAAACTGGAACTTTTGCCCAAGCTGAAGTCATTCCTCTTTGCTCTCTCCCCTCCACCCCATGCTAACAAAGAGTGACATGTTCTCTCAAGAAATTGTAGATGGAGCATCAGTATTTGCAGGGCACCATTCATTCATGCATTCCAGACAGCTGTAACCTGAAGTCTTGCATTTGTCCCAGGAATTCTTGGGGAAGGTGACAGCTCTGCCTTCGCAAGTGTGCTAAAAGAAGAGGCTCCTTTTCTCAAATCCTGCCCCAGAACTTGAATCTGCAAGAGCATCTCTCAAATTTCAGTCTTGATATTAGGCCTGGGTCCAAGGGAAAGCAACACAGAACAATATTACTATTTGGGAGCTATGAAAACATTGGATCAATCCAGAGTTCATCCTGACATGAGCAAAGACTTGAAAAAAACAGCGCCATGAAGACTTTGACAGGTTGGTGACCTTTTAGCTTATACTGTAAATGATTTCAACCTAGGGAGTTTGTTCCTCAGAAGAGCCTCTGTTCATACTTTGTACTGAAATAACCTGCAGCCTTAACTATTCCACTGGCCCAATGTTTACATAAACCACTACTGAACACACAGAGAATATATAAACCAAAGTTGCAGATAGAAACTCTGAATTTTTAAAGGGAACATTGCCTTGGAGGCACATAGAAATCAGAAAGGGATGGTCCATGTCCATAGATTCTATGTAGTTGATGTTAAAAATGCAACAGTGGGAGTCTGAGGATTGGCAACAAGATAGAAAGTTTTCCTTATCAATTCAGCCCTGACCTGACCTAAGAGAGTTTTATTATCATTTGATGCCTGATGCAAAAGGGAAAGGTGAAGTCTTCAGGTGCTTCTCACTGAGTAGACTCCACACAACTTAAGAAATAAAATCAGTAAGCTGTGGGTATAGTTTGCACTCAACAGCAACATCAGGAACATTCAAGCCTGAGCAGGGAAGCCAAAGTGGACTGATGAGTGTTCTCCTACCAATCTGTTCTCCCTACAGAGGAAATACTGATGTATTTCCTTGGCAGACAAAAGAACAAGTCATTATTCCCTCCTTCCTGATGAAGATTATGAAAACGTTATAAGAACTGAAATGTTGAAGGGGTGGAGAGAGGCCAGATTGCTGCTTGCACCGTGATTCACGAAGCCCACACAAGCAAAAAATAACCAGCAAAGCAGCTTGTTATTGAGAACTCAGGGTTACAGGACTTCCAGTGTTTTCAAAAGTAAAACTCTTCTTTTCAAGCCTTTTCCTCCCTTCCTGTCTCCTCTTCCCTCCTCAAACCGGGGCAGGGTGATCTGCACAGTCACTGGATGCAGGGCAGTCTGACTCTAAACCACCAGCCCATTCAGGCAATAAGGCCACCCAGTGCTCCCAGGACCTGAGTGCATAAGTGCAGCCCTCACATACCAGGCAGTTTCTTCATCCTGTTACTCCATAGCATTTGAGTATTACATAGCAGCAGGCTCTTTGAGGCAAGATCAAGGACCCATTCTGCTGGGTGGCATTCATTCACAAACAGAGGGGTTTGTCTTAAATCAAAGTGAGTGGTGATGGGAAATTGTTTTCCATATTTTATGAACAGAAAATGAAGCACAGCAAGATTAACTACAGTCAGATTTTCAAAACAACTCACCTCGAACTATGATATATACAGATCTTGTGGATATGTCCTGTTCTTCTACTTGGAAGTATTTTAACTTTGATAATACTGAGAAATTCCAATTATGCCACTGTGCAATCAATCCTGCAGGACACACGTAATAGAGCCAACATCTTGGTCACATCAGACGAATTACACATGTGTTTCACCTGCCATCTGCTCCCATATCTTCACATTTCTTCCTCAACAGGAGATAAGATCACTAAACTAATATCTCATGTGGGTTACTGGAATTGTTTTGGAAGTCAGCTGCTCCGGGAAGCTGTATGAATATAAGACAAGTTTCATAAAAAAATCTGCTCTTGCAATATTCGTATGAGGTCACACAGAGAACCAAATTCAGTTCTCGGTTCTGAGAACTAAACTCAGCTCCCCAGAGTCCTTTCCTTCTAAGTGCTAAACCAACCTTTCTTTTCCTGAAATTTGCCTCTTTCAAAAGTCATTCCCTACGGCACCTTCTCTAACACATAAAACACTCTGACAAACACCATCAATTTAATTCTTATTAATAGTAATGAAAGTAAAATAGATGCTACCCACAGTACTTGCACATCTGTGCATTCTGCCACATTGCTGGACAAAAAAATGCATTTTTTTTAAGGTAGGAGAGATGAACAATTAGCTCTTTGAAAGAAAAAACCTCCCTTCATTAACCAGAAATGGAGTCATTTGTTGACATTTATCTAGCACAGTTTTCTAGAGCAGAATAATGAACAACGCAGAAAACAGGCTGCTCATGCCCAGACAGGTACCCACAAGAGCCCAGCAGATTCACAGCGCAACGACTGATATCACAGGTGGATCTGCCAGCAGCTCACGGAGAACAGACCCAAAGGCGGCAGCGCCCCTTCCCTCGCCTGCAACACAACCTGATCTCATCACACCTCCCCAGCAACACAACAAGACCTCATCACATCTCCATGTTTTATGATCCCTCCTGCTGCGTGCCATGTCGACAGGGCAGAGAACACCAGCACAAAGTGTTCCGTGCCCTGTGCCAGCAGATGGATGGTCTGGCAGTTACACAGCCGAGGCCTGGCCAGCTTCGCATTGTATGTCATGCTGGGCATCCTCCATGCTGAGGTGCTCTGGGGAAGACCAAAAGCAGAGCAACAGCACTAAGACAGACACCCAGGGCCAGGAAACCCATTGACATGACTTAAAAAACACTTGTTTCTAATGTTGGGTCCCAGATTGGCCAAGGAAGAGGTCAGAGGTAGGGAAAGATGGGTTGTATCCAGCAACAGCCCCTTGGCAAAGCTGCTCAGGCTCATTCTCCAGCTCCAGCAGGGAGGTGGCTGCTGCCATGAAAGCAAGAAAGCTCATCCCCTTGTACAGAGGTGAAGCGGCTCGTTGCAGAGCTAAGAGAAAACTTCCAGCAGAAAGAGCCTTCCAGTTCTCTTCATAACCCCTAGATTTCTAGCTTTTGCAGGTGATTACCTAGACAGAAACAGCATTAGGATTGCAGAGCTGCATGTTGCATTTTCTGCTTTCCAGAGAGCAGCCATTGAGCTAAGCACCTACACCAATTCATCACTACAGAGTTGTTTAAATCCTCTCCCTTCCACTGCCAGCTGGAGCTCAGTGTTCTGGGTAAAGTGCCAGCAGTCAAAAGGTTAACAGCAACAGGACTGCAATTTAAGCATTTCCAGAAAAATGAAGGTGGAGTGCAAGGCAAAGAGGGGGGAGAGGATCCTTGCTATGATTTCATGACAGTCTTCTCCTTCCATCATCATCATCTGATAAGCATGCTTCTCAAATTGCCTTGCCAGCAGGGCCATCATGTTGAAAGCAGAAGACAAAACATCCCTGAAACTTTCCCAGCATGGTAAAGAGTGACACTAAGTCTGTAGCTACAGGGGGGGGAAAAAAAAAAAAAAAAAAAAAGAGTTCACATGCATCATTCCTAATGCTCCAGATATTGGAATATGTGCTATGTACTTGATCTGGATTTAACAAGGCTCACAGCGGTGGAGAGGCATGGCTCAAAAGCCTGAAACAGGATGGAAGCGAGAGTTCCTCAGAATAACCTCTAAGTCATAAACTAATAAGGAAAGGCTGCAGGACATGCTTTTAACAGTTAAATAGAATATTTTAATACAAACTTAAGGAGCAGTTTAAAACCTGAAAAATAAAAAACTCCCTCTAGTTGTTGCTATTAAGAGGAACTATTTTTAACTTTTGTTTTCATATAATCATTTCACAGCTGATATTCACACTTACCTATATCAAAACAAAGAATGTTTAACTCCCACAACTAAGCCATGCAGTCAAAACTAGCAGTGAAAAATGAGAAGTGGGGGAGGAAAAATGCAATGCCAAAGAGAATAAAGAATGAATTTTTAATGCAATACCTGCAAAATCCAGAAAGATTTTTATATATATTATTTTACAAAAAAAGGTTTTAGTAAAATCTAGTGTATCTAATGTAAGAATTAGGATCAGTTCTATTTCAGTTATTAGAAAATAAAGCTAGAAGGAAAGTATTTAGACCCCATCACTCTAGACTTTACTATCTGAACAACAATTCAACCAAATATTTTAAGACAATAGTATGAAGCACATGACCAAGCCTATTAATTTCAAGCCGAGATATTTTGTCAGCTGTCCTCAGATTTTCTTCCATTTGTTTCTCATTTTTAAAAGCAGCAGTTTCTTGCTGAAGGCAGGGATGAAAGGAAAGAGTGCAAATAAGTTTTCAAATTTGCAAAGGAATTATGCAAGCAGCTCTGACTCTCCTCGTAGTTAGAATTAAGAAGGATGTTTTTAGATAACTCTAGAAAGCTTTTTAAAAGTATTTGAAACATTTTAAATAATGATAAGCTACATTAAATGAAGTATTTATGCTGTCCTAGGCATAAGGAAGCAACTTAGTGCTTCAACTCATTTCAAAATTTGCCCTGTGCTCAGTATCCTACAGACTACATTTCTTCCTACAGCCCCTGCCAAAAGATTTATGGTAAGTTTCTCACTTTCCTGCAGCAAACAAGTTCTGAAGTAAAATTTGTTTTAAAAAACATATTTCACACCTCTGCTGGAAAAGAGAAGGTAACACCTGAATGACATTTTGGAACATAAGCAGTTTTTAAACACAAAGTATATGAATATGAAGAGAGTGATGAGCCTACAAAGAATTCCACACAGCTCAGTCATAAATGTTATTGCACTATCATAAGCCCAAAAGGCTCCTTTCTCCCCCCCTCACTATTCATGTAATTTCTTTTCAAAAAAATTCATATACCACCCTTCAAGCATTTATTTGCAGCATCTCTTATAGCAACTTGCAAACACAAATAAGAGCATATAATTCATTTCTATTCCACTTCATTAAGGGGGGGGGGTTATAAGAGTGAGCAGTAAACAGGAAATATAATAGCATTTAGCTTTTTCTTGAACAGTGAACTAACAGGTATTAAAACCATCTGAAAGTGTAAGTAGAAGTGAAGCGTAAGGGAAACAAACTGCACAAAATAGAATTGGAGAAGGATGTAGGCACCAAGCATATCAAATCTATTTAAATAACCCCCAACAAACTAATTCTGAAAAAAACTCAATGGATCTTTGTCACACTCCAAAATTTAAGATTTAAGAGGGTGGGATCCCAAGACATGCACAAGCGCTCCCAAGGCCTTGGGCAGCTCAGCTTCAGTAAGCAGAGCTTTTCTTTGCCTTGTAAAGCTGGAAA
The DNA here is from genome assembly GCA_013398735.1 of Nothocercus julius. Classification (NCBI taxonomy): domain Eukaryota; kingdom Metazoa; phylum Chordata; class Aves; order Tinamiformes; family Tinamidae; genus Nothocercus; species Nothocercus julius. The sequence goes on from VZSV01000015.1 coordinate 7,091,492, forward strand.
ATGAAGTGGGTCACAAGACTGTTCCACAATGTGGTCTAGAGAAGTAAGGGGAAGAAGAGAAGACTTCTCACCTCAGTTTTCCCCACAATTCCTTTGTAGCTCAGAGCAAACCTTGTCCTGTCTCCCCTCTGCCTGCAAAACTGCTCACCTGCATAACACAGCAACTGCAATGGGCTCCACAGTGCTTTCTGGTAAGTATTAGCCATGTGCGCTCTAAATAAAGCCAGACATCTTCAGGAATACTTATGCTGGGCTCTTGGGATGATGCTCAAGTACTTTGGTCTAAGCTGAGCAGTCACTACCACTCCCCAACAGCAAAAGTTAAATTGTTGCAGGAAATAACCAACTTTGCTTCAATTCAAAGAGAAGTGAGTGCCACAAAGTGGCTGCAAAAATTATAATTGCCCCTACTCTATTTAAATGCTTTGGAGAAAGTGCTAGCCCTTGATCCTCCATATGGAAGTCTATTCATTTTAATAGAGTTGTTGCATGTGTTGTACACAACAAAATATAGTGAATATTGCCCTTCTCTCCTTAAGCAGACTTAACCATTGACCGTCCAGAGGATGCACTTTCTGCAAAGGCTAAGCAAACCTGCACAAACCCATCTAATTTCACCTACTTCAGGTTTCTGTCTATTTTCAGGAAAGGTCAGAAACTGAACCTTTGCAGCTGAGAACCCAGCAGCATTACTCCCTGGTATCTTTGTCAAAAGACAAAAGTTGACAACAAACACCACAGTAGGCACGTCCCAACGTGCAAGGGATAGCAGCAAAGGGACGGGTGGGTAGAATATAACTGCTGCTGCTACATCTGCAGTATTCCAGACCTGCCCGGGGACATGAAGCCAACACCAGAAAGAGACAGGTCTCTGGATTTGGGGTTAACCATATAAGTTCTCCATGCCTCAATTTACCCATTATATTGGCTACCATTAGCACAGTAGCAGAGATGCAGAGTCTCCAGTAATCCTGCTCCCAGGTCCAGTCCCATGACACAGCTCTTCCAATTTCAGTGCAGATGGACTTCTACCCACATGCATTACTGTGAGCATTTTCTTTGCTTAGTTCTAGTAGAACCACAGCTCTGAAGACCTTACAGTCAAAGAAAAGCTCGCTTATTTCAGAACCATTTGCAAGCAGATACTTTTGATTTGCTTTTTGAAATGCTGATCCCAACATCAGCAATAAATACATGTCAATACAATGCAGAAGAAAAAAAAACAGTAAATGCATGTAATGCTGCAAAGTCAACACAGCAATGACTCTTGAAAGCCAGATCCCAGCCTTATACCCATCTTCTTTATATCCACTGAGATAAGGAGGTGTTAAAATTCATTGCATTTTATATTTCTCTTTTTACACTTATATTCCAAGACATTGAGAGAAAGGAGTGTGAGGAAACTGAACTTCATTTAAAGCATCCTTGAGCTTTACTTCACTGTTTGTCTCATTTCTTTTAAAAGCAATTCCTGGTTTCCCAAGGCAGTTAGAGGATACGGGAGAAGGCAGCAAAAAGCAGAAAAAGTTCTAAAAGCTTTGCACTGATTTCCAGGGTAGTCTCTCCTCTCCAGGAGCTGCAGTTACAATATACAATACAGTTTATCCCCAGAGAGGTAGCCCACTCTTCTGTGATAGAGCTAAAGCAGGTTTCGATTCCTGAAAAGCTTACAGCTTAAGCCTGTGGCAGACAAAGAGGGTCTACTTTGCTTTAGACAACCTGCTTTGAAAACACAAAATACTGAAAACCAGTGCAGAGTTGAATCCTTGTTATTACTGTTTTCCCCAAAGATCCAGAATGACCAACTGCAAGAACTCAAGTATAGGCCAGAAAAATCAGGAGATTAGTTAAAGAAAGGGTATTTTGGATCTGTTTTAAAACAGGAAGATACATACAACATTCTTTTTATTCCCTTTAGTTTGAATTTTAAGGACACTGCAATATTTTGCTGTTCAAATACAGCACTCGTTTTTCTCTTTGAAAAAGAATAGCTTTGTGTAACCACAGGACTCTAATAAACAATGCCGAATATGCCAAGACATTTGACGAAGTCATGAGCATTAACTGCTGTAATTACAGGTGACTTCATACTAGTTCTCTGAATTCTTGCTTTACATCCATCACATGTCCTCCTATGTTAGGTATCACACAAGTACAACAGCTGACAAAATTGATCCAGATGCCTACTTTCTTTGCAAGTGCCCACACTAAATCTTTTATGTGGAAGAACTGGCTAACGTACCACTTTGTGCAGTACTGAAGCTTCCTACTGTCTTTGCCCTCTCTGAAAAATCTTAACTATAGCATATCTTTGCACAGTGCGCCTCACAGCGATAGAAGGGATTACAAAAATGGCACAGACTCTGTGCTTTTTCACTCTTATAATCCATCATGGGGATTAAGACCTGTACTTTGGGGATGACTAGTGAAAGTCTGCTGTTTAATTTGTGCTTCAAAAGCCTAAAGCTGCAGCCTAGGATTAGCCTTGTATTAACAGTACCAGTTATTTCCTTGATTCCTTTCACCATATCTGTTTTTCCCCATTTCTTCTTTTGGGGGGAAGAACATTCACCAGAGCTAATACTTAATTCTGACACTGGGGAAATACTTGGGGGTGACTTACACCATAATTTGGGCCAAATTGCATCTGCAATGCAGGTGACAACAGTTGTGCCATCTGGTCCATAGTATGCACAGTAGCATATAAACATTGATATAATCAAAAATAATTAGAGTAGAAGTTTTCAAAGCTGGCTAGCAGTGGCTGGGAATGCTCAATAAAAACAAACTTCTGGGTTCCTCAGTGCAGCACAAGTTTCCCCAAAATGGGAATCTGATCACTGAAGGCCAGACAGGATTTGTACAAGGTTAGGACATTTGCAGGAGACCTCCACATGAAAAGGCAGCACATCAGATTCCCCAAAGGCTGCAGACAGAGCTCCTGTTACCTCCAAGCAGAGATGAGCTACCACACTTCCACCATAGTCACAGGTCAAGAACAGCGGCCTAGGGATACGCTTCTCCCAGACATAAGGAGAGTGCAAAGCCCATGAAATTCAGCGCCATCTCTCCAGAGATACTGCCACAGTGCAGAGAAACAGTCTCACAGCTTGAAGCAGAGCAAGGCTTTGCAAAGGAGCTACAATAAGCACACACGCCACATCTTCTGTAACCTGGGCTGGTGCTGTTTAATTGCAGCTGAGGTGTTAAGAGTTGAGCATCATCATTAAAAGAGGGGGAAAAGGCCTCTAATTGTTCCTTCCTTTGTATATCACAGTGCAGAAGTTTCCCTTCCAGAGAGCAAAGGAGGTTAGAATCACTCCCTGGACTCTTCTAAAAATTCTGCCTGCTTCAAACTGATGCTTCACTTAGATTTGCCATGCAAAATCCTTCCCTTCACATCCTCCATTCATTCCTCTCTGCTTCTCCCTGTCCCCTACAGACTGACAGGCTGCACCAATCCTTCTTTCAGGGTAGGCTGTTAGAGGGAAGCTTAGGGAGGTTCTTGCTGAACCATGATGGTTACCTGACTTCATCCAGTCCATTTCTTTGGCTTCCAGAACCAGGGCAAACTAGACTAGCTTGGAGCAGGGGCAAACCTGGGGCAGGGGCTTCAGATTATTCAGAAGCATGAGACCACCTGTTGCAAAAGGTGTGGTAGAAACAGCAAGATGCCAGTTTGGGTTTTGGGTTCAAAGCAGCCTCTGCCTTCAGCAGTAATCCCACCTGCATTGTCAGCATCTCCGCAGGCCAGAGATACTGCAGGCTGTTCTAGCAATATAAGCCCATTATTTCACTGCTTTCAGCAAGTATCTGAGATGCAAAATGAGAGGAAAAGCCCTCCCCAAAACTGCTTAACTAGGATTTAGTAGATTAGATGTTTGCCTCCTGATTTGAGATAGTCTTTCATGCTCTGTGTACCTCTACTTAGCAGGACAACCTTGCACCTACCTCCACTTTTTGCAGATAGCAGCGAGGGCTGTCTGGGTCCCATCACTAGGCAAAAAACGCCCCCAATTTATATTGGGACAGGGAGCATAGATCTGCCTTGCTGTCAGTTTTTCCTCTTTGGTGTAACTGGCAGCCAGATCAGAAGTCATACGAAGAAGGCCAATCATAAATAATTTTCTAGTGATTTACTGGAAAATCCATGAGCCAAACTCATCAATAGGGTAAAGCTGGGGAAGGCACCTATTCACTCAACTATATACTAGAATGGCGATGCAAAGCATCAAACTTTCTCTCTACCTCTCTGAGAAAGAGCTGCTATGAAACACTAACTACTGCACAAATCTCCTTCCTCCTAGCCTTTCACTAACAGGGAATATGCAGCGCATAGTCTGGCAGGATGAAGCAGCTGCAAACTCAAACTATAAATGTGTTTCTATGGTGCAGTTGACATTTTTTTTCCTCTTCAGAGCTCTAAGTTTTCCTTTTCAGCTCTACCAGCAGGCACAGGATGAGCAAAACAAAAAAAAGAAACAAACTAAAATCTTGCAGAGTCCCAGAGAATGTAGCTAACTCTGGGCTTAGCCATAAAAATGATACCTAGAGGGCCAGATTTTTTTTTTTTAACTACCTCATACTCAATGGAGTAACAGATGCAAACATGTGCCCCAGTGCCAAGTGGATGCAAAATACTGCCAAATCAGATGCAAAAGAACATTTTAAGCCTGCCTGGCAATGGTGAGTGATAAACCAGGGTGCATAGCAGTGAAAAATCAGGCTTTAAAAGCCTGGGAACTCAGTAGAAGGAAAACGGTTTAAAACTTCAGCTCAGAGCTCCCGGGAATGTAGTTGTTTTGTCTATGGAAGACCAGAGCTGTCAGCAGCTAATAAGTTTTCAATTCGTGAAGTCCATGCTATTGGAGCAATCCTCTCTGGGCACCTTTTATTTACTTCTTCCTTGGCAAAGTCCAATTACTGAGATGCTGCATGAGTGATGCTCCTGGTCATCCCAGATGGCAGCGAGCTCCACTGGTGAAAGCAGCAGCTTTTGGAGCTTTTGTGAATGGATCCATTTTATCCTTCAGTGTTTGTCCAGAGAAAAGCACTAAATGTCCTGGGAGAAATCATGTAAGCTTTCTACATGAAAAAACAACAACACTTCTTTAACAACACATCCACAAACAACACTGAGATTTTTAGTCTGCCACAGGATGGCTCATGCCCTAGTGTAGTCTCCTAGGTTTTCCAGGAGGCTCTTCCTCCTTCCCTTCCTCCTGTTGTTCCCTCTCTTCTTCTAATACAGCAGAAATGACTGACACTGAAAGGGAGACCTGGCTCACTTGAAGTTGCACAAAGCACTAGTTATTTGTCTCTGGAAAACACAGTGGCTCATT
>VZSV01000015.1:7096909-7110585 GCA_013398735.1 Nothocercus julius
AAAAAAAAAAAAGAAAAAAAAGAAAAAACCACCACACACACCCCTCTGCCTTCCCAGCCCAACGAGTCAATTCTTTCTTCCACTCCAGCACCTCGCTCTGTTCACAGCTTATCCTGCAAACAGGGACATGTTCAGAAATGGAATCAAGTGAGGCACCACTGCAGCAGCCATGCACATAATTCACAGCCAGAGTGGGAACTTCCTGCTGCAGCTCCTGTGATCTCAGCAAGGTCATGGCAGCCACACTTCTGCAAACAGTTAAACACAAGAATTGCTAGCACAGGGTGTTAGTACTTGTCCCAGAAAGACCCAGGCTAGGTCTGTGGATTCCCCCAGCCTTAGGTTTCTGCTGAAGGCACTTTCTCTGGTCACATTCGATGCATTAGTTCAGGGGAAACCAAGAGCCACTGTGCTGCCTTAATAGGTAACAGGAAGAATAGAAGGAGGCTTTGGGGGCTGGCATGTTCTGCTTTCAGGCATTTAAAGCTAGAAGCAACAACTGCCTGTGGACCTTCTCCCCTCAGCGCATCTTCTTTGTGCAGAGAAGGCCTCCCAAGAGCAGAGGATTTACAGGTTCAGCAGCAGCACGGGGGAGGGCAGAAAACCACTATCTCACAACAGCAAACAAAGAAAACATCTGGAAGAGCTTGTCCTTTTGTGAGGGTCTATGTAGTTCTTACCGCCCTGTCAGACTGATAACATTTTATAGTACCTATTCCTCCAGCAGTGCAGAAGTCATTGGGAGGACTAGAACCATCTGTTGTGCTCAAACATCAACCTTTGGATTGCAGAGAGATCAATCCTCACTCTATTGCAGCCCTGAACATTTATAGACAGGCCTTCTAAAAAGCAGGATTTACAAATAACTGTGGTGGTCACTCCCTTCCCAAATCCAGGATGCCCACACAAGTCCCAGCATGACAACTACTCGGGTGGAATGGGGAAGAACTGGTTGATCATCGTTTTCTCCTGTTTGTTGGGCAGGTCTAGAGAGATCTGCTCTCCAGATCTACTCTCTTCAAGCAGATGTGAAGCACTCCCAACACACAGTAGAAAGCAATCCCAGACCAGAGCAGATGCTAAAGGCATCTCCTTATTGTTTAAGGGGAAATATTGTACTGAATGTTTCAAAAAAAAAAAAAAAAAAAAATCTCCGTTTTTAAGTGTCTGTTGTCAGCTAGCCACATCTGCTCTGGCCCAGAGATCAGTCAACTGAAATGTTCATCTCCTCTCTGGCAAGCAGAAAGTACAAAGAGAGGAGCATTCAGTCTTCAGCTCATCTTCTCCCACCCGCGCTCAATTTCCTTTTCTAAGAATAGCCACCTTTATCACTCCACTGGTAGACAAAGTTACATTAAACATATGTACATATACAACATCTGGTCTTTTTTTCAGAGCAGTTACACTTCAGAAGAATACTTTGAAAGACACAACATTGGCTTTATTCCCAGCTACCTGTCTTTTATCCTCTTTTCACTTCTTTCAATAGTCCTGTCATATATACAGCTTTTTTGATCTTTAGAGGCAAGAACAGCTGTATGCTAACAGTGACCAACAAGAAACAAGGATGAGTTAAAAAACAAATACTCCCGGAAGGAGAGGCACCACAAACTGCAGCATCCCTTAGAGGTTTGAAAATGAACTACAGTTGAACCCAAATATTTGATTTTTCCAAATGCAGTATCAAAGACTACGCCTCAAAGCCACGTTCATCCAGGACGGAAACCCATTTCAGTGACTGCTTAGAAAGGCCCTCCCCATCAGAGGTTCCTAACTTGGATGGAAGAGAACAGATAATTCCTTTTAATTCAGCTTCCTGAACTGCTGCTACTCTCACCCTTGCTCCCCAGAGCTCATTGGTACTTTTTTCCCTTTACAGGTGTGTTCCTCTTGGCTACTTTAGTGATGGAGATCTTTCAACATTCCCTTGCATGGGTAACATAGGAAATACAACAGTGTGGCCCGCAGCCACACCTGCACAATCTACACACATCTACAATACCTGCACACATGGAACTCACTCCTGTTGAACTCCAGCACTCTTGTGCAGAGCACTGTTCAAAAACGTATAGTTACCTATTGTTGAAACACAAATAAGAATTTGGTGAAAGTCAAATTTGAATCCAGAAATGCAAACATTTACACTGAAACTCCTCTATTGAGAGCTATTTCCTCCTTTCTAAGGACCAAGAGGACAGCACTATACATCTATGGGTGGGAGGTGGGGGGAGTCAACAGCTCAGATTGTGAATGCAAAGTACTGCTTATAGCCAATAAGACTTTATTTCAAGGAATAAATTAAGTCCAAATTCTGCTGCAGCATGCATTCAGAGTTAGAGGTTTATTTTGGAGAACATTCCACTGGCATAAAACAGGTAGACTAAGGAGCGAACAACAGATTGCACCTTCAATTCTAAAACATATCTGTGCATTTAAACATACATAATTTTTTTTTTTTTTTAATCATTTCAGTGAGTCTACTGAAGATAAGAGAGTAAAGTAACAGCTGTGAAATCATTTACTAGATTTTGGAGCAAAATTCAACTTGAAATGCCAATGTGATTAAAACTGCTCAAGTCACAGAACAGAAGTAGCATAGCAGCACTATGCAGTTCCCAGATACCACTCACTCTTGCTGTTAAGAGGAGGTACTGTTATTTAGAATTGAATTTAGAAACTCTTCTAAATTGTTGGCCCTCTTATGCTAACAGCTAAGAGATGATATTGGGCAGGTTCTTTTTGTGCAAGTCCAGCAACTCAAAAGAAACAGGACAGACAAGAATGCAGAAGAAGGATTGACAATAGGGCATCCCTGAGTCAACAACAGACTAGTGGTCAGCATCCATCTGCTGAAGCATCAGTTCCAGGTCACAGTTAAAAGTTCTAATCTGCTTTTCACATTCTCTTCATACACATGCAGCAATCCACTCACTTTGGAGAAAGAAAAGTTAGGAACATTTTACTGAACTCATGATTAGTTCCTTTAATTGTGCATCCTGTTCTGGGTACTGGGAATCTCTGCAAGACAGACAGCAATTTATATCTATAAAACTTTTAGTGTTTTAATATCAAGTGTTGTTATTTTTGTTGCACAGACTGATGGGAAAGCCATTAACAATTCTGCATATACCATATTAGAAAGGCTGCCCACATCTCAGCTCAGGCAGAGCATAGCCTGATAAAAAGCTTTAATACATAAATGCTTGTTTGTGTTTGGCAAGTTCCTGGAGCTTAGCCAAACGTTCAGCGTGCTGAGGAAATACAGAGAGACAAGGGCCCGCTTTTAAAGCAATGCTTGTCTGCAACTCTGTATTATCCTGAGTGACATTTTGTCCAAGTGCAGTAATAATACACGTCCTTGCCTGCTGCTGAAAGCAAAAGGTAGATTTTAATACCTGATGGAAACAGTCTTCCTTTTGAGAGCATCTGACCTGGAGAAAATATTCTCTTTATGAAAATTCTGTTTTTTTCTCTCATATAAACAAGCCAGTTTGCAACAACAAAACCTTGCAGATGCAGGGTGTAATTTCCTAGTTGCTACTCTCACAACCTCTTTTAGAAACGCCTATGACTTATGCAAGGACTTTTGGCATCAGATTTCAAGAATTTTTACAAGGCCGGCAGATGTTATTACACCAATTTAGGGAACAAGCAACTTGAAAGCACAGAGGAAGGAAGCGATTTTCCCCAGGGTCGCCTAGCAAATTGAGACCAGGACCATCTCCAGCCTCTCCAGGCCCAGGGGGCCCAGGGCACTGGGTCACAACTGAGGCACCTGCAAGGCTGAGCTCTCTCATCCCCATGCGGGGAGAAGCCATAAGCACGGGCTTTGCACATGTTTGGCTTCTGGTGAAGTCAATGAGACAAACACAGGACAAATGCCAAACATCCTTGACTGATCTGTTGAGCTAAATTCACATGCACATCTAAACAACATACTAGGCAATCTCATTGGGAATAGTGAAATATGACATCTACTCTTATCCTTTGCTCCTCTGGTCAAAGGATCCTAAACAGTGGGGATGGGTCAAGGAATAATCTGGTGAGAAACAAGTCCCAAAGAGAAACCCAGGGCTGAATTAGATATCAAAGCTCTGCAATCAATAAACTCCCACAGAGTAATGATTTTTCTCTCTAGTGATGCACAAGAGTTTCTGGTGAGCTGGCAAGTGACAGCAAACTCTCACTGTAAGAAAGTCACCCTAAAAATCATGCTTATACCTGCGTGAAGAGTTGTGAGCACATTGTATGTACCATACGGTTGTACGTATGAAAGGCTGCAGTAAGCTCTCCTAACCATGAAGGGCCTCTTTCAATATCATAGATTAAACTGCTACACCTAGCAAGTGCTCCCTGAGAACCACAGCACCGCTTGATGAATCCGACCATGAGTTGATAAATCTCATTTAACAGGGAATTTCCTTAACAGTTCTGCAGGGCTACATCATTGTAGAAGAGTGGGCTGAGAGGGGAATTATGAGATCCATAAAACAGGAATGACTAAGTTGATGAGAGGATACTTATTCACAACTTAACAAAGCAAGAAAGGGGGAATTTGATGAAATGAGCAGGCATACTTAACACAAATTAAATAAAGTGTTTTTAACACAGTTAATTTACAGAACCTTTTGACAGGAGTTACTACAGAAGAAAACAGATTTTGAAAGATTCAATAGGCAACTATACAAAGTCATGAAGACAAGGTACATAAGGTCATGGGTGCCAGGTCTGGCTTGAAAATAAAAAAAAAATCTCTAAACTGGTCGTTGCTAAAGATCAGAACTGTTTATCTGGGGCACATTTACCATCTATTTTTTTCTGTGCGTATGCCACTAGAAAGCCTTTGGCCTGACCAAGCAATTGCTGTTTACTGTGTCCTCCTTAGCAGCGAGCTGGCACTGGACAGCGCGGAGATCTGACACTGGGGACAGCGCGGAGATCAGCTGCTGCAAGCAGAGATCTTTGGCCCAGCCCTCATGCACAGCTGGGCCCCAGGCAGCGGGGCAGGGAGGGCCACTGGCCCTTTTTCTCTTAATCACCATTGGATCCTTCTTCCTGTACAGGAGAGTTTTGTGCTTTGATACGAGGCTTTTGCACCTTTCATTTGCCTGCCCGTGGGGTCATCAACTTGCCTGTACATGCCAAGAGGCCAGCAAAAGCACAGCTCATAACATGACAGCAGACAGAGGTCAGAGCTGTCCTCTGTTGATTTTCATACCACTTCTTAGATTACACTTATTAAATGAAAGAAGATATTTCAGGGCTTTTTCTCTTCTCATTAAAATCTTTGTCATAAGAATTACTTGTCACCAGAAGTTTAATCTTCCACCGAGTCCAGCTCTCACGTGTTTGCATTCATGACATGAGGGACAGAATGCAAGGAGGAAATTGGACCAAATTAACCTGCTCCCATGACAATCCACAATAATAACAAAGGGGAAAATGGCAGAGAATTAAACTGTTCTTGACAAAAACTGTAATGACCTCCAAGAAGCCCTCTAAAGTAACTGTCCGAGTAATAGTTTCCAAGTGTAATTTCAAGGATATGCTATGCAAGCTCCCCTTGCTGAATTTAAAGCTGCTGGTTAACAAGCCTGAAGGGGGGAAAAAATTGAATGGGAAGAAGGGGCAATCGAAAGCATAATTAGCAACACAGTAATCTGAAACAAGCTGATCTAGTTGAATAAGGACAGGTAGATTGGATCTAGAAAAACTCTAAAGTGAAATAGAAGAACGTTAATCTGATTTATTTTGAGCTCTGGGAAAGAAATCACCTTAAATAAGTTGCATGGTGGGGGTGCACTGCTACATTTCAAGTTCAAAATAATAATACAATTTTTATAAAAGCAAAGCAAACTGATTTCAGAAAGAATAGCCTTAATTTGGCAGTCCCCAGATAGAACGATAGCATCAAAGTCAGGACCGAATTAGAATGAAAGGCCATCTGAGGCCAAGCCAATGCCCTGAACAAGAAGGTGGAAGAGAAACATATTCCTCCCTGAGCATTTCCCTATTTAAGCGGACTGAGGTAGCGCAGCCTATGTTTTCCAGGGATTAATAAAAGGGACAGAAAGAAAAACCTTGTTATTGTCCTTGCAACAGTGGCTGTGTCACTATAAGTGCTCCAATTCAGAATCAGTATTTCTGAAAGTGGTGTCAGTTTCCATCATGCTGAAGAAGAAATTAAAGAAGTTGTTCCCAAGTCATAAAAAGAGACTGAAATGTCATTTTTGGGATAGTGCTGTGCTCAGAATCACCAGACACAGGAGTAATTCAAAAACACCTGGCCATATGAGTACACAACTGACCACAGTTTAGGGACAGTAGAAAGGTAAGTTATTCCTTCAAATAAAACCAAGCAGTCATCCAGAGTTGTCATTATACACCTCCTTAACCTAGTCAAACCCTGCAAGGAGACAGAAAATAATCCTTATTGGACATCCACTTAATACAAAAAATACTATATTGCCTAAGGGCTTAATACTCCTATACTGACAAAACAAAAACAACAACAACAAAATACTCTTAGATATACTGTGACTGAGACCCTCAAATTCCAGGTCAGTGCAGAAAGCACTTTGAGTGGGAATCATTTGTCCACCTTCAGATACCTGTGATGCCCAAGCGCATCGTCTAGAAGGATTTGGGCCAAAGTTTTGTTTTTTCTTCAAATATATCTTAGTATCCTGCATGGAGATCTCATCTCCGTTTTAGGAGTCCAAAGATAGCTTTGAATACAAACATACCAAATGAAAGCGGTGGATAGACGACTTTGTTAGATACCTCTTTTCCACTAACACTTTGAGGCAAAGGAAAACCTTGGCTAAAAAGCAGAATTTTCCTCAAAGACACAAGCAACTAGGTTTTGGAACGCATTTGAATCTTGGTGTTACCACGCTAACATCCCAGGAAAAACCTTTGCACCCAAAGCAGGACAGATTGCAGCGTGAAATAAAGAGGTAGGCACAAAATGCAGTTAAGACTTGGAAACCATATAATGTGTCTGTAGACTAGTCCACTATCTGTTTCTATACTCTTCCCAACTTGTTGAAGCTGATTTGCCATGAGTGCAAAGGAGTAAAGCCCTGTAATTTAAACGGACCTTTCAGACTGTCAGTTAGATTGATTACATTTTTCTGTAAACAATACATTTTTAAGTAGTTTTTTTTCTTTTTAAATAGAGTTTATTTTACTCGCCTATTATAAAAACCTCATCACAAATGCAATCACACTTCTATTCACTGTGCCTCCAAAGTCTTCCTCCCTTCCTTTTCTCTGGCCACCTGTTAGTGCTTCCTTCTCTAAATTTAACTCTGTTTGCTTTGTTTGGGGACCTTTTCCTCGTGCCCTCATTATCCAAATTCTGTTCCTGCTGTAGTAAAACCCAAGTCGGGGGGGAGGGACCGGATTTGGGTTGTTACTCTGGAAAACAGTAGCAGGATGGGTAATGAAACAGTCCATTAAGTAAAACATTTATGGATGTTGTTTCCTTCTAACAAATCAAGACTTTTTAAAAAAAAAAAAAAAAACACAAAAATAAATAAAATCACATTGCAAAGAAAATGTTGGAATATATTAAGAAACCTCAAAATATGACTCATCTCTAATACTTTGCCTAAGTACCAAAGTGATAGCCAGACACTGGATATAGCAGATAGGGTATTAGGATGACTTTAAAGAGGGAACCTTATGCCCAAGAATCAAACACCAGTATTGCCCTTCCTTGCCCTTCTCAGGCACAACAATCCTCACAGAGGGATCTCAGCCTGTCTTTGAACCAAACATTAACTCCAAGAAAAGTTTTTTCTATGAGTATCTGTCTCTACTTTTAAGTTTTACAGAATTAGTATTCTGTAATAATTATAAGAATTATTCCAGAAGATCTAATTCAGTGGCTTCCCCCAGGTACAGGTTGGTGCACCCAAGAGCCATGCAAATAGCACACCTTGTAGCCAGACAGGGGTTACAAAGTGAATTAGTTTGGTGTCAAGCAGGAAATAAAAGCTATATTCATGTTTTGCCTACAAAAGAGTCTGTAAAACCCTGTTCCCACAAAGCTCATACTGATTTTTAAAATATAGTCAGCTTGTGGTTGAGACAGAGGGGAGGTATTTTTAAAATGCCAAAGTTGCTGGCATGACACCAGGCATTGGTTTAATTTCATTCTCATACTTGCTCAGAGCCAAAATGAGTCATCTTCTCCATGAAATACAAATCTGTACACAACACTAGCTGTTAATTACCTTTCCTGTCTGCATTAAAGAGCAAAGTGACAGTCTCAACCTCTCCCTGGGTGAGCATTTTGCTCTCGCGCCATCTCCAGCCCTCGCCAACAAATCTGCTGCTACAACTCAAGTGGCACTTGAGCCGCTTGGTCCAACATTTCAACAACAGTATAACAACTGATAATTTGACAACAAGAAGCCATCTTTAGAAAACTTAAGCCACTCATAATGGCAGTGGAAACAAATACAGGTGTTTCTTTACCTGGGCTGTCTGCAGAGCAGCTCATTTGGTGGTGGGCAGCACTGACTCTTTCAAGGCTGAGCACAGCTGTCTCTCAGATGTTGCTTTTTTAGCATATTCATTCCACCCAAACCAGGGCTTTTTCCTTCATTCATTTCATTACATTCAAAGTAACAGGATACAAAGAACTTGACTATCTGACTGTGTAACACTTACCCCAGGCAAGCAGCACCCTCCAGCTCCCAGGAGGTCACCCCAGAGACCAGGATACCCTCCTCCTGCCAGCCCTATCCCCTGGCATCACATCTCACATCACCACAATCTCACAAGCTTTTCAGGTGCATTTTTACCTCTGGACAGTGCATTAACTGGAAGGGACATGCAGGTTTTTGAATGTTTGTCAATGACAATTGCTAAAACCCTAAAGCCTCCTTATTCCCTGACTTAGAAGCTTCAGAAATGACAAGGAAAGAGCTTGATTCAACAGCTTAGTCACCAGGTTTGGGAGCTTTTTGGAGCTTCTGGGTGGGCTCCTGAATTTTTGTGTAAGCAAGACAGGCAGAAACATACTTTGTTCGATACAAAAGAATGCCTTCTTGCATTTTTGAGTAGCTCCCTCTGGGGAGCTTTATCTATAAAACAAAATATCATAAGATTTATAAGTTAAGCAACATGGAAGTTGCCTACTAAAATTAACAGTTTTAGCTGAAAGTCACTCCTGGGCAAAGGCAAATCAAGATTCATGCCAGACTCACAACTATGGTGAGTGTTCTGGTTTTGTTTGTTATTGGGAATTCATTACTTCATCGTGGCACATTAGCTGTTGAGCAGAGTAACTCCAACTGAAAACCATTTGTTACTCATGTACATTGTAGCATATGAGGGAAATTTCTGAGATGGGTAAAATAAGTGGGAGGACTACCATTAGTTCTAAGAGGCAGGGAAATCCCACTTGCCACCCACGTCTCATCTGGGAAACAAAAGAGTGCAAGAGTAAAAGAAAATTCTTAACAATAAAGTAATGATTTGAGGATATCTAAATAAAAATGCAGAAGACTGGATTTTGCAAGATAATCATGTGAGAGAAGGAAAAATCCATCTGTAAGAAAAACAGGGACCAGTTTATATATTGCTCCCTTTTTTTCCCTATCCCTAATTTCCCCCATAAAATAGTTTATTGCTAGTTATTCATTTCATTGCAGTTTTCACAGGGTTTTTCCATCACATTTTACCATTGTGCCTAGTGACTAATGTCCTTGAAAAAGAGAGGCATATAAGGATAATATATATTCCAGATCAAGGAGGAAATGCTTGGCTTTTCCTCAATGAGGTATGTAGCCTGCTAGACAAGAGATTTATGTGAAAAGCAATGCAAAAACATGTGATAGCTGAGACATAGGGTAAGTGTAAGCAAAGATGAGTCCTCAGACAAACACCATCCTAACCAGCCACTGTGGAAATACCAACACATTTTTGCACTTGAGCTCACCTACCTGATACTAATTTTATTTAACTCTCTGAACTTGAAGCTATTGCAAATAACAGTTTCTGTTGCATTTTCTTCCCACAGACTGGGAAAGAAATGGAAGCAGAGTGACAGTTAACCAGGATAGATCCGTATCTGCCAGTACGATTCCAAACATTGATGATATCGAGTAGCTGTGGAGGAAGACACAAGCAGCACTGCCACAGGGTCCTGTGGGGCAGCCTGCTCATGCAGTTTCCCCATAACTCCCCATAAAAAAAAAAAAAAAAAAAAAAAAAAAAACACACACACACACACACAACTTGAATGCTGCTACCTCTATATATCTAATTCCAGACACGTTTTTCAGATAAGAGCGTTCCCTCCCCAAAACCTTTGGTTTCAGTGCTGCTCTGTAGCAAAAGATTTCCCTCATATGTGAGCTGGGTGAGGGAGAGAACCAAACAAAAACACAACACTCTGCCCCAAAGGAATGATCTAATAGCACCATTCCCATTCTCTCCAGTCTCCTCTCAGCTCTGCCTCAGCGCAGGGAAAGAGCTGCTCAGTCTGACTCTTGACACAGCCCCAGCAGATGACAACGTGCCAGGGAACCTGCAGAAGCTTCACGGATGCTTCTCTGAAAGTTCACCCACTCCAGAACAGGAGTTTGGTTTCAATTCTGGAAGATTTCATAGGCAAATTAAAGTTTATTACAAATGTTCTCTCTCCATTTGATCGGGGTGACTTATGGTAATACTAATAGCCTTAAAAATAAGGTATGTGATCTATTTTGATGGCTTTGATTTTTTTTTTTCCCCACTACCTTTTATTTTGTAAAAGAGCCCTCAGTTAAACAAAGAGAGAAAGTAACACTACTGTTCTCCTCTGGTAGAGTTTTAGATCTGCTTAAGAATCCTAGAAGTCATTAGCTCACAAGCCAGCCAACAGCCACATTTTCTTTTTTTTTTTTTTTTTTTTGGTTGCAATACCAAAACTGCCAGATCTAAAAGGAGTTATTGCAGGTAAAACCATTTTGATGGATGCAGGTTTAACTGTTGCACCCTGAAATGCCTTTGGAAGCATAAGACACAACACTGAGAGGTTGGCTGCGTATAGATTACTGAGCTGGAAAATTATTTTGGACCTAAAGTATCTGTACTTCAATTTTATGGGTGATTAAACCTAATGTGTTGCCATTCAAAAGCAATTAAGTCCAATATCCAGAATGCAGTGTCCCCTTCTGATGAGTGATTGGGAGGAAGCAAAAGGATTCACTGTACTGATGGATCTTCTCTGGGAATCCCCTTGGCAACCTTAAGTCCCTTCATAAACCATAAGTCAGGCAAAAATGTAACAGTGGAGAGAAAAGTCCCTTAGCTTACAGCTTGCACATGGAGCCTCCTGCATGTCCAGGGTAGCTGCATGAGCCAACCAGAGGAGATCTGGGAAAGGGGATTCTCACGGCACCTGGGCAGCTTTGTCTGAATATAGTTATACCAGGGAGACAGAAATGGCCAAGGACAGCAGACTGGCTGGTGCACCTACAGCAATAGTTTTCTGTTCTTCACAGGCTTAGTGTCAAGCAAACTGAGTGCCCTGGAGGTCTTGATACTTCTTACATTGTCAGAAGAGACCAAGTCAGATCTGCTGATGGATTTGATGCCTTCAGCCAAAGTAACACAAATGTTGCAAAACCACCTTGGCCAGAAACCATGCTTAGCATTAGGTTCTTAAATTCTTAAACACCAGAAACAACCCAGTCTCTGACTCCTCTTTGCCCTGTCTACATACTTGCTCCTCGGTCTGAGCTGACAGTTGTAAAATTACTGCTGTGCAAGCTGCTTTAGTGTCTCCAGTTGTTGCATGCTAATGGCAGCATGTTCACAAGAACATTGCTTTTTTTCCTGAGAACTTTTGGAAGGCAAATTTTCTTGAGGTGTTGTCTGAAGTCTGCTGAAACATCTGACTAATTTTTACACTCTGACCCATTCACAAGAATACCAGCAATATATGAGGCTTATATATACAGCTTATATACATGAGGCAATATAATGGACTGCATACGTGCACTGGATCTTCCAAACCTTCTAACACACCAGCAGTGATGCGTGACACATTATGAATTCCCTCATTTGTTGACTGTCACAGGTCTGCGTTCACCTTTGCAGAAAATCAGTCCCAGAAGGCAAAAGCCAGATTTTTGCTCTCAACTTCCACGCCTGAGTTCAGCACACGCCGGTTAGTGCCGGCACATAATAATAAATAAACAGCTCCTGGCTTTCGGCTGATGGTGCATGACTGCCTGATCGGAAGCGGAAGGTGAACCATGCAATGTCTGTTTACTGAGGAAGGCTCTCTTGGTGCACATACAACCCCTCATGCGGGCTCCGGTGTTTGCCCTGCTAGTGCCATTACCACTCTCTGAACCCTTGGCTGACACCACACTACTGTATTCTGGAACTAAAATAGCAAAAGCCTCAGCACCTCCACTGCAGCACCCACCTTCTCACATGCAATCAGGTGTAATCCCTTATTCTAAGGAACAGGGTGACAGCAAATTTTAGGATTTTGGAGAGCAGGAGGCTCACAGTAAGAGCATGTGGAGCACATGCTATCAGAAAGCACCAGAGTTGGTTGCTTTCTCCTTGTTTCCTGCCACCCTTACTTGACATGCTAGGGGGAAGGTTAAAAATGAAGGAGAATCACAGATCCACAGGACAAAGAGGGAAAAGGCCTAAGACATCACCACATTCTTCTTACCTATTATCCTGCTTCATGACTGCACCTGATACCACAAGAAGTCTATCCAAACTGTTAAACTTTCTGTTACACAAAGGGATAGAAGATCCTGATGCCTTTGAGGTTATGATGACAGAAGCAGAAGACCAGTTAGGTGTTTATTCCATCAAAATAGCTAAGTACCTAAATCTCTTTGCCTCTTACTCTCAAATAACTCCCAGTTACCTCAAGAAAAGGTAACAGGAACACACTGGATACACAATTGGAAACCTGTAAGGTTTCTGAGACTTCTGCCCTCCCTTATATTCTCAGAATTTTTATCTACCTTCTACAGAGTCCATTTAATCAAGTATAACTCTGGCCATAGCAAAAGAAGTTAAAAAGTGCCCTGGAGATAGTGCAAGAGCCCTGCAGAGAGCACGTTCGAAACTGGTTCCTAGCACCAAAGGTGAGTGGGCAGAACTCGTGCCTCCTTTGCACTATTGGAAAGGAAGCTGCCCAGACACAGCCTAGTCAGACCATGCTCTAGAGGTTAAACTTAATCTCTGAAGCAGGTAGGATCCCACAGCCACCTCCCGCAAAGTCCATCTGGTGCCAGCGCCCCTGCGGTCAGCAGGCAGCACTTGGCTCCCCACACGCTCCACAGCTAAGGGCAGGTTGAACAGCTCATCACCAAATTCAGTCAGCCGGGCACAGAACAACTTGTGCACTGCTTGTATGCAGATTAATCAATCATTCATAACCTAATTTGTGCTGAGAAGTTCTCAGGGGCTCTTCTGCATACTGTCAGCCCTGCAACGCATTGCAACTGTCACACTTGGTCCTGATGGCACCAGCTGGGTGATGTGCCCTATTGTAACTGTCACATCTGCTTTAAGGATCTGCCACCTGTGACATCGTTTGATTTTAGCTGGATTGAGAGATGTTTTCTTGCAGAAATCACACTTGTGTCATTGGGGAAACAACCTGAAGGGGAGAATGGAAGGAGAGGGAAGAAGAGAGA
>VZSV01000015.1:7114306-7139915 GCA_013398735.1 Nothocercus julius
AAAAAAAAAAAAAAAAAAAAAAAAAAAAAAAAAAAAAAAAAAAAAGGAAAGAAAAGCTGTTATACTGCTTGAGCTTCTGTCAGGAATTCTCCCTAACAAATATACTTTTCATGTTCTTTTCCAGCTCTATCACTTAGCGGATGCTACAAGAGGCTTAGAGAGTTTCTGGAATAGCCAGACGCAGCTGGCAAGGTAACCCTCAGCAGGGAGGAGCACAGCAGCTCCTTGTCAGATGCCCTGCTTGAATGACCACGAGCAGCGGTGGAAGACCAGAGCCTAGTGACCCATCCAGATACTAATAAACCCTTATGGTGTTCTAGGAAACCCAGAAAGATCTTCCTAACATGTAGGATCTGGGAAAAATGGGTGAGAGGAGGCTCCAGTCCACTGCAGGGAACACCGTCCTGCCAGGGAATGATTAGGGAAGGTTCCCTACTTGTGTCATTCCCCATTGCCTTGGGTTTTAGCCTGAAGGAAACCTATTATTCAACAGTAACACAGAAAGAATTAATGCTACTGTTTGAATTGTTTCTTCTCAGACACATATATATAACATATATACACACTATATATATATATATATATACACACACACATGTATTTTATCTTGCAGAGCTTATGCCACTATGAGCTTGGCTGCAAATGTGCTCTTGACCTTCAGCTCAGCACAGGATTTCCTCACATCTCAGAAGGAGGCAGATTAGCCAGACACACATGCACAGCATTTAAACCCCACTCGTAGTGATAACAGAGATGCAACATCACAGGGAACAAATCAATGCAAGTCTGCAGAATACGAGGCCAGCACTACTGTAACCTAGTGCTGTGCTAAATAAAGCAGAAGAAATGCTCTTAAATCTGTCTCTCTGAGACATGATTTCCAGAGAGCCCGTGGGTATGGCTGGCACAGCAGGCTGGCCAAGACGGGCTCCCTGGCTGCACTTTCTGCGCTTTACCAGGTCACCTGTCTCCTGTTGCCCAAACTCAGAGAAAAATAAGATCTGTCTGTTAATGCTTTCCTCTGTCAAAGCCTGTTAACTCCCCATCTGCCATCCTCCATATCCCTCACCCTTGCTAGCATGAGAAACTCCATTTGTGGCAACTAACAGAAAAAAACCTCATTTCCTTTGAACTTATTTACAAGTTTTATCATTAAACTTGCCCACATTATGCAAGCAGCTTGCAATCTTCCTTAATTCTCTGACTTTAATTATATAATTGAACAACCCAAAAACTCATTTTTTCCAGGAAACATTAAACATTACCATCTTAATGAAATTCTTAATGAAATGGTCCCCTCTGCATGCAAATGACTGGCAGTGGATTTGCTTATCATGCTGCTAGACAAAGAGGACAAATGCCCTTCCTCACGTCAATCATCAAGAGTGACAGCCCTTCCTACTGACATTCTTCCTAGATGGATGGATAACATGGAAAGAATCATGGATAGGAGGAAGACATACCAGGGAACAGTGAGGAAGCAGGAAAGGTCAATGAGCAGGAAGAAAGAGGGAAGTGGATCAAGGGTCAATGCAAACTTTCTGAACCTCACTTGGGTTCAGAGAGTCTCAGTTTTAACGCACTGAAGGGAAGAGCTGTGGCTGGGTGGGCTGCAGCACCTAGTGGCTCTCATCTGCCTCATCGTGTGTAGACAGTTGATGCACAGGCTAGAGGATAACACTGTGCATGTTAGACCATTGACTTCTGCAAACTATCTCAAGACACATGTGACTCCCTCTCCCCCCTCCTCCCAAGCACCCTCTGTACGCTGCCTTATCTCAGTGACAGGCTGTGTAGTGAGCTCTCTTTTCTCCAAGCAAGAAGCCACAGCAGGACTGGCACTGCAGGACACATCCCCAGTGACAGCCCCATGCTGGGCACCCCCCTCCTCCCTTGGAGGATGGACACGTGCCCAACAACATCCCAGCACAGAGGGATGTTGGCACATCAAGCAGCCACACTGGGGCAAGCTGTGAGCAAGGGTGAAAACCCCACGCCCAGGACACAAACGGTATGAGAGCAGGGGGCAGGGAAAGGGAGCACTCAGCTCCTCTGCACCTCCCATCACCTTTCTCTCCTCATCCACCCGCCAGCTCACCAGTCCTCTCCAGTGCATCTGCTGGAAGGAGGAGAAGCAGCCTCCGCTCACCCTTGGCACACAAGTGACCCATCTGGTAATACACCACCCTTTGGTGCCTCTCAGCATCTGCCCAGCCACTATTCCAAATACAGCCCTGATTGGGATTTATATGCTGCAGTGCTGCTCTCCAAGTACAGCCCTGTCCTGCTCCCTTGCCCTGTTTTCTCAGTTAGCCAGTTTTCTCTGGGACACCAAGCTCCCTTCAGCTGAAGGAATTTTTGTCACGAATCTTTTGGGTACAGTCATTCCTTCACTGTACTCTGTGCCCTCTAGTTCTTGTTTTTGATACAAGTTCAGAGAAACCAGAAACATCTTTCATTTTCATTCCTATCAAAAACATCTATAGTTCAAAGACATGACCTTGGAGTCTCTGCTTCTGCAAACAAGACAGGCCTGGCTTCTGTACCAGGACTCACGTCAGTGAATCAGTTTGAGCATCTTCTAAATCTAATTCTTTCCAAATCTAATTCTCACAAACCAAGAGCAGAACCCCCCACTCTGCTCTTTCACTGCACTTACAGTGTCTACCCAAACTTGAGCCCCAGGTTTCTCTCCCCAGTTTACACTGATCCACAATTATACAGTGTGTGGTCATAATAAACTTTAAAATAAGCAGAGATGGTAGTTGTGGCTAACAATTTAGAGGTGGCAAGGGGTGGGGGCAAGAGAAGAAAAACTCCTAGAGATGCAAGCAGTGATGTAATATTGTTATCCAAGTCATCCAGGGGCAGCTGTCCTGGAACTGCCTAACCAGAAGGTCTGAAAAAGCCCTGCAAGATTCAAAGGGCCAGTGGCATGCCAGAGATGGGGGGGGTCTAAGCCTGACCTCTGCACTGTGTCCACCAAGGCCATTTCACTGCCTCACAGTCCTGCTCCTGTCAGCTGAAAGCCAGGCCTTTTCCAGGACTTGGAGACAAAATTGTCTTCTCCATAGCAAGTTTAAAAACCAAAGCACACATGAATCAACTACAAACAATGGACAAACTAATTGCTTGATTTCATTAGCAGATAAAAGAACTAGATACATGACCTAAGCAATGTTAATGTGGGCCAACTTCTTAAATTGCTTTGAAGACTCCCTGGATAGGGAGTCCGGCTCTGAGAAGTCTTCCCCGTCCCCACCCAGAGTCTTGATTTCTTCAGTGAAAACATGTGCCGAGTTCTCCCCAGGTCTGTAGATCAGTTCAGTTCTCTCCACACTCCATCTTCCATAAAGTGGAACTTGCCAACACAATGCAAGGTACAATTTAGCTTGGGGAATTATCCCAGTAATGGCTTTTTCAAACTTTGGTGAGCAAATAGGATCTTTGTCTTGCAGCAGCTTACAAGCCCAAACAACAGGAAAAATCCTAACTCACAATTTACAGCCTTCATGCTCAAGCAGTCCAACTAAAACCAGTGGTTATACAGGCCCAACAGAACAAGAAAAACTTCCACAAGGTGCAAGGGATCAAAACATGGCCCTCAAGGCCCAAATCTACTCATTAAAATGAATACATAAATGGAAGCAATTCCACAGGGCTCAGTGGGAATTCAACCCAGCCTACAGCTTATAAAGCGCTTTCACCACGTGCCTTTCATCAGGGATGCTCTCCAAGAGAGGTGAATGGCTGCAACCCCAGAGCCTCCCCCGCTTCCATCTGGGTTTTGCTCAGCAATTCAGCCCACCTTCGAAGGCATTGCCTGGCTGTGCACTGTTGTCCTTGGCACCATTTGCTGTCCTTTGCCTTCTCCGCGCTGCATTTGTTTGCGGTTATTTATAGAGAGCTCTCATCCACCCTGCTCCACGCCTCCCAGGAATTCGCTCGCACACCAGCTTCCCGCAGGCAACACGTACGTCAGGCCTCCCCGGCTGCCATTCCCACGCAGGGGGTTGAGTTCTGCTTTAGTGAAGGTAGGACCCTAGAAAACGACTTTTCAGGTTATTGATATCATGTGAAATTGAAACCCAATTTTCCTCCAGTTAAAATCGGCCTTTTCCACTCATGCCAACAGGAAATCCATTTAGAATTACTAAACTTAGAATGACAGAAAAAGAAGCCTGAAGCGCCCAAAATTGTGCCTGGCAAAATAACCCAAAACACAGGCTTAGACCCACTTAGCACAGACTTTTTCTGTCCCGTTTGATTTTTCTCTATTACCTTTTGCTTTTCTTTTCCTCTCCATCCCCCTGCATCTATAATAGAAGGGAGGGAACAAGTTTTTCCTTCCATTTGGCTGCTCCCTGCTGCTCCTTTGTGTTTTTTCTTCCAATACAGTTTCCTCCTTTCTCCCCGTTGCAAGCTGCCACTCAGGCACTGCTGCAGCATTAGCCTCAGACCGATTTTTATTTTAAACATAGCACTTTCCCGAGCTTCAGAAATTGATATAAATGCTCAAACACGACCTTCGCTCCCCCAGCTCGCTCCCACTGTTTCAGGAGGAGCTGCCAGTGCCACCTGCCGCGCGCTACAAGTGAGCACTAGGACACACAGCCAGAATCACCGTCCTGGCCTAAGGGACATCCTTTGGCCATCGGTATCTTAGGGTTATCTGTCTTGCTCAGCCGGGGGAGATTCTGCAGATTGCAAGATCTATTCGTACTATTTCAGCTGACAGGAGAGCAACGTTTCGTTGTTGAGTTCCCCAGTCGCCTACGGCTCTCCTTACCTAATTAGCTTCGCAAAACAATAAGTGACTAGGCAAATAAACGGCACCACAGCCTGACAGCCAGCAAAATTATATGAGTTAGTGTTTGTTCAGAAAATAGACGAAGGAAGTGTGTGGGGAAAAGGAGGAAAAGGTGAAGAAAATATTCAGTACGTACTTGACTTCTAAGCCAGCACTAGAGGTGGGGAGGGGAACCCATCAGCATTGATTAACAAAGTGCCTATCCTTACTGGTTTACACAGCAGTTTGAACCCAAGATTTCAGTGCAAGGGCCCAGGTCTCGGCCACCTCCACAAGCGGACGGCCCCGGGCAGCGCTGCGGGCAGACACTGCCCCGCGGGCGGCGCACGCTCGTGCACGGCCGCTGGCACCGCTCATCTTCCTGCCTTGCGGGCTACGCACGTGCTCTGGCATGGGTGCATGAGCACATGCAGAGGTGGCAGAGCTTTGCTGCAGTTACGTTTTCAGCAAGTTACTTGCAAAATCTTGAGTTTTAGGGTGGTGGCGGGGTGGGACAGGGCTAGCTCCTTCTAGCTCTGTGCCCTTTCCATAGGGAAAGAAATACTTTGCATGCCTCATCCCCCAAAAGGATGGACAGCCATATCTCTTCTCGTTTGGCACTATGCAGCATGTCCAAGAGCACTCAAATCAGCAGACACAACTGACATTAAGAGACAATTAACATAAAACCATCTTCCCTGAGGCTGGGATGTTTAAGGCAGCCAGTTGTCCCATCACCTATTTCACAAGGGCCCATGTGGGCCGTAAGCAAGAAGCAGAAGGACAACAGATTTGGATGGCAAACCCAGCAGTGGCATAAAGTGAACTTATGCCTTGGTAGCGAATACACACCAGCATCTAACATTAACAAACAAGCATAATTAAAAAAGAAAGAAGGAAACACACTGATCCTCTCTAGCTCTGTAAAGATCTCATCCCTAGTACTGAAAAGTAACAGGGCTTGGAGAGTGATAAGCCCCAGATGGAGCAGAGCCACGGGGACCACAGGCAGCCCCAGCCCCTCTCAGGGCAGCAGCATTAAACTCCAGCAATATCCCATTCCCTGGCACGGCAGGAGCCGGCGAGGCTGAGCTGGCACCAAGCAGGAACGCGCCGCGGGTTCTTCCGCACAGACAACACGCACAACGCGCTCACTAATCCACCTCCAGCCAGAGCTGTTGACCATTCCTGTTTAAAGAAATAAGTGGGGATTAAGAGGAGGGAGCCTGAAATCCAACAGAGCTGAAATTAAACTGGCAGCTCCTGCAGGGAAGGGCCTGGAGCTGCAGCGGGTCGGGAGGGAGCCCAGCAGCAGGATATTGGCAGCTGCCAGATCCCCCTGATCCTCTCCCAGCAGGAGAGCATGAGGGTCTGCTCCTCCCACCACTTTTTAAAAAACAAAACCACAACACACACATACATAGGAAACAGAATTCCCTCCCTGCTCACCTCCTAAGGAACAGGCTGAAATGTCACCTTAGCTGCAGAGACAGATTTTTACTTCTACTGTGGGCAAATGTTTTTCACTAAAATAAACTGAATTAGTGACAGGTCCTTCAAATATTTGCTAAAATCCTCTCCACCTCACTCCTCCCACCAAGCTCGTACTTGCCTTGCCTGGACCCACAGCCAGGCACATCCCTCTCGCCTAGCAGCTGCGTTCACTACATTTTCCTTTAGAAGCCTCAGAAGGCAGCTCCTCAGCTGATGTAGCCAGCCAAGATCCTCAACTGCCACCAGGGCAATCCCACCTATTCCAGCCATGGATCTGACCCAGGGACTCCCCACGCTCGAGCTGCAATGGCAGCAGAATCAGACCAGACCATTAAATGTTTGGGAGACCTCCAAGAAACTTCCAGGTGCTGGAGAAAGCAATGCCAGGAATTTTGCAGTTAGTAAGGCTTTTTCCATCAGAATCAAGGGGAAAAAAATAAAAACAGTGCAAGTTTGATACAGAGGAATCTTGTCTAGCAGGTTTACTAGTTTTAATCATACAGGCCCTGACCCACCACAAAGTCCAGGGAGCCTTACTTGGTGCATTTTAGACATCAAGGATTTCCTCACATCCAGTATTAGACTTTTTTGTTTGTTTTCATCCAGAACAGCAGATCTGCCCCGTAAGTCAGACAGTCTAGCACAACAGTCCTGCACAGGCACAGAGCTCCTCAAGGATGAGACTGTCTACATGTGCCATCTTCAGCAAGCAGAAGAATCACCAATTGCAATTTCAAATAAGATAAACTGGCTTAAAAACAAAAAAACTCCCACACACCCCCTTTCATTTTCCCTTACACACTCCAAAAGGAAAGAAAACCATTGAAACAAGAAAGGGGACATAGTTTCATGCCCAACCATTCAGCAAAGAAAGGCTATTTTCATCTTTTTCCTCCTTCCGATTGCACAACATCATGAATGTCTGCCCTGTTTCTGAGCGGAAAAGCGTGTCTAAGACTAGATAGAGAACAGAGACCCTGACACTACCAGGTCATCTCTTGATAAGAGAACTTCTGACAACAACACATAGCAATTACCTTCAAGATCCTGTAAAACGTCCTTCCTCGATACGCATGGTTTCATCTAAGCATGGTAGATTATTCTGAAATTTCTTTGTTCTTAGCTAAAGGTGGTATTTTTGGAGATAAAAATGGTCCTAAACACAGTTACATCCAACTCTAGGACATTGCACGTTGCCTCAAAGCAAAGCACCGCATCAATACCTCACTTCAGGTACACGCTGCAAAGAGCCTGGACCTGCAGGCACCAAGAGAAGGGTTTCCCCATGAGAGGGGAGGCAGCCTAAACCTGGCAGATAGAATTAACAGGAGAGGGAACCCAACTCATTTATTTTTATGCTTTTTTNTGAAATGGTGCATTCCAGGATAACTGGCTATACCTACCACTTCTGCCCTTTAACACCTTTTGAAGTCTCACTGCTGGAGAAGGAATAAGAACAGGGCACTTCTCCTAAGAAATCACATTTCTTTCCAGTTTGTCTACTGCTATTAATGTCTTGTGTTAACAAATAGAATTCAAGTTGCTTAATTGAAATAGGTTAAGTGCAGCATCTCTTATGCAGGAAGACAAAAAAAATACACACAACACACCACACACACTCCCCAATACACACAAAACAGGGAGTTTCAGAGCTGTTTGCATTTCTTGGCAGTAATTTTACCTTGATTTGGAACGTGATATTTGGGGCAATATTAGGTAGGAATTCAAAGGCTCTCCATAAGAATGGGAGACATTTCTTTGGTACAACACTTCTGTAAGTTTTGTTTAGCTTGCGTGGGACACAGTTAATTACAGTAATTTATCAAACTGGCACAGGGTAGCATTCACACACAAAGTTTCTCTTGCAGTCCGAATCCCTAGTTTTGTATGAGACTAGGTTGTGCTAATTGAATTTTCACTTGGGTAGATAAAATCTTTAACAACTTTGGAATAACTAAGTGCTCTTTGTTCAATGATGTGGATCAGAATGATTTACAGCACCTTTCACATAATCTTGCTAATTTTGCTTTCATATGATTAATTAAAACAATATGTTCTTTCTTTGTAAAATAGAATTAGTGCACCCAAGGAGACAGGTTTTATTGTAAGCCTCTCTGGTAATAAAAGCAATTTTCATGTACCATCTTTTTGGCAAAGGTAAGTAGATATACTTAAGTGGGCAAGAAAGCTGAAATTAGGATGAGATCCCTTCTTGCTGCCTCACCAACGAGTTTGGTAGATCACATTGTAGATGACTTAGCCCCAGGGCTGAGAGGCAGCATATAGTCAGCATGAAGCTGGCCTAGGCCTGCTGGAAAGCAGAGAACTATTCCCACCGCCACCATTTCTTGCCACATCTAGAGCTGAAATGAGACATGTCCGTAACGAAGCCGTAACCTCTGTGCCTTCACTGAACCATTCCTGTAGATCAAGCTCTGTATTCAGCACAAATATGTAATTTGCCAGCAATGGCCACGTATATCTAGAAGGCTCACATTACCTGCTGTGATGACCATCATGCTGAGTCAGAATGACAAGTTAAAACAAGTGAGACCAACTTGAACAGCACTTGACATATCCTCTGGCTCAGCAAAGCTTACGTACCAGCTCCTGCGTTCCCCACTGAGCTGTGGGAACTCAAGTCATCTCCCAGCCCTAGACACCAGCTAGCTGCGGGTCCACAGACGGGGCCTCAGCACTTACCCCACTCCTGGTAACTTTTGATTATGATATTTGCCAGCAAAACTGTGGAGTATGTTTTTCTACAGTCTATCTCGCCACTGCTCTATGACTCTGTTCCTCTGATCAGAGGCCATGCAGGCACCATTGTAATAAAATTCCCTGAAGAAGAAAGCAAGCAGCTCTCAGATCTGATCAACAACACAAGGAAACAGGGGGGAATTATCTTCCACCATCCATATTCAATTCAGCAACTTACTTCTGCACAGGGCTTACCTATTCTTGGGTGAGGGACTGCAGACAGCTGCCAACTCAACTTACATGGATGAAGTGACTAGTGGTGTAAATAAACTATACATTATAGAGATACCAAGTATGACCTGAAATCATCTATTTGCAGATGACCAAGCTCAGCACACATTAACTCACCCAGAAGAGAAACCACAGTGAGTTGGAGTGACAGGCGAGAACAGCACCCTGTGCTGTTTTTACAAACCTTCCCAAGACCAGGCAGAAACCCCTTTGCTAAGCTACAAGGTAGACTCCTGAGCTCCTTACAGATTCCCAGCAGAGAAAAAAAACAGAATCTGCCTTTGAATCTATGACAAAATCTGTGGAATTTGGGTAATAATTTTGATTTCAGTAGAAAATTCACACCCCAGAAGTGGTGTAACTAGGTATAGGGCATGACCTGTGAACACTGTTACCAGCATCCTGAAAGGTCCAGGAACCACCCAGCTGATCTCTGCTGGAACAGACTGACTGCAGGCTACAGGCTGACCAGACTCCCAGCTGCTTCTCAGCAGACCCAACAGTCATTTCCAGAGCTCTATGAGAGGAAAGATTGAGACTGTGATGGAGATTCCCCCCAGCAGCTCCTGTTGGGCATCAGTCAGTGTGGGACCCTACTCATTGCAGAGCTCCCCAGGCTGGAGAACCTGGAGGTCCTCAGCTTTTGCTGCTGAATTGACCAAACTGCACACAAGTAGTTTTAAATCATTAGTAGAAATTGTTCCTGCAGATACAGAAGTTAGGTTGCAGAAGGTTCATCTGGCCCCTGATGTCAGGATGCTCCAAGGAGACTAGACAGAGATGAGCGTGCCTGCAAGCATCACCCTCAAGTGCTCTTAGCCCCTCTCCTGAACACAAAGGTCGTGAGTCATCTCTGGTAGGACCTCGCTCTACATATTGGGTACCCAAAAAAAAATCAAACTGCTTTAAAATCATTGTTTATTGTCCCGTCCAATTTTTACTATTATGCCTTGGCAGGATTATTTAGATCCTCTCTTTAGGGTAAACACTGATGAAACACCCTGGATAACGAGACGTTTTACAAGGGAGCAACAAAGCAGATCCTGCGGGGGACTCTGGAGGAGAGGCAGGTGCTCTGGCTGATAACATGAGTGAAGAGGGAATCTCAAGAGACTCTCTAGTAGCACCAGAAGGGTAATTTTGCAACCTGATGCATGAAAATTTAGCTTTGCAACTATCATTAGCATTAATGGCAATCATGTGGATGGCTAAACTTCCCATATACAGCACTGAATATTTACCTCTTAAGTGCTCCCATATGTCTTATTTCACTTCAAGCCTCAATTGAGGTGACAGACAGCAAAGATTACCTAACTCAGTCACAAAACCACCAAGTGTCCTGGTATCACACCCCTGACTACAGGTCTGGATCTAAGACTTGCTCTAATTCATGAAACACTGAAAAAAACCTATTTTTTTTTAATTTAATTAAAAACTATCAGACAAAGGCACATTCACTTGTATGCACCACCAGAAGGTCACAAGTTATTTTCCCTGTATTATTCATGCATATCAGAAAAAAGAAACATCTCAGATGACGAATATCACTGAAAAACAGATTCAGGTGATTTTGTTTCTTTAAGGCAAATATTTTCATTATAAATATAAAAACAGGCACAATCCATTCCAGGCAGAAAACCAGAGCAAAAACTAGACTAACCTTAAACTTCAATTACATCCAACTTTGAGGACTTTCACACTGCACAGGATTTATTTCAGCTCTCCGCAGTAAAGGGGAATTTCAGCTATTTATTTCCTAAATAATTCTTTTGCAATGAACCGTTTGTTGCACAAAATCTCCCATAACATTAACATGAAAAGCCTGGGGGTTCCCACCCCAGTGCCAAGCCTGTCCCAGCACTTAGATGCAAAGCAGACTGTGCCAGGAAAGAGACAGGCTTTGCTGCTTGGACACTGCTCGTTGGCACCATCGGAGACGGGAGAGGGACCAGGAGCCTGGAGAGGCAGAGCAGACTCCCGTGGCATCCTGGAGACACCTGCAAGCCCACGAGCTTGCCAGCAACGTGGGGCTACCGCTCCTGTCCTCCACAAGGCTACAGGCCCAAGGAGCAGCCTGGCAAACGTAGCAAGGCAGCCCAGGTGACAAATGTGTCTGTCTAACCCTCACAGGCCACATAGCAAGAAACAACATTGTGGTAAAAAGCCAACGTTTCAAGAAGGTAGCCCACCTGCCAGGCCAACCAGAGAAACCTGCCAAGAGACATAAATGTGAGTTAAGTGAAAAATCATGCACAGCAATCACTTGGCAGGGGAAGGGGAGTCAACACTGAGCAAAGTAAGAGAGAAAACTAGTACTTGAACATAAGAGCAATGCTAATATAGAGTTGCAAGTGCTAGGGAAAAAAGGCAAAAAGATGGCAGCAGCATCAAAAGACTGTTACAGGAGACAATATTCCCAGGTTCCTTGGGAATACTGACACTGATTCTCTCCTTGGGTTGGGCACCTTCTCAGGAAGAGATCAGAGAGGCCACAAAGGCACCAGTCTCCACGCAAGGAGCAGCCCATTGCACCTTCCTGGTCTCCATTCCACCTACCCACACAGGTTTGCTCTCCCCAAAAGAGCCAAGCCCATGTTTACTTAAGAAATTCCTACCATTACAAGAAGCCCTCACTGTGCACAGAGCTGGCCCTGGGGAAGAGGACAAGCAAAGCAGCAAACTGCCCGTGACAGGTCACTGAGCGCATTTCACAGCGGTGCTTAGGGCTGTAGTCAAACTATCTACTCTAATTTCAGTGTCACAGCTCTTCCTCTTCACTGCCCCGTCAGCCAGTTGCTGTCTGGGGGTCCTGGGCAGATCCTTTCCGCACTCTCTCAAGCTCCACTGACCACATGGCCCAGGAGGCTCTTGTGGCTGGTGCAAACAATCCGTGGATGTCGTCATGCCAAAGGCAAATAAAAATCCCACTGGGAAAGTAGAGAAAACAAACCAAATGGCTGCGTTCAGCAAAGGGTGGCTAGGACACTGCCAGTGGCCACCATGCAGATGGGCCATCAGTGCCCAGCACATCCAGTGCTGCCGCCTCTGCCAGCGGCTGGCATTTCCACTGCTGTGGAATTATTTGGATAACTGAATTAAACCAGTAATTGCCTCATTTCCAAATACGGTCTCCCGGTGCACTCAACTTAAGACGGGGTTTCTCTTGGGAGGTATGAGGGAGATGGAGCTGTATTAGTTATGGAATCTGGGCTAATTTAATTAGTTTTTGATGGAAAGTGCTCAATTTCGCAGACAGTAGCTGTCTGTTCCCTCTGTAGCCACACAGGAGCCAATATCTCTTCACTTTCCCCTGCGATAAAGGGAGGAGAGCGGCCCCCAGATAATAAACCACCCACCCAGAGGTCTCTTGTTTGTCCTCTGTCCCAGCTGTCCTACAGGCCAAAGCACTGCTCACTACAAGTAAATACAGAATCTAGCGCTACACTGGATAAACTGAGGCTCTGATTTCCCATGGGATCAGATCCCGACACAAGCAAAATGAAATGGACCCAGTCATCACTTGACCGTTTGTTCTTCATTGCCATCCCAAAGCAAGATGGAGAGCATCATCTCATCCCTACAGCTCACAGGAAATCCCGACAGGCACTTCAGCTCACCAAGCACGAAACAAATCAGCAGAGATGCACCTCAGAGCATGGGATTTTCTCTCAAGGACCTAAGCAGTCGAGTTCTGCTGAACCATGCCCAGCTTTACACGTTACGGAGAACAAGTGGAAGCAGCTCAACTGCTGGGAACCTGCTGCTCTCCCCAGATCCAGGTCACCTCCTCTCACTGACAGGGAAAACCTACGCAGAGAAAATAAGCTAGAAGAGGGGAAAGTTAGAAGTGAGGATGGAATAGCTTTGCAAAATATGAGGGAAGTAGGGGGAAACGAAACAAAACAACAACATAACACCACAAACTCACAGATTGAAAGAGGCCAGCATGGTATTTTACTGAGAACCAGGGGCACTTCCCTCTGGGATTCAAAGGAGAGTACAAAAAGAAGAGTTTGACTTGGCCATGCTGACACTAAGTTAGAGTCCAGGTGCTCCCTCTAGGACCACATACTGTTACTTGCAATACAGCTGAGCTGCACTTAAAATGAAGACTTGTGAAAGGAACAGACTGCCGTACAAAGAATTAATTTTCTTTACTCGCAATCAGAGCTGCATCACTTGAATGAGTCCCTTGGAAATGAATAACTTAAAAGCAATAAACCTATTAAAAGAATAAACTTTTACTGCACCAGAAGGGTGAAATAGTGACCTGTCACATGAATGGCTCAGTTAAATGAATATATTTTCTGTTTTGCAAATCAAAGCATATTTCCTAGGAAAATGGATCTTTTTTTGAACAAATACCTCTTTTAGGATTAGGCATGTTGGAACTTCAGCTTCACTTTGCAACATGGCTATGCATTATGCAGATTTTTACTTGAGCACAGAAGTTATGGATGCAGCTAGTCAGCAAAAAAGAAGTAGATGATCATAGTGAGGAATTAAGGACCAAGCAATACAGATCTGCAGGCAAAACACCCAGGAGCTGGGGCTTTCGGGCTGTGGCACATCCACCACTGCAGGTGCCCAGGACAAGGGGTGCAGACCCCATTTAATGTCAAGTGTCCCGTACAGACTATAGGTAGATACAGTGTTGGACACCTCGTTCAGTGCCAAAAGTTTGCAGTGACCCATTGCTCTTGCGACAGTGACCAAGTTTGAGCCTACAGGAAGTTGCAGCGTTTGCTTGTCCAGTTCAGCTACACCCCAGCCTCTGCTCTCCAACATCAATAGCTATGACAGACTCCTCAGCTCTGCTAGGTGGACTTCGCCTTGTTATACAGTTCCTGTGCATGGGCTGCTTGCTCATTTAGCACTCCCAGCCCCAGAGCTCCAAAACTGCATACATTTCAGTAAAAATCCTGATGCCATGGGCAGAGGAGGGAGGGAGAAGAGAAATTTCCTTCCACTCTGGTGCCAGTAGGTCAGATTTCCATGATGCTCCTCTATGTGGATAAGGGCAAGAGGCTTTTGCCTTTAAAACAAACAAATCCAAACAGAAACTCCATGTTTCCAGAAGGCCACAGCCTTCATAAAGCCATGAGCCTTACAATTAAAAGACAGACCAGCAATGCTCACTCGTGCTAATGAGAGGGAAACTGGTCCTGCACAGCCCAGAAAGATTCATTCAACCCCCTTCATTATTTCATAATCAAAATGTTTTATTTACATATATAAAACATATATCCAGATTCTGACTCCTCCAGTGCTCGGGGACTTTCTCCCATGCAGAATATCTGACACTGAGCAAGGGGAGGCAACAAGAACCAGCAAAACCTGACCTGCCAAAACCCAATCTGCCTATTTTTATAACAGCCGCGTCTGAGGCAGTGCCAAGGCACACGCTGCTCCCTGGCAAGTCTGGCAGCACCATCTCACTTCGGGAGGGAGACTTTCTTCCACAGCTGCCCAGGTGAAGGAGAAACCAGGAGACAGTCCCCGCTCCTGGCACCAGCTTGGTGCTTTGCAGCGGTGGCCCTGCCAGGCTCTACAAGGCCTCCCCCTTTTTCTGTCTGTTAACATGGCAAGGCACAATCTTTTTTATTCTGCCTTTAACAATACAGCAACTGGCATTTGATTTTAATGTTAGCTTCAAAGCCAGGTGGTTGGCAGGTTTCACATATCAGCAAAATCTCCTGACCTCTCCATACGACCCAAGAGGAATCCTGTGCCACTGCCTCCCTCTTCCCATCCTCTCAATCCTGCTCCACTGAAGGTCACCAAAGCCACAAGGCTCCAGAGATAATTCCTGTTAGTTGTGGCCTCTGAAGTAATAGCAGGATATATACATATATGCTGGGTTTTCAAGGCCCTTCCCAGAGCAGCTGAGTGGCCCATGCCACTTTCCCTTGTGCTTAATCTACGGCCCTTGGATTCATTCCTGGTCACTCTGACTTGGCAGCTCTTTGGATGACCTGCAGCCTGGTTTGATCCTACACCTGCAAAGGCTCTTTTGTCAGAGAGGAGCTGTCAGCGTAAGAAGAAATAGATAAGAACATATTCCTGCAGAGATGAGTCCCTGAGGCTTTCAGGTTTCATGCACTACCAGAAAGTTCATTGTACTTGCGAAATCTGCCCCTACCACCAGGGCTTTAAAATCCACATTAGAAATCAATCTGCTTTTTCTTCTGCATTTTCAAAGGGGAAAGATCAAGAGGCTGGAATGGAAGGAGGAGGTAGAAAAAGGAAAAAAGGACACAAGCAGGACCAGTTCCAAGAATATCAGCTACTTGTCAGCTCTGCAAAATAGCTGTTAATTTATAGCAGCAGAGTGTGCAGGTTCTTTTAGAGCCATACGTCAAAGCTTTCTCACTATGATACCCAGCTTTTTTTGCCCTTCATATTATGGACCAAATTGGATTTCTCTGGTTCTGGATAACCTGCACAAGGCTGATGTACGCTGTGATTTATTGCTGCAAGTGCTTAAAGTGCCTCCCACCAAATTTGTGGTGACCTTATCACACTATTAAAACCTGAAGTAAATAAGTGCACTGAGTAAAGGTTAACAACACACCAAATAAAACAAACAGAGGGAACAAGAACCATGCGCCCACATTGCTGGCACAGCCCCCAAGGCAACAAGCCCTGACAATGCTGGGAAAACCTGGGCATCACAGAGAGCTCTTCCCTGCTGACGCTGCCCCCATCAAGGGCAATTGGACCTCTCCAGCCAGGAAAAGCCAAGGAGCTGGAGCACTTATCCAGCAGCGGCAAGAGGAGGAGCTCTCTTCTTCTGGAGAGGACTTAAGCCACCGAGTAACAAGTCAGGTGCAATAGGAAAGTTATTAGTGGCACCATTTTCAGCATATCAGTTGGGACCCATTTCCAGACTAAATATTAAGGCAATTAACTTCTTAAGGACAGATCTCCTTCCTCAAGGAGATCCTTTAAAGAAACAAGCCTTATACCATGGTACCAAGGTTGAGCCAGCAGGGACAAATCCCTCAGTTTTAAAAGAGGAATGAGGCTTCCATCTCCATTTTCCCTATAATAACATTTTACTTCATTTTTCTAGGACACCATGCCTAGATCAGGCCTCCTACTACTGTAGTATGAGATCTATGAATTATCAAATATCAGAATAAAATCTTACTAGCAGGAAGTACAGCAGCCCTTGGAAAAACATGAGTAACAGGCAAACAAATCCTGATAGCAACTCCGAAAGCAAAAGGATCGTTTAAATCACTGTTTAAAACCAACTCCTTACTGTTTCATACAGAAAGAGATTCTCATCTCCAGGAACTCATCACCACAACCATAAACCAGCACCAACCTTTGGGCAACTCAGAGCAGCAAAACTTCCTCAAAGAAAGACAGAAAGAACAAAAGAAAGGGGAGAGGGGGGCAGAAACACTCCAGCTGCAAGCAATAGCCCAGCATTTCATGGGCCACAGCCAGGACCCCACAAGGGAAACGTGGTCAGGTCAGGGCTTGTTTCTAGAACCGACTTTGGAATAAAGGGAGACAAGTGGATAACAACATTGTCCCTTTCAAATGGGACACCGAAGTGACAGAAAATATCTTTTTTCAGACCCTAACTCACATAATCCAGTGTAAAAACTCCCTCCTTTCCCCGACAGCACAGAGGAGAAGAGCAAATACACTATCCTTGAATTTTCATTATACAGATTCAAGAAAGTGTTCAAAGCCTCCAGACTTAGAAAGAATTAAAAAAAAAAAAAAAAAAAAAANAAAAAAAAAAAAAAAAAAAAAAAGCTGAAAAAGCATTGAAGCACTGTCTACTAGTTTAACCTCTGGTTTCAACCCAATCAGTAAAGGTCTTTTGCTTCAAAAATAAATATTCACTTGACATTTCAGATAAGTATTAAGTTTTAAAAGCTTTCCCCAAATCTAAAACCTGAATATGAAGTTTTCTACTCCACGCAGTATTTTCCTCTGATGTACCAATAAAGGTAATGGGAAACAAGGTCATTAGAGTCTGTTTCAGTATTCCTTCTAACAGCACTTGTGATAATAAATTAATTATTTTCATAATTGCCCCATTATAGCTTAGTAATAGGTTCACATTAATTCCAGAAGTCTTACTACAGTACAATATCCAAACAAAATAAGAAACAATTAAAATTAATTTAATCTAAAATCCTACATGAGGCATTACCTAAACTAAATAAGGAACATATAGCATGAAATTTATCTAAAAAATCCTATTAAAAAAACAAACTTCAAGGCCAAGAAGTTTATTTTACTTAGATGTGTGCAATTGCTTGGTTATTCTGCTGCATTTTTGAAGGAAGACCAGCTTGCCAGACACCAACCCAGAGGCCAGGCTGGCACAGGGGTGCTGGAATGAGCCCCAGGACCTCACATGTCCCAAAGGCTGGTGCCAGACCCCATCCACCCTCCCCAACATCCCATCAGTCACTCACCTTCACCAGCAGCCAGGACACCACACACGGCTGCTCTGCAGACTCCCCAACCAGGCACCTCTCTCTCCTCCAGGTCAAAGCACCACCAACTTCCCCCAGAAGAACCTCCAGGCCCTCCCAGCACCTCAGGGCAATCAGGACTCTCACCTGCAGCACATTCTGCCCCAGGTGCCAACAATCCCCTCATTACCCCAGCCCGTTACAGAGCTGGTCTGGGTGCTCGTTATGGAGGACCAAAGCATTTCACTGAATAAAAGGGTTTTTAAACGAGAGACACCTGAGGGGCCAGTCTGCTTTGTCAAGTGTTTGTGCATCTGCTTGGCAGAGATCACAGTAGGTCCAGGATTATTATTTGTTCCCTACAGCTCCTGAGGGCTCTGTAGCAGAATCTACTGCCTTGACTCATAAACTGGTTTATCCTTTGCTACTTCAGGAAACATGTGGCAAAGTCCTACCCTTGGCTGGTCTTCCAAATTTCCCTCCAGTGTGCTGTAGTCACTCTTAAATTAAAGCCACCTTGTTTGGGTTTTGCTTTGTTTTAAGCAGGCATTGTGCTGTTCTTGTTGGAGAGGTGCAATTTCTCTGTGGCAACAGAACTCCTTGTATTAAGGCAAAACAGCTGTGTAACAAATACAGTGGTAACCCTCATACAGTATGTCCCAGTAATCAGGTCACATACAATATTTAGAAAAATGCTATAGGACAGATTCCTATCTGCTGTGCCAATTGTCCAGGAAGGGAACTAGATCCTAACAGTATCACTGAATATAAATATCTTGATCTCAGTGTCCAGTTTTACATTTGGGGGTGTATGTCCCTGTTCAGAAACAAATTAAAGCAAACACTTAACTTTACCCTTGTCAGTTATTCCCTATCTCTGCCTTCCTGATATGAGTCATTAACTGCATTTCATCTGTTCCAAAATCCTCAAATTCAGCTACAAAAATGGAACCCCTTTAATCTTAGATTGCCACTAATTCATAATTGATAACCCAGACTGGGAGGAAGGGAAAAGCTTCGTCCCCATTAGTCGTTCCATTTACTACATTCTGGCGCTTCAATTATGCAAAACCCAACTCTCAGGGTCTGATTGAAATCCAAAATGTGAGTCAATGGGGGAAAGAGAAAAACCCAGATCGAATTATTCCAGCTGTAAATCTTCGTAATAGCATAGATGTCGTGCAAGTGATATCCAACACTGAACAATTCTGTTTGTTTTCTGAGCTGTTGCTTTGTAGAATTCCCATGACATCCATTACTGACTTCAGAGAGCACAGCAGAGAAGGGCTCGTTCTCCCTCGCTTGTATTTTCTTGATCAGGTCATTACATTATGTTTGCTGTAATGACCTTTTTTGGCCCAAAGCACTAAAAGCCTTGGAGTAATATATGACCTGGTAAGGGAGTGAGTGATAAGGAATAATTAACACAAGTCATTTTGTCCTTTACTTTGGAGAAGACAAGCTGTCACTTTTTCTTGAAGAGGTTTAAATTATAAATGTTAAGAATGTGAATGAAGCAAAGAAAACAGTAACGTGCAGACATCACTAGGGCAAAACATATTTTTCTACCAGAAGTCTCTGACAAAAGCAGGTCTACACAGCAGGGAGCTCTGCTAAAATGACACATACGCTCATGTCACCTCAGATAAATTCCCAGCACTCAGACACACTTATATGACAGTACCTGTGTTCTTCACCCAGTAGGCTGTTGTGCTTAAAGAGGAGTCATTTGATTTTCATTTCTCTTGGATAAGACTATACAACCACACAACAAATCCAGAAAGTGGGGTGAAATTGAAGACTGCAATTGCACAGATGACATTCCAACAAGGGGAGATGATTTTAAGCACCAGACATCCCATCTTAGTCAGCTGGATTACAAGTTCAGGACACTTGGGTTTGATCAGTCTCCAGAATTCACCCACATTAGCACAAATAAGAAGAAGAAGGAAAAAAAAAAAAAAACTTTCTTTCCTACTGACATATGTCATATGTCAAGGTAGACTTCAGGGTCTTCTTTTTTTTCATGGTAAGCTTCCCACAGTGGCAGAGTAACAACAAGTTCTTAAAACAAGGGGAGGAAGCACATCTCCACGTGGCATTTAGTGCCAGAATATGTCAAAGCTGTCACACGAACCATCTTGCACTTTCTGGTACGTTTTAAGGGCTAAGCCCTTATGAGGCTTGTGTCTTTTGGTCAGCAGGATTGGGGCCTGAGGTCCAGGGCCAGTTTTTCCCTCACACTTTGCTCCTCCTGCATGGCTGCTTGTTCTCCTCTTGTTTTTTAGTTTTCACAGAGAGCTGGCAAAGAAAAACAACCCTGTACCTCACGGACATGTTAATAATTCATATTCAACTTCAGTTACTGAAAGTTTAATAAACAAGCACTTATTAGAATACAATCACTTCCTCTTAGAGCCGACCGTTTTTAGGAATGAAATCACAATAATTACCTCTAAGAATATGTATGAATAACAAACATTCATCTCTTTTGTTTTTGTTGCTTGATTCATTTTCATGAAAGCCTTCCCCACTGTTCCCCTTGCCTTTGGTTTAGCAGAGACTCTGCTTTTAATTGGACTGAATATTCAGTTGGGTTCAGATCAGAATTTGTATGTAGAAAGCTATAGACAGCAAGCAGCTCATCCTGGAGTCCATTAGAAATAACAAGAGGGACTGAAATTAGATTATTTCAAGAGCTCTCTTTCATTCATGGGCAAACAGATTTATTGCTCTTCCCGAGGAGCTCTCTCAGGTAAGACAGAATGTGCAGGAGATGGAGGTGACTGCATTGAGCCCTCCTGGCTCTACCCGTTGTCCCCAAAGCAGAACCATGCGAATTTCTGGGCTAATTTCAGACCAGAAAAATGGCCTGAGAGGCTGCTAGCCATTCACACAGAGTTCACCGAGAGCACGGGAACACCTCAGCACTGCCCACTGCCTCAGCCTCTGTCCTCAAGCCTTCTCTTGGAACACTTTACAGCCCCCCGTGAATTCATCTGAGCACTAAATAGAAACAGTGAAGAATGCAGTAGCCTGTCCAAAACTAAAATAAACTAATAAACTAGACTTCTAGTCTAGTTAAAATGGCAACCACAGTAAACTCCTCTGCAGTACCAAAGTGCAGCCCTCGGCCTTGATTCCCACGGCTCCCTTGGGGTTGCATCCTCTGCCAGGCACAGGACGTACGCAGGACACGTCCACAGCTCTGCACAAAAAAATCACACTTCTAATTTACACCTTTCACCAAGCCAGGAATGGATTTTTGGTGGGGAAACATAACTAAGACCTCTACAGTTCACTGCAGAAGCTTCAGCCTCAGGGAGTTATAGAGTTGTTAATCTCCCTAGATTTTAATAGCTCTTATTCCAGGTCTAGAAGAGGAAGGAAAGTTTTATTTCAATATCCTAGAGTTTGTCCACCCTCAAAACGATCTTCAAAGCACTTTATAAGAGACCTGTAAGTTGTGTCTTCCAATCTCCCAATTCATTTTCCCCCAGGGTATTAACATGGAAGTAAAAAAAAAAAAAAAAAAAAAAAAACAGAAAAATAATGACCATGTTTGGAATCTAACCTATTTTGGGAATCCCTAGGATGCAGGGGAATTTGGACTGGCTACCCAGTTCTGGCTGTGAAAAAAGCCATAACTTCTTTTTAAGCTTATTTATGTACAGATCAAACAGACAGACTTCCAAGTACTTTCATTTAACTTTGATGCCAAACTTTGATGTCTTCACCATTTACAGTCATGATTTTTATGTGCATTTAATATTATTTTTTAGTCCAAAATGCTACACATAAAAAGACTAACTTCATTTGAAATATGCAGCATTTTTGCTATTTGAAAACTCTGCATTTTTAATTTGTTTCTTATCAGTAGAGTACTTCTGGGGCAGAGAGAACATCAAGTTTTTAATGCCTTTCAGTTGATTTAAATTAATATTTTATGTTTGTATTCAAAAGAACAGGCTAATAGAAGGGCTCTGACATTTTTCCACTCTCTTTCTCTGGCATGTGTTAAATGAAAAGCAGTGGCTATTTCTCAAAGGTTTGGTGCTTTATACCATGATGAATACCCAAAAGATGACGTTTCTACACAGTTTAATCCAGTCAGATCATTGTTCAAAAGCCCAACGGCCAAGCTGGGGACAGAGAGGTACCCAATGTTTCGAGATTAAGATTTAGCTAATAATGTATCACTCCTTTGCTCTAGATGTAAATGCCTGCTTGTGTGCACTTGAAAGCAGAAAAACAAATATGGGCCTAGGGCAGCATTCCTCTCACTAGCCCCCTATTCCTGGTCCAACTCCGTTCTGAAGAGCATTGAAAGCCAGAGATAAGAGTGAGGTTTTTAATGAAAAGGGGGCCTGAATGGTTTCTATTGCATTTAATAACCACTTCATCACTGTGACTAGATGAAAGGGCTGCATTGGATTCCACAGTTGACAACAGTGGCAAGGTGGAGGATAGTGCTCAGTTAGGAAGCTCCTAACCCCTCTCCTTTTCAAGCCGGCAGAGCAGGGCAGTGTCTGAAGTCAGCTTCGCACTGTTGCACACTCCAGCTAGCTGAAACCTGGCTCCGTTATAAACTGGTAGCAGCCTAGCCCAGCAGGACGGAGCACAGTTTGAATTTATCATCACAGAATTACAAACGGAGTGATGTCACGGTCACGCTGCTCAGAAATCATCCAAGATTCTGTTTAAGAAGCAAATATTAGAGGACTGCTGGAAAAGCTGGGAAACATTTCCAGGAGGAATCTACTACCCAGAAACAGCCTGAGTTTTTGCTGCTGTACAGCTGAAGCACTCAGATTTAAGCTGCAGGAGGTACTAACAGAGCACTATCCCAGGCTTCAGCAAACCAAAATAGCTTTTCTAGCCAGGATTTTGCCATCCTGCTGTTCAAAGTCTAACAACCAATTTCAACCTTACTCATTCAAAAACATATCTCCAAGCAGGAAGAATTATTACTCTGTTCCTAACATTCCTGCACACTAACATACAAAATTTTCTTTCCCTGCCTTTGTGTTCATGCTGTTCTAGCCTTAAACTTCCTGATGGGCCTAAGTGTTCTGGGAATTTAATGGACACACAAACCTTCTGTGTTCCTCAGCTGAATCCACCTGGGTCAACCAGCACTGGCAGAGTCAGCAAAAAGCCACCACCTTCTTATGCAAAGTCCTAAGAACCGAGCACTTCAGCAAGACAATTTTGGAAATGCTCTAGAAACATTAATTCTTCTATTACTTTGGTTAAAAGGAAGTAGCTGAACAGCAAAAAAAATAGCCTGAGAGCTTGCATTTCCAATGAATCTTACCCCTGCTGCACTTATGTGGTCGCAGATAAGATATACAAATAACATGTGGGAAAAGAAGGAACTTGGAGGAAGAACGTAACCTCATTGCTGGGACCCACACAGCACAGAGAGAGAACTGCACCTTCACAGCCAAAATCCATCTATGCCATTACCCAGAATGGTGAAGGCAACAATACAGGAGAGAGTTTCCTCTCTAGGACAGATGAAGGAGGAGGAGAGCACTGAGAAGTAATCAACAGTAAAATAACTGGCTGCCTGCTCTGCACAGTTGCCACAAAATGTTTACGCTGTCAGTGCCATGAATGTGCTGGCCTGCCAAAGTCACAGTTGTGCCAAGAAACTGTGTACTGCTTGGGTCGCTGTTGCCTTTCACCTTGTAGGTATTTAAGGCACTGTTGGGTCATCATCTTGGCCCTACCTCCTGGATATCCCACGCACTGTGAGAACTTAGTGGCCTCCTCCTGAAACCTGCAATTCCTACATGAATGCTACGGGTAACAGATACAACATCTTAAAACCGCTTTTAATACATGAAAATATTATGCTTCTCATAAAACATCCAAAGTACTAAAAAAAAATAGTAGTAAGTTGGAAGACTTGTGTGCCAGAGAATAAGAGCCATTGTTTTTTCCTGACATAGATGGAAAGAAACATTCACGTCTTATGTCCAGGGAGAATGACATCGAGTTTTTGCACTGTGTGCAAGTGGGGCAGAAATATCTCTCGAAAACAATTCGTTTGATTCCTCCCCCATTTTACAGCTAACTTCAAGGAGTTCTGCATTAAAGCAGCAAGGATGTTTGTATTTCATATCAAAACAGAAGGACCTAAATTCAGGAGACTCAAAAAGGGTTAACAGAGCACAGGGACTCATTGCAAAAATTTCATCAAGAAGTCTCACTTATCAGAGAGAAATCATATGAAAGAAGGATATGGTCTAGCAAGGAAAGACATGCATTGCATAGTAACTTATTTATATACTTCTTCTGTAAAGAATGCTTCTTAGAGCACAGTCCTGAAAGATGCTGCAGGCTCCCTGTGAGCTGATGCTCTCAGTTCCAGTGGTGTTGGGCACACTCAGCACATTGCAGGATTTACCTTTAAAGGCTATCTGATCTCTGATCCAAAAGCCAGCTGTTAAATGAATAAAATCCCTGAATGCTAGATCAGGACATGAGAAGATTGCCTGCGTTGCTGAGAGATTAAACTATCAAATGAATAAATCTAGCATGAGATAGATAAAACAAATACCCATTAAAAATAAAAATCTCTCAACACTAGGAAGAGAAATGCAGTCCCAGCACAGACTTGAAAGCCTCCAAGAAGAGAGATATATCCAGTATCAGAACAGATGGAGGAAAACAAACACAAAATGCTTTCCAAGCATCCACCCTCACAAAGTGGTAAGCATAGTCTCCCACCTCCAAGAAAAAAACAGATAACAAAAGTAAAATAAAAATAAGAAGCACTCTTGAAACTCTTCAGAATTGACAAAAACAGATGGAAATCTCTGCTTTGAGCAGAAGTACACCAGAGAATCCTATAGGTTTTTACCTTCTCAGCCCAAAGCTTAGCTGGTGTTGTCTTGAGCTCTGACAAAGTTGCATGGAGTTCTGTAGCTAGTGGAGGCGTATCTATACCAGATTCTTTACTCTTGATCTCAACTCCAATCTGCCCTAGATAAATCTGAATTTCACACCACTATGGTCCTCCTGTATGACGACTTCAGAAATCACCTTCCTCTAAAAACACTATAATTCAAGTTGTTTCCACACTCATTTTGTTAAGTTCATTTTAGTCAAGATGCCATTTGTCTTCTCTCATTCAAATGTCTGCAATGAACTTTTTACATTTCCTTAGGACCCTGGGCACACTCAGAATGAAATTCAGCAAGAGTGTTGCTTAAAACAGGCTGCTACCAATGAGGGTCTCAGGAGGTTCCCCGATCCATGAGAACATGGCAGATGAAACATAATATAACCATTACAATAGCTGAGCTCTAGCTATCATAATGCAGCTTTTATAGTACTATAATATAGTTCTATAGGGATGTTATCTCTGGTGACTGAACCTTTCGGCTGAAGATGCACTATATCCAGCTCAAGTCTTTGTCTTGTAAGAACAGCACTATGGGTTTCAGCTCAAGGCACCGTATCATGACTAGTTGTTTCTATCTGTGTTCTGAGTCGAGAGGATACAAACCCATTTTGAAGGCCATTTACTAACCTGAGTGAAAATTTCAGCCCAGTGCTGCTGCGTGGACATCTAAGTGAATAGACACACTAAGTCAGGACTGCCTTTTCTTACCTGGGCAGGCAGGTCCTAGTTGTCCATAAGCTGGACTAACATTCAGACTCACTGAATTAGTGACAAATTTCAGGCCTGAAAGAAAAACACAAACGGACTTGTTAAGCTGGCGGAAAGAACCAGAACCACAGCTAATACCTGAAAGTTAAAGACAGGTATGTCAAACTAAACCACATTCATGGGCAGAAATCTCGTCAGAGGAGGGAAGAGACAAAAAACAACAACAACAACAACAACAACAACAAAAAAAAAAAAAAAAAAAAA
>VZSV01000015.1:7140445-7151065 GCA_013398735.1 Nothocercus julius
TGGCAGCATATC
Source organism: Nothocercus julius (assembly GCA_013398735.1). Taxonomy (NCBI): domain Eukaryota; kingdom Metazoa; phylum Chordata; class Aves; order Tinamiformes; family Tinamidae; genus Nothocercus; species Nothocercus julius. The sequence continues at coordinate 7,140,458 of VZSV01000015.1, forward strand.
TCAGTCCACTGTTTTCATTTGATTAAAGCTTTCATTTACATGTCCAGCATACAGGAAAGACCTGTTTGTCTTCCTCTGAAGGAGATAATCAATAGGGGAGAGGTAGACACATTTCAGTGCTTATTAGAGGCACACATTGACAGAGTTTACCACAGTAGCATGTACAAATCCCTTTCTTTCACCCTGAGCTAGTCTAGGAGTTTGATAAATAACAGAAGCCACAAAAATACTTTGCAACCTTTCTATTAAGAAGGAAAGAGCAGCAGATTATCATCCACACAACAGAACAATTTCCTGGTAGTAAAGGAGCCCTCAGGACCAGAGCTGGAACACAGATGTCAATGGTACTTACTGCAGTTCTCATGAGTGATCTGGGAAGACCTGGGAGTTACACGGACACCAGATTGAACATGAGCCAACTACAGGGTCTCCTCACAAAGCAAACTCCATACTTTTAATGAGAGGTTAGTGCAGGACTAGAATAGACTAAAGAGGCAGCTGAATTTCCATCTTTGTAGGTTTTCAAGATTGTTACAAAGATAGGTGACCTGATGTAACATTGGCCATGATCCCACTCCACGGCAATTTAGAATAAAATAGTACATAAACATATAGTTTTAAAAATAGGGAGAGGGCTTGAGGGCCAAGTGAATTTAGGTTCACCTACCACAATTCATTCTACCACTCTACGAACAAAACTTGACAACTGTAGTATTTTGCAATACACAGAATACCCACAGCTGTGACAATTATTCAGGTGCTTTGCCCCACATCCTGTCATTAGTTGCAAAAAACATGCTCTGTTCTTGAAGTGTATTACACAGATTTTCAGATTCACTTCATCTAAAACTGAGGTGGATACATAATCTACTCTAAGTAGAGGAACACTCCCCTTAACTTGTTCTCCTCAGTGGCAGCCTGCCCTCTGCATCAGCACAAAACTTCCTTGAAATAAGAGTGCTGATGTTACAGAGCAAATATAAAATTACCTCTGCATTTGCTGGCTATTCCCAAGAGGTATCTTGCTCCTTATTTGAGCCTAACCACTCAAGAAGTCAGTCTCTGGCAGTAGTACCTGCACTTTTCCCCTCCCCTTTAAGTTATTTTCTCTAGGTAATGCTCCAGTAAACAGTAAGTTGTGTAATGGCTAGTGCCAAGGTGCTATTATTGCTATTATAGTCTCTTATTTGTTTAATTAGTAATTATTTTAAATTATACAGCTGAAGTGCAGCTGCATAGGTGTTATTCAGCAATAAAAGCTTGTTCTTTAAAAAGCTAAAAATAGCAGTGTTTTCAGCAGGCCGCTAGGTCACATGGCAAAGAATGTCACACCATTTACATGGTTCACTGAGGATTTTAGGAGTATCCTTATTTCTCTTTAAGAAAGAAGTACATTTACAAAAGACTTTCCAACATCTCATCGTGGGGTTTTCAGAGGAGTCAGCAGAAAGCAAACATGGTCTTTTGCTTGTGACTGAAGGATCTCGCAAACATCTGTGCAATGCTGAGGAGACAGCACTGTGATACAGCTGTTTATGCAGAGGCACTCAGAAGATTCATGGTGCACTGACCTTGGTCAAGTTCATGCTAAGCTACTAGCACATGCTAGTTCAGTTTAAACACGTTACAGAATGGGCCTGTGTGTGCTCATCCTAGACCTCCAATAGTCATCCTAACAGTCAAGCTTGCAACAGCAAAGTCCAGTACAAAACTGGCCAATAACAGGGTCTCTAGTTGTCCATTCCTTGTTTGTCATTCTCAGATTTACCTTGCACGTTTTTTAAAAGGCTGGTCATCACTTTATACTTATATTGATTAATCTTTCCTAAATCTGTGATAAAATTTCTTCTCAGTAATTGCCCAGGAGCATAGGAAGGAAAACATACCCCAAAAGACTTCAGGGTGCCTGACAAATACTTCACTTACTGTATATTTTAAAATACTTATGAACAGGTCCAAGTGCAAGTTTCTCAAGTTTCCTTCAATTAAATCTCACATTGCTGAGCGCAGCTCACAGTTCTGTGCTCCTCAGATTTCCCTGAAGCCTTGCTACCTTCATGCATACTTGCTACTTCTTCAATTCCTGTAACACCAGCACACAGATACACAAGTGAGTTTACAGTGCCCCCAGATGTTGCTAATAAAATTAGCATCAAATAGTAGCCTAGTTTCCTTACCTCCTTTTCTCTTGTGATGGCTCACTTTGAAGTGTTCCTTTACTGAAAGCCACACAAATAGCTGAAAATCATCTACTAAAGACTTGTTGCTGTTAAAACAGTTTTCTGCCTGGAACCATATCAAACGCTTATCTGAGATGTAGATGTACTAATTGCACACAGCACAGTAGAGTCAAAAGAGGATAAGACATAAGGCTTTATCATTAGATTTACTGAATTTTATTTATTCAATCAAATTCCAGTACCAGGGTTCTGACGCACCCATCACTGAAACAGTTTAGACACTTTTATCCCCCTACTACAGCAAGGCAAGGAGCAAGCCCCTTAACTCACCAAGCCACCCACTGTATTGTTTCAGCCAAGGCTGTAGAGCTTCCTTTTCCAGTTCTTTAAATAAGCACGAGGGACTAGAGAGATGGTAGAAACTCATTAGGTAGAAACTCATACCTTTCAGACAAACATTGCAGCATCATGGCATTAATGCAAGTAATGTTTCTGCAAGTGCACTGGAAAAGACAACATGCAAATAAGCATCCTCTGATGGTACTGAGATAAACACACACTTTTCACATAATATTGTGCAAGATCATGAAACCTTTCTTTTGGTAGGAGGAAAAAAAAAAAAAAAGCTGTATGCTACCTTCATTAGATTAGCACAGATAACTTTTTTCTTATAGGAATTGTCCCTTTACCATTACTGAAGAACTGGCCAAAGTAACTAAGAGAAGTGCTGGTAAAAGACCCAAGTGAGGGAAGCAATCTATCATCCATTCTAATGCTTGCAGAAGCAAAAAGAAAGAACTAAATACCAGCCATTTACATTGAAAAAAAACCAACATGCTCTCCTTTCAAGCTGATGTTTGGTCTCCAAAGTCTGCCTTGAAAACTTGAGTGTGGGGGAAAAACGATTTGACCCTATCAATCTCAAGTCTTTCTCTTTAGAGAAGTAATGACAAAATTAATTGTTTTCAGAGACATGTAAACCCACAGTCTGTATATGTAACAAGACACTACCCACTAAATTCATGGAGCATTTTACTTGCTTAAACCGATTTGTTCCAAAACAGTACAAAATAGTTCACTCCTCATATTATACCTGTTATCTACAGTGAGCTTCCACAGAGATGAGCCTGAACTCCACACATGTAGCAGACTATTAATGCAGTAGCAAAGATCAAGAGGGGGATTTCAAAGTATTGTAAGTTTTCACTGCCTCTTTCTTCTCTGACAAACTAAACAATGCCATCTACTGACTCTGTCACAACCCGAAATTAAAACTTCAGTCCCTACCTGCAGACACAAAGTCCATGAAGCACAAGAGAGGAAAGTACAAAAAAGGACTTAAGGAAAAAACATCATGATCCAGATAAACAAACCATAAGATGATGCCTGCTGGTCTGAATTAACACTCTGTTGCTAGTTTTGTTGTACCACTTAACTACTTAAGATGCCAAATTTTAGAAGTTTTACTGATCCATCTATCTTGATGTGACTGTGTAAGCATGATCCAACCATACATAACTACATGAACTTGAGAACCACCAAGGTTTTCAATAAGCCTAACTGCACTCTGTTCTAGATTTGAAAGTTCAGGACAGAGTACTTAAAATGGTAACTCCAAAAAAGCAACATCTGTTGCTGTTTTTCCAAGATTTTCCCCATACTTGTGGATGAACAAGAAAAAAAAAAAGTTACAATCACTCTTGCATCATCCAGTTCCAGCAGCACCAAAAACATAACTGAAACATGGCTTTAATTATTCTTTTATACAACCACGTTGTCAAAGGAGAAATATCTACGTCGCAAGAGTTCGTCACAGTGAGTGAGTAATAGTTCTGTTTCGCAGTTCCTGCACATATTCCTTTGCTTGATCAAAACCAGTCTTTGGAGGCTCTGGAGGAGGAGGAGGACCTTCCACCAACTTCACAAAGTAATGGCATCTGACAAGTTTCATGATGCCAAACATGCCTTTGCCGTGGTAACGGATTTGCTTCACATAGTGGCCTCTGCCTGTCAATGACTCAGCTGAAGGGGGAAAAAATAAAAAAGAGTGAAAAGACTGTTCAGTTTCAGTGTTCAATAGCAGGACATTTTGTCAATGCATTTTTTTCATGACTGCATATGAAAAGTTAAGTCCTTTCAGACATCTTTGCCTGCATCTCCCCACCCTTTCTGCTATTGCTTTTAGTAGATTACTACTATAGAACAACTCAAAAGCTGAATTTGCATTCATCAGGAGCACCAAGAAGGTGAATTTAAAGTGCGCATACATGAAAATAGATGTACGCTGAAAGACAAATCCATAGGAAGCTACACTGAGCTTACTAGAGAGTTTACATAGTTCTTGTAAATGTAGCATTAATTCCATTTCTTTTTGCTAGTTTGTCTCATGAACTCCCAGATATGTCTTGCAGCACTTTCTTCCTTTCTTTCTCCCTCAACTGTATTCATCATAGGTATTTTCATTATCTACACATCCAGCCCTGCACTAATGAATAAAACTTTATCGCAGAGGCCTAGAAGGCTCCAAAGAATTCTAATCAGTTCTGCTTTACAATCTGAGTTAAGTTTATAACATGATTTGATAACATTCACAGCATATTTGGCAAAATGGCAACCTTTTTCTTTGGCCCCAAAGACACCTACAAGTAAAGATTTCTCAAAAATGTTTCTAGGCAAGAAGGTGGTGTAGTTATTACAAGCTTATTCTATGATCAGCAACAAAACCCTTTTTTACATTAAGTCTGAACTTACTGGTAGCATTAAAAAGTGATACCAGTTTGCTTCTTGTTGTCCAGTCTTTTATAGTCAGTCTTCCTCTTTGGGATCTTTCGTTTTCACATAGAGGACAGAAAATCCATTCATATGAAAGCATCTTATTAACAATCATGCATTTAGTAGATGCCAGAACACCAGTCAGACACCAGCTACAACAGGCTGATGGCTGAAGGCTCAATAGTCATATTAGATTCAGTTATGCGACATGTAGGAAGAACATGCCTTTATTATTTTGTTAAAATCAGTTATTAAACACAAACTTCTGCAAACACCTGTGATAATTTAAAGTAATAGCACATATTTAAGGAGAAAATTTTTCCACAGACTAAGATGACATTTCTCTGCACTTTACAAAACTATTTACCTATATGTAGGTTTGATTTGAATTCCACGTTGTGCTTTCTTACTGCCATTTCCTGAGCTTCTAACAGAACCTGTAGCATAAGAAAAAATAAAATGGAAATACTGATAAGGAATTTAAGAAATGCTGTTTTCTTACCTTTCTGGATAAATGTGCATTTGCTTCCATTTTTAGAATAATTTTTCTTTAACTGACTAAGAGGATCAAATTAAGCCAGCAATTTTTTCCAGGGATAGTGTAAGAAACAGACTTATTTCTCATATAAGTACTTTCTCTGCGCACACACACAGACTGAAGAGCTTTATCACTTTTGGGGAGAGAGTGAGTTGGGGAAGAGAAGATTTACCAGCACTTATCAGCTTTTTACCTATGGACCGTCATCAAATTTACAAACTAGAAATAATTTTTAAGGTGGGGAAAATCAACTTCTGACACACTCTTTTAAGATAACTTGATACCTCTTTGCCAGCGCATTTATGCCAGAAATCAACGTTCTGGCCATGCAGATTAGTAACCCCTTTGAGGCTAAGAACTGCAGTGCATTGAAAGACTTCCATGTCTTTACAAAACTCAGTGAACTTTCCCTGATAATATCCTACAACTCTTGTGAATTTAAGAGCCAAAATACACTGCTGATGTAGCAACCATTGCAGACAGTGATTCCACATTATTTATAATGACTCTCATGCCAATTTATTGCTAAAGGTATTTCCTATATGTGCTCTACTACCATTATGAGTTAAAACATGCACACACAGAGGTAATTCATGCTGAATAAGTTACAAGACGGATTGCTAAAAGAATGAAAACTTAGTTTGAAAGTGTTCCTAGTGCACTTAAAAACTCCAAACTGCTGGCAATAGATACCAATTTAAAAGTTTCCATAAAGAAAAAGAGAGTTTTAGAGAATCCTGCTACATACCTCTTTGATCACCTTTGCTCCTTTTTTATCACTGAATTCCAGCTGAGCTAGGGCCTGGTCAATAGACATTCCTTTTATCTACAATTATAAAGGGTTAATGTTGTGATTACAAGTATTTCTCTTTTCCAATTCAGAAAACAGCATGTATTGATTTGCCACTATAAAAAATAAGTTAAAAAAAAACAAAAACAGTTTCCCTTATTACTAATTTCTTCAGTACAATCTCTTAAACACAGTGCTACAGAATGACTAATTATTAACATTTATGTTCTTAAAGAGGAAAACAACCCATTACTGTCCTTCAAAATTCTCCTTGCCATCTACTGCTAGGCAAAAATTAGTATGAAAACTCTCTCAAGGTGAATAGTCTGCATATGATCCTGTGCACGTTTGAAAACATTCAAGGATTAACACACTACACTGGTCTGCATAAGTACATGCTATTCCCCAGGATCGTGTTATGAAGATGTTGATTAAACTGTGATTGAACTACAGGCTGTTAAGGCAAATACACTAAGTAAATTTTACACTCCAACAACACACTATCAAGCATAGGATTTACTTACCAGTTTTGCCAGATACCACATCTTATCCTTGCTGTATTTTATTTCCCGACGACAGTGATATATTTCCTAGATGCAAAAACATAAAAGTACCGCAGAAACTTTGTCATGAACGTAAGCATTCTTTTTCTTCCTGCCTCTGCTGCCCCCGCACGTTTTTTCCAGGAATAAAATAAGCATGACTTTCCCTATTATACCATGAACGTACCAACTCAGACCTGCCTTTGACATATCAAAGGGAAAGCATTGAAGAAGCAGTGCATACATAATGAATTTTTAATACAATCTTATGAGAATGATTAAATTAGAAATAAAATTCCCCAAAAAGCACAGTCAGAAAGTTTTTCAGCTTTTCCTTTCCTTCTCCTCACCTCAAAGCAATCAAACTCATTTGCCCACTCAAAAAAAGGTTTCTCTTATGAGGTCAACTTACTCATTATTGACAAGGTGAAAAGAGCTTTACACTTATGAGGAGTGTCTCCAAAGAACCAGGGCAAGAGGCAGCTAGTAAAATTCAATAGCAGTAGATTTGAAAGACATGACATTTTTTCTTTATGAATAAGAAAAAGAGAATGTAATAACTTGGTTGATAACTGCATTTTCGTAAGCATTTCACTGGTCAACATATACAGCACAGACTTGTAAATCCTAGGCCATTAAATTCATAGAAAGGGTAAACATTCATGACCCACAGAAGTCTGTGGTGCAGAGAAACACCATAGATTATCTGCCTCATTTTAAAAATACACAACACTTAGTTTTATGTAGAAATCTTAAGAGGCTTGCTACTGTTTGCACTTAACCGTACTTACCAGCTATGAACTTGAAGTTATCAAAAAATAATCTTGTCATTACTATATTAAAAGAGTTGACTGCTATTTAAGGTAACCTTTCCTAAGGCTACTTTGATTAGCTAACAGAAGAGAGTACGTTAAGGATACAGTTAACAAAAGGTTATTAGATTCTTTCCTTCAATTTGTGCCTCAGTAGGTACAAATTATGCAACAGTCTGAAGAAAAGTCTTCATGTAAATACGTATTTACATATGGGTTTCCTGAGGGAAAGGAATTTCTGCAATCGTAAACTAGCTGAGATTCATATGACCCTCTCTGATAACTTTAGTAACTCTCAGTCCATAACAAAAATATCCAGGGGAATAAAACAAGCAACCAGTAAGTCAGGAAAAAGTCTATGAATATTGCTCTTAAGAGGAAGGCCACATCAAGAGGTCACACCTTATTGGACCTCAGATCATCTGTAGGAAGAGAAAACAAGGAAGGAAAAGAATGTGCTCTGCCTATAGCACCACTACCTATAGCACCACTAGCGCACCACTAGTAGCACGACTAGTTTCACCAGCTTTGTGCACAGAAGCAGTAGCACAGCCACATTTTCCCTCTAGTTACATACTATTAGCTCAAATAGGACAAGTATATAGGGATAATCCTAGTAACTTCTACCTCTTTGTTGCACAGATCTCTACAACTAGAGCATGTGCTTTTTGCAATATGCATCACATGTTTGGTAGGTGCTCAACTGAAAAGCAACATGAAGTTCCAACAAAATTTAAAAGTGGGAAACATCCACAGTGAAGATAACTTCTCTTGCTTTTACAACATAAACACATCAAACAGACGAAAAGCTTAAAAAAAAAAAATAAGCTATTAAATTACCAACCTATAGGGTGATCTTGAGTGATATTGTATTCTGAAATCATTACATATAGAGAGGTAATAAAATACATTCTTACAGCTGGTCTGCGCGGTTCTCCAGGTAACTGTGGAGGGTAAACAATCCTGTTCTTTTTTTCCCACTTTCCAAATTTCTCCAGAAATGCACTTGTGTGGATGTATGACAGAGGGAAAACATGACCAGATGTTAACAGCCTGCAAGACAAAACCACAATCTTTGGTACTGAACAAAAAAATTCTTTGTCCAATTTATCTGGATAGTTCTAACTTACTTGTCTTGATAAAGAGAATGTAGGAGACACTTGACAACCCATTGAAGAAATGAAATTGATTGAGCCTTTATGCTTTATATTGAAAGGACTCTGCCATCAAACAAGTTCCTAAAGCAAGGCAGGAACTTAAAGTGACATTTGTGTAGCACAAGACACCACATCAAGCACCCACTGATCCAGACACAAAGATGTCATCACCTCTTTGTTCCTATGGGGGTTCAGTATCCACAAAAACAATCCACTGCTCGCAATTTTCAAAATGAGTCAATACTTTAAGTTTTACCTACAGTTCTTTCGCAGTAATTTTCAGCTTTGCAAGGGACTAGCTACCAGAGTATCAGAAATGCATTTACATCCATCCTATATGAAAAACTAAAGTTATTTTATAATTACTTTAAAAATGAAATAAAATAAGATAGTGAAAAAAACACTTCTATTGTTTTGAGTCAATTTCCTTACCTTAGGGATTAAGGCTAAGCTACATTTTGCCCCCTGCAGGCTGAAGTGATGCTGGACAAGTCACCCCTATAAAGTTATGGAGTCAATAAACAGAAGTCCAGAAGAGGAAAACATGAAGCTTGAAAGGAAGAGGTAACAAACCCAAGCATCTTCTCCATTTTGACTTGTCAAAAATCTAGCTATTCTATTAGAATGCAACATCAAATGTCTTAAGAGCAGAAAAATAATTCTAGAAATTGGGAAAAAAAAAATGCGATCAAAGCATAACTTGAGCTTTTACAAAGTCTATTCCAGACTTAATTAAAACAATATATACTTTTCCAATTAGTAGTTTCACCCCTCATTTCAACTTGAGAAAGAAACAGCATGAGTAACTCTAGTGAACAGGTCTGAATTAATTGAAACAAGAAAAAAGTAGACCAATGAATGTTCCTATGAACAAGCAAATACATCCAAATGAATCCCAAAGACATTCCAAGGTATCCTTACCATTCCATTAAACTCCATGCAAAAGAATCTAGACCATTCAGATTCTGGGAGTTTTACAAAGTCCAAAGCCTGAAGAGCTTTATTTTGGTTGCCAAACTGGATCAAAACAATCTAAACATTTATAGCAAATAGCACTGTACAGATGGCATATTTTCATATGCTATCAAAAGGAGGCAGCATAACAGCTCAATTAAAGTACTAGGGGTTATTATAACAGGCATTCACCAAAACAAGTTTTTAGTTGTTTATTTTTAAGTTTCATTCCACAACGAGACAATTCATCATGACTAATACATTATTAATACAAAACAAAAAATGTTGTGCAGATGAATGACTGAATTCATGCATGCAGCAGTGAATGACATATTAGCAGAACATCTTAATGCATTTCACAGACTAAACACTTAAGAGCTTAACGTTTAAAGCACCCCGGACGCACACGGGGGGCAGGTCTACCCGTACCATCTTTGGGAGGACCAGAATACAAGCCAAGGGAGACAACGACGAGCAACAAAAGCATTTCCACACAGGAAACCAAGGGGGAGGAAAAAAAAGTAAGTAAAAACAGCTTTACGGGAGGAATTGGGCAACAGCAGCAAGCAAGAGACACGGAGGAGCTGATTAAAGGACAGGGCATGGCCGGAGCACGGCGAGGCGCCGCCGGAGCTCCGCGCAGGGTCGGGCCGCACTCACCTCTCCGGGCGCGCCCAGCCAAGGAGGCCACAGGCCCAACCTGCAAGGGAGAACTGCGGTGAGAAGCAGAGCGGGACGGGGCGGGCAGCGGCCGCGGCCCCGTCCTGTCCCTTCCCTTCCCGCCCACCGCCACGGCCCGCTCACCCGTCGCCATCTTCCCCGCTGCGGTTCGCTTTACGGCGGGCGGCGCGGGCGCGCGCGGC
>VZSV01000015.1:7151162-7168805 GCA_013398735.1 Nothocercus julius
TGGTACAGCAGCCGCTGCAGCGACGCCAGCGCCGACGGGCACCTCTTCGGCTTCGGCGCGAGGCACAGCGTGTGCCTGCTGCGCGTGGCCGCCGCCGTCGCGCCCGCCTTCTACGGTAGCGGCCTGAGGCGGCGGGGAGCGGCTCTGGGCGGGCGCGGCGCCTCCGCGCCGCTTTTATGGCGGTGCCGCGGGGCTGCGCGAGCACGTGGGGAGCCGGGAGCGGGGCTCGGATTGGGATCGGGGCGGGGAACGGGGCCGGGGCTGGGATCGGGAGCGGGACGGGGAACGGAGTTGGGGAGTAGCAGGGGGGTACCGGGGGTGCCGTGCACTTGGCAGACGTTTCCGCGGCGCTTCCCGCAGGAGAGCTCGTGGGCCACACGGAGAGGGTCTCTGGCTTCACTTTCTGCCACTACCCCGGGCAGGACGCGCTCTGCGCCAGCAGCTCCGACGACGGGACCGTGAAGGTCTGGGACACGCAGAGCCTGTCGCCGGTGGCCGAGCACGCGCTGCACCAGGTGCGGACGGCGCCCGGCGCCCTGGAGGCTGGAGCACGCGGAGGGAAATTCCTCGGTTTTGCCTCGTGGGTCTGGCACACAAAGCGGGGTGGGGGGGCGCTTCGGCCGCTTCTCTAAGCTGGTGCAGCCCAAACTGTTGAATTCTTGTGGGTGGTTTTTTCCTCCAGGCTTCAATCTATAGCGATGTTATAACATGGGGCGTCATCAGAGCCTCAGTAGGGGGCGATGCACTTAGCACGTGCTCATGGCTGCTGAACACAGCCCCCTTAAAATCGCTCCACCAAGTGAATGAACTTCTTTTTGTTCTAATTATTTAAGCAGTCTACAGAATAAATCTAGTGAAACATCATCCTAGACTCCTTTAAATGACTTTTGATTCTGTTTCTATAGAACACAATCTCTGCATTGCACTGGTCGCCTCTTGTGAAAGATTTAGTTGTATCCGGTGATGAGAAAGGCATAATTGTCTGTTACTGGCATAACAGAAATGACAGCCAACAGTTCTTCCCAGAGCCTCGGACAATTTTTTGCCTCACTTGTTCTCCTCATGATGAAAACCTGGTGGCCATTGGGTAAATATTAATTACTCTGTTGCTTTCCATTCTTCTTTCGAAAGGTCCTTGCAATGGATTTTTCCTTGTTAGACAATTGTATGATTGCTTTCTCAGAGATCCTGGCGGTTGTTTTTGTTGCTTTTTTTTTTTTTTTTCGTGGTACACAGCACCCAGAAATAATTTTCAGATTTGATAGACCTGCAAGTTTTCTGTGGGTAAAAGCCATTGTTGCTTGTGAAGTCTATGAAAGCTACATTACTAATGACATTTGATTTCATTCATGATGCACATTCATTCATGTGCAATCGCACTTGGAAAGGCAGTTGTGTATATCCCCGTGCTGAACTGGAGTTCCAGCTGATGATGAGATTTCCAGTCCCACTGCTGCTGTGATTTGGCTTCCCTATTTGACATACGTGGATAATGATAACAGTCTCAGTGAGAAGCTCAGTGAGAAGCTTTGAAAGCAAATCAGTACCAAGAGTTTCTGTATTAACTCAGATCTTTGGTTTTAGCTACAAGGATGGCATGGTGGTTATAATTGATATCAGCAGGAAAAGAGAAGTTCTTCATCGGCTGAGAGGCCATGACGATGAAATACATTGTCTGGCCTGGTGCCCTGTGCCTGGTGAAGAAAGGTTACCTGCTTGGCAAGATGAGCTCCAAGGTATGTAGAAGCAATTCAGAGTTTGTAAAGTGATTTTTAGTTTATATATAAATCCTCTTTCTAGACAACTCAATTCCTTATTCATGGAAAGATAGTAGCTAATCAAAGGGATCTGATGAGTTAAACTACAATGTTTTCTGATATAGGGCAATACAATTTTAGTTGACTTTTACAGTCCTTTGAATTTTAAAGTATAACATGATTTTGACGCTATTCAATATTTCCTTTAGAAGAAAGTGAAGTTCCAAATGGGGATTCGACACAAGATACAACAGTGAAGAAAGGTTGTTACCTCGCTTCAGGAAGCAAAGATCAGACCATACGAATATGGAGCTGCACTAGAGGCAGGAGTAAGTAAGATTAATAACATTAATAAGTGAAGTAAATCATAACAATATGGTGGAAGAGTTCTTCTTCAACTACATGTTTAACTTACTAACCTGATAGTTTAATGCTGAGACTGTTGAAAGTGTTTGAATTTCTGTGCATTGATGGGAAAACAGAAATCAGAACTATCATCAAAGTTCTGCTTAGCTATAATATTGTCCATAATGTACCCAATTCCATGCTTGATGATTAGCAATTATTTTTTATTTTTGACACAAAGAAGTCAGAATTGGAGAGCTAGGATGTTCTTGGTGTCCAATAAGAGCAGGACAATAAGTAAACAGATAAAAATACATGTTAGACATTACAAAAATTATTTATCTATGGAAGTAATAAATCACTTGAATGCATCCTCTCAGGAAGTTAGATAATTCCCTGTGCACAGGGCAGTGGGGAGGAGAAGGAGACCATAAAGAACCAGTGAGGTAGATTTCAGCCTGAGATAGTCAGATCTACATATATTTCTCAGTGAGTAGAAGCAGACTAAATATACTTCTGTGATTCAGAAAGTAGGAACTAGAGTACTTCTAAAGCACAGGAGAGTGTGCTTAAAACTTTAGATTCACAGGACTTACTTTTCTGTCAGAGAATTTTGAAGTACTAGATCTGGATGATCCCTTTTGGTTCCATAGGTGTAATGACTTTGAAGTTGCCACCCACGAAGAGGAGAGGTGGAGCCGTTGATCCCACTGTTAAAGAGCGCATTTGGCTGACTGTTCACTGGCCTTGTGGTCGTTCCAAAGAAATTGTATCTAGCTGTTTTGGGTAAGGATGACACACAGTTGTCTGTCACACTCAATAACCCTGCATGTATTTATTGACAATTAAGGAGAGAACTACAGAAGAAACCTTGAATACACCCACCCCTATCTCTGTCAGCATAACTGGAGAGAAGGCAAGACAAGAGTTAAAGTGGGAGTTCAAACTTCTATAAAATTATTATTTACCTCACAATTTATCTGGTAAATGGAAATAATGAGTGCTAAAAGTACTACTGATATTTTGTTCATTTAGTATTTAATGGGAGAAAATGCCATGACAGCTTTGAATGTGGTTAATAGTGCGGATACCACTTGTAGGTCGGGGAGAGGTACGTATGTATAGACACATATCGTAGATGTGCATATATCTGTATTGCTGTTATACTTGCAGTGTGTATATATGGAATACAGGCTGCATATATATGTAGTTCTTTTAAAAAGTGAACAATGAATTGCACACTTTTAATTTGTAGGGGAGAATTACTACTCTGGGATTTGACCCAAACTGGGAAACGCAAGTGGACGCTTTTAGGATCTTCAGAGGGACAGAATCACTCACGAATTGTGTTCAATCTATGTTCCATGAAAATTCAAGACAAAGAGCTACTTTTTTCCATTTCAATGGACAGAGATGTAAGAGCCATTTAAATAATAGCATTAAAATAGCAGTGCCTTTGCAGTTCAGTTGATTGAGATGATCTCTTTTATGGCCACAGACTTTCTCTAAAGTGGATTTATTGCAGAATTTTATTACAGCATTGTTGCAATTTGCTCTGAGCATAGTTGTGTATGTTTTTGTTAGTTCATTAGCTCAAGCTCTTACTATGATGAAGTGATTGGATATGCCCTTCTGGATTGAATGGTAAGCAATTCATAATGGGTGCTTACCACCTCCTTTGACTGTGTTTCATTTTAGTAAGGGCTAAGTATCCTTTTTTAAATGATAAGTAGTACTGAACTGTAGACCTCTTTTCATGATCTGTTTTTTCTTATTTTTCCTTTTTTTTTAAGGCAGCAGAGAGTCTCTTATTTAGAAGTTAGAGGAGGAGACGTAATATTGAAGTGTGCTCATTTTGCCTGTTCTGTTACAGTTTTCCAACTAGACCTGTGTCTGTGACATATTCTGTTGTTGGTGAAAATTATATATCAAGTCTTGAATTTGACTTTTTGATTCTTTATCTTACTTGTGCTTTCTTCTCATCGTACCAATCACTCATGCATTTAACCATTCCTTGTTGCCACATTTCTTCAGGTGAAGTGTTGGGACCTATCAACTCTTGATTGTAGCTGGACAATGCCCTCACTTGGGGGGTTTGTCTATAGTCTTGCCTTCTCCCCTGTGGACACAGGCTGTCTTGCCATCGGTGTTGGGGACAGCATGATACGGGTGTGGAATACTTTGTCCATGAGCAATAGCTACGATGTTAAAACATTCTGGCAAAGCATAAAGTCCAAGGTTACAGCAGTAAGTGTGCTTTTGATTCCCTTTTGTTTTCCTCCCCTTTTTGCTATTTTTTCCTCTTCTGAAGAATATTTTTCCCAACAAGTATCTGAAGCCGAGCTCTTTCTGCTCTTTTACTTGCAGTTATCCTGGCATCCAACCAAAGAAGGCTGCTTAGCTTTTGGAACAGATGATGGAAAAGTTGGCATATTTGACACCTTCTCCAGCAGGTAAGAAAACAGCTTTCAGATTTGTCTGTGTCCTAATGAGCAAGTTGTAGATTTGATGATGAAGTGAATAGAAGCTTTTTAAATGAATGAAGTAATGTTAAGTTTTTGTATTTGAAATGATTGAAATTGTTTTCTATTCCATCTGCTCGGGATCATGACACAAAATTAGTTTTGCTATGACTGATTTGTCAGATTCTGCTCGTATGTCACCATGCCTACATGACATGAGCTTTCCTGCGTGTGCAGGTGGAGCTCATCAGGATAGTTTTGTTACATTTTTAGTAGCGTCCTAGCGATATCAAAGAAGGTTTGGCTGGATCATTGCTTGTTGCATGTTAAAGCATCTGTGGTCTGTTTTCATCACTAGAAGCATGTTGCTTGAATCTTTTTCTGTATGTAATATCTGCCCTGAGAAGTTCAGTACCCTTTGTTTAAATCTTAACTGTACCTTCTTCCTGTCTTCTTATCCAGCACTAAAAATAAGCCCCCTCAGATCTCCAGTACTTACCACAAGAAGACTGTATACACATTAGCTTGGGGCCCTCCAACTCCTCCTCTATCTCTTGGTGAGTCCTGCAACCCCCTGTGACAGAGTAGAACTTCCATGTAGAGCACACAGATGCCATGCAATCTATGTTCTCCCTCCTTAGGAAAAGGAGCCCTATTTCTTGGTATGGTCCTTCCTACCTATTGGGGATGCATTTCCACTTGAAGAGTTATTATTAGTTTTGCAAGAGAGCACAACAATTTGTTACATATCCAATTTATGAATTCTAACAGTTTCTGAAAGTAGGTGGGAATGGAGTATAACACGTCATACTTCTTTCAGGATATTATAAACCTGTAACTGGCTGCTTCAGACCTCTGCAGTCACTGCACATGATCAAGTGTGGGTTTCAGGGTTTCAAGCCCTGGAATATATCTCTATCATTTGAACTAATGAGAACAGCTCCAATAGCTCCTCTTACACAGCTTTGGATTTTCTTATGCACCAAACTTTAAAAGTTTAAGTTTTAAGATTGAGTAAGTTTAAAATTACTCAGTCACTGTTTTAGCAAAGAGCTGTTACAAGAAATGAGAAATCCTTTCAGTTGACTGTATGGCAAGAGTTTCTTGCTGCCAGATCACAAGCACTCAAAGCAGCTATACTGCCTTTTAAAACAATGTTTTGACTTTTAATGGGAGTAATTACTTCTGTTAAAACTAGTGAAGAACATAGCATATTTAGCATTTTTCTTTGTTGGGTAGGAGAAGGTGAACAGCCCTCTGTAACCTTATATAGCTGTGCTGGTGAAGGTATTGTTTTTCAACACAACCCTTGGAAGCTTAGCGGAGAAGCAAATGACATCAACAAAGTCATCAGAGACACTAATTCAATCAAAGTGAGTACTTTGTTTTGTTTTTATGGGACACTGGTAACAATATCATAGCTTCTGCAGCCTGTGGTTGACCCATTAAATTTTCATTTTGGTCTCCCTGATGAATCTGGAACAAATAAAGATTTAAAACCCTCAGTCTTCACAGGTGAATTCCAGAGACATCTGCGTAACTCAGGCTGTATAGATACCATATATGTTTGGCTCTGAAGGAAGGCTTTAGATTTTTTTTTCCCCTGAAATGGACACTGCAGATTTATTCTTACCATCAGTTACTTTTCTGCTTTGTAACTTACTTCATCAGAAAAGAGTAATTGAAATGAAGTGTCTGTTTTTAAAGCTGTATATGGATGTTTACAGTGATTAGTTCATACATGGGTATTTTTTCAATTTAAAAGTATTTGAGAAGTAATACTCTGAATAATGCCATGGGTTAGATCACAAGGTGGGCAAGCATTGTAAATGTAAAGTTCCAACCCTAAATTACTTGACTGTTTTGTTGTTGCAAACATTAACTTAAAAAAAATGCTGCTGTAAAGACATAAGTTTGTGGAGATTGTTGGCAACAGTTGTGTCTTATTTCTACAGCACAAACTGCCTGCACATACTGAGATCAGCTGGAAACCAGATGGCAAACTCTTGGCTCTTGGTAATGAAGATGGGTATGTTCAACTTGTAGGTTACAATTGTTGATGAGTTGATTTTGACTAGAATCAGTGTAGGGAAAAAAAGTATTTTTTTGTTACCCTAGTTTATCTCTGTTCTTTAACCTACAAAACATAGTTTCATGTCAGTAAAATTTCTGGGAATACTGGAAAAAAGAATTTTGAATGCAGTGCTGCCAAGGTATCTCACTTATTATAATACATCATTCTTTGCTGCTACTTAGTTTTGTTGCTTTTGGAGTGGAGGATTCTCCACATCGTATTAAATCATTTTTCAGTGGTCTGCTGGTGATTGAAACTTGTTTTTGCTGATGAACTAAACCAATGCTTGAGTTAAATTCAGAAACAAAAAAACTTAGTTACTCTACTTCATGTTCTAGCATTCTCCTCATAGATGATAATAAAAAAAATCACTTTCACTCACTGATGGATTTCTTACATTGTTGTTTTTATATTTCAGTTCAATTGAAATATTTCAAGCTCCAAACTTGAAATTGCTCTGCACTATCCAGCAGCATCATAAACTGATAAACGCTATTCGCTGGCATCATGAACATGGGAGCCAGCCAGAGCTGAGTTACTTGATAGCTTCAGGCTCAGTTAATGCTACTATTTACGTGCATAATCTGAAGAGCATTGTAGGTAATGGTTTGCAAAATTATTCTTCTAAGTTGTGACATATTATTTTACATTGCTTTGTCTTGCTAGCCATACTAGTAATCATACTTGATGCTTTTCTTCTTTTCTTTCAGAGAGCTGTTCAGAAACTCCTCTGACAATAACGGAGCCTTTTCGAACTCTAGCGGGGCACACAGCTAAAATCACAAGTCTTTCTTGGAGCCCCCACCATGAGGCAAGATTGGTATCTGCTTGCTATGATGGCACTGCTCAGGTATTACTCTAGAGCCACTCAGAAGTGTTTCTCTTAGTTTCAAGCTATCCATTCTCTAGAGCCTTAGAATCAGACTGAACAACAGAGCTAAACTCCTGATTTATTGCAGATTTACACTTGATATCCATCTGCTGGTCCTAGATACCTGAAATGTAGAGCAAAATTTTGCCTTTTGCTTTATTCTTGTTTCTGTTTTCTACTGGACAAATGAGAATACTGCAAAGAGGACTTTCAGTCCAAACCTAGACGAATTTGTATAGAGAAGCTGGGCAGTTGGCAAGTTATAATGACTAATGAATTCATTCATAAGTTCAATCATTTGTGTTTTCACTTTAGGAACCTCAGAAAAAGGATATATTACATAAATGTATCAGTGCAAACAAAGGAATTTCTGAGATTTTTCAGGTTGCATGTTCACATCTGAAATACTTGTATGGTGGTTCAGACACCCTAAAAAAGAAGCTCCTACACGTGCAAATCATTGAAGAGAAAATGTGTATTAGGGGAGGATGAGACTTTCAGAGTAATTGTTTGTGGGGTCTTTGTTTTTTTTCATGTTTGTAAGGTATGGGATGTTATGAAAGAAGAGCCACTGTGCAACTACCGAGGTCACCGGAGCCGGCTACTCTGTGTCCAGTGGTCACCAGTGGATTCAGATTCTGTTTACACAGGAGGTGATGATTTTTCTGTTCACAAATGGCTCATCTCAAAGCAGGAGCACACGCGGCCACCTCAGGGTAGGTACATTCAGAAGATCCTTTCATGTAGATTAAGTGGGAGATGGGAGTAAAGAGTTGCCATGATGAAACTGTTAATACGCCCAATTCAAATTTGCCTGCTACCTCTTTAGGTATAAACTGTGTCCAGGTTTAAACTGAGCTATATCCTATATGGAAACCAAATATTGATACAGAGAAGCAGGCAATTAATATACTAAAAATCTCTACAGATGGTATCAGGGTAATTTTGCAAAACCTTTACAGGCAAGAAGAGCATAGAATTAGAGAAGAAAAGAAGTATGCAACCCAAAGCCAAAACAAAGAAGAAGAAAAAGCCTATAGGAAAGAATACATCCAAGCAAGATCTGAGTGACACCATGAATGGAGATGAAAGTGTGAAGGATATTTTACCAGAAGAAAATGGAGTTTCAGACCATGAAGGAGAAAAAGAAGCTCAAGAGGCAGAGTTACCTGATAAAGTCTCCATGATAGGTAATAATCAAATTGTCTTACTTCGGTATGTCCCATATTGTTTAGCTCTCAGCTTGACATTTTCATGCTAACTTTCTCATAAATCTTTAGTTTTAGTATTCCGCTTGAAGGACATACAGTTCCCAAGACCCCTTATAAACTTGTTTGGGACTCAGTATTTTTAAATAAGAAGATTCTGGCGTAAAGAACAAAATTACTGGGGTGCTAGTCCTGAAACAATGTAATTTTTGATTTGTGTTGCCTCCCAGTGATGATTCTTACCTTTGTTTGTAGACCTTTGTTAATGTCTGTTGACATCTGCTTTAGCTTTCTGACAGTTCTGTAATGTTTTGTTATTGTTTCCTTTCTCTAGAAAAAAAACCCTCTTGTTCTATGGTAAAGTGAAACTTATTTTTTCTATTCGTAATGTGAATATTTGAAGTGTTCTGCTTTAGGTTTTCTGATGTATGTTTTTTTTTAATGATTTAACTCCACAGAGTCCAAAGATACCTCTTCTGATTGTTTTTCAATTGGCTTGACAAAGCCTTTCGTGATCCAAAAAGTCAATCTAGTGAAAAAGGATCAGCCTAAAGAGAAAACAGGTTAGTATGTTTGGGTGATTTCTTAACAGCTTGCATCCAAGCAGAGCTGCTCATTCTGTGCTAATTTTTGGCTGCAGCTTCCCTTCTTGATGTGACACCAATTAAGTGGTGCAGAAAGATAGTTTTGCTTTTAAAATCTTTGAAACATTTTGGTTTTCTTTGTCTTGTATTTTGCTTTGCTTGCCAGGTTAGGTAAATAGTTGTTCAGTGTTGCCTTTTTGTTGCTGGTTTCAGATGGCATGATGCCTAAAGAAATGTGCAAAGTGATCAATATTCAAAAAATCAGAATTGTCATAGTAGAGATGCATGTGCCACTTGAGAATTTGCCTCCTCTCTTACTGAGGAACAAGAATTTTTTGGAACATATCAAAGAGTTCTGTTTTAGGAGACTCTTGTAAGTGTGCAGCAGTGACTAAAATGCAACTGAATTTTCAGGTCCTGATTCCTCTCTGAAGAAAAGGAAGCCTCGTTCAGTTTTGCCTTTCACCACATCCATGGATCACAGATCAAAAGAGGAATTGCATCAGGACTGCTTGAAGCTTGCTACGTGTCTGAAATCCCAAGGTATCAGTATTAAACTCGGAGTCTACAAAGGAACTTGCTATGTTTGGTTTTGAATAAATATTCTGCACAAATGTGGTCCTTCTAATGAGACTTAGATGAAGTTCAAATGCAATAAATTGTTAAATTGTTTACAGGAAAAAAAGTGGAAGGCATCAATATTTCCAGCAGTTAAGTTTACTGGAGCAGTACATTGATTTGGCAGATTCTAATACCCTATGTTGCACCAGAATCAAATATTCCTATCTCTTTATAGGTCATAGTGAGGGTTTGTCCTCTGACCTTGAGGATCATGTCCACTTGGGGCTATTTGCAGACAGGGCCTCTCTGCACAAGATGATGGATGTGGAAGGTAAGTAGCATAATGAAGCCAATTTGACAATATGTCCATTGCCCATTGTCACAGTGACATTCATGAAGAAGACAATTTGGGAAGGATGCTCAAGTTTTCTTTATTGTTGTTTAAAGTGCAGGATTAAGAACGCAGGTCTGAAGGAAGGACTCATTTTTCCCAAACAGATGTTAGGGCTTTCAGATGCAAACTTGAAAGATCTTTAAATCTGAACAAACCCATTTTTGCCAGGATATTTTACTGTGGATAATAGTGCTTTTGGATTTGCTGATAGGTAACGAGGAAGTTTGTTTGCTCTCAAACAGGAAAATACCACTTGGAGAATGGACATCCAGAGCTATTTCAGCAGCTCATGTTGTGGAAAGGAGATCTGAAGGGCATCCTCCAGGCAGCTGCTGAGAGGGGAGAGCTGACAGACCAACTAGTAGCAATTTCACCCATGGGTATGTTCATATTTGTGACAAGTAAGCAAATGTAATTAGCTGCCAATGCTCACCTCATTCTCATTGCTCTGAACTGGAAATATGTTGTTTCTTTAACTGCCGGATGACAAAAATTAAACATAAAACAAACATAGTTTATTAAGACCTGGATGTTCCCACAAGCACTTGGCTTGGAGTAGAGGAGAATAAAGACTGATTTCCTTTGGGACTTCTTAGAGGAGCAGGTCCATACTTCCAAGCACAAAATTGGTACTCTATAATATATTGTAGTCCTTCAGTGTTGCTCTTGGTTTAAATACACTACTAAGTTGTTATTTTACTGATAGTGAAGTCCTGCTGGTATGTTGACGCCAAAGCTTTTGGGTGTTCTACTGCCACAGTGACATGCATTAAAAGGGTTAAGAAACAAAAACCCAGTCTGGAGCTGATACGTGTTGAAGAAAACGATCTCACAGAAATCCTTCCAACTTTAAAACTTCATCCCTAATGGATGGCCTTCTCTTTTCCAGTTGGATATCAGGCTTGGGTGTGGACGGTAGAAGCCTTTGCAAAGCAGCTGTGTTTACAGGAGCAGTATGTGAAGGCTGCTTCCCACCTCCTGTCCATCCATAAGGTTTACGAGGCTGTCGAGCTCCTGAAAGTGAACCACTTCTACAGGTCGCTGTATATTTTGTTTAGATCGTTGTTGTTTTCAGGCACACTAAGTGAATAGCTTTGTTTTCACATTTTGGTTGCTAAGTACCGAATATCTGCACTGCAGAAGTTGCAGGAGAGTACTGACAACTAATCAACCCTACACACAAGTATGACTTAAAAAAACATTATTTACTTACTGCTACTACATAAATGCTTAGGGTCATAGTAACTGAAAAAGATTGGGAGGAAACATGCAATTCTTGTTTACTCTCAATAAGATTAATAGACTTCCTTTAGAATATTCCTTATGATTATATTGTGCAGACAGACAGAAGTATCAGCATTTTTGCTTCCTCAAGGGATGGGTACTTTTACAATGGGAGATGGACTGTCAGATCTAATGAGATAAATCTTCTTTGTTCCTGAGCCCAAAGTACTTAAGGAACTTTCTTTTTTAAAATGTGAGAGAAATGTCAGCCATGAAAGAGGAAGGTATTTATTTTTGTATACAGTCTGTTAAGTTATTGAACTGGTTTCTCTTATGTGCCTTAGGGAAGCTATTGTAATTGCTAAGGCCAGGTTGCGTCCAGAAGATCCAGTCCTGAAGGATCTCTACACCAGCTGGGCAGCTCTTCTAGAGAAAGATGGTCATTATTCCATGGCTGCCAAATGGTAAGTATTACTGCAGAAAGGAGAGCATTGATTCCACACCTGAAACAAAGAAAGTTCCTGGCTTTTATAGCAGATGAAATTTGGTGGCTTTCAAAGTGGTCATCGTTTGTTTAAGGTGCTTCCAGAGCCTGGTCTCACTTCTCTAATGGTTGTGGGAAGAGAAGCTTCAAAGAGCAGTTCAGAGCAGAAGGATAATTTACCTACTATGGCAGAGCCACTTCTTTCTGAAGAAATTGCTGGAAGTCTCAGAAAATTAGGCTAGCAAGACTGAGATTGCGATGTGTACAAAGAGGCTGTCTGATGTTTCCAACCTTTTTACTGGAAATGTGGCAGAGCAGCTTTTTTTTTTTAAATGTCCTAATGACTGGGTCATCTTTCTCCAGCCTAGTGGGGTTTTTTTGTTACTGTTGGTTGTGTTTTTTTTCTTTCACACTTTTAAAACGATCTGGCTGAAATACAGAGAAATGTAGTTGATAGGCTGGTATAATCTTTGACCTCTTAAATCTATTTAAATTTCCCATCTCAGCTGTTCAGGGCTTACGTGGCACCAGGGGTTTCAGTCCAAACTAGTACGGTGAGTAACTGCAGGCATTCCCTTTGGAGCTTTGCACCAGATCAGGCACCATCTGTCTGAGGTACCCTAAATTTATTAAGGCAAAATGATGAGAACTCGTGCAAACTACAGATATATCTTCATTTATATGTTTGTACTAGAACTGCTGCAATGCCATTTAAAAATGGTACCTTAATACTAACCTAAAGCCAATTTTCTTTTATCTCTTTTAGCTATTTAGGGGCTTCCTCACCCTATGATGCAGTCAAAGTGCTGGCAAAAAAGGGTGATGTGGCATCCCTTAAAACTGCTGCTGAGCTGGCCGTGATATCTGGAGAGGAGGAGTTGTCAGCAACTTTGTCTTTCAGATGTGCCCAAGAGCTGCTGTCATCCAGGAACTGGGTGGGGGCTCAGGAAATTCTTCAGCAACAGAAAACATTATTTGTAAGTCTGGTTCTTTTCTCCTCCCTTTCTCTAGCTCTGTAGTTCTCCTGGTTAGCTTGATTAACTTTGCACCTCTTCCCTACGTTAACAGTCTACAGGTAGTTTATTTGGTCTGGTTTTGCTTCAAAATATTCTGCTGGAAGTTTATGGCAGTGATCACCTGAATCAAGTATGTGTCTTTGTAGATGCCCTGTAGAGGCCTGGTAGTGGGGAAGCACATGGGTACTATGCTTTTTAGTAACAACTGGGCATGCAAAAACATGAAAAAGGGAGAAAGAGTCTCAGGGCAGAATAGAGGAAAACAAAGGGGAGGTATTTGAGAGAGGTATCTTTTGTTTTAAAAATGTAATTGATGTAGTGTGGTTTTCTTGCTCTGATTTCTTTTTAAGTATATAATACTGGTGTTAAGAAAGAGGTAGAAGTATTCAGTGTTTACATTAAATGAATGAGCAAGTTAACTGTAACTCTGTTACAGCTGAGACTTAACCTGGGAACTTGTTTTGCATGGACTGGGTGGCAGATTGGCTTGTTCTGAGGTTGCCTCTGGCCTTAGATTCCCTGTCTTGATTGGTATTGGCCTTTGGTAGCTGCAGTTGTGAAACAAACTGTCTCTAATTAGAGCTATTGACATGATGTTTTTAAATTTAGCCTTCTGTGACCAATAAGGGATATATTCTTCGCTTCTTTTTTTCTCTTATTAAAGGGACAAAGGCTTGTTTTCTGCCTTAATGAATTGCTCTGCAAATGCCTTAGTGAAAGAAAACCGTTTGACCAGAAGAGCTCTTCATCTCCCTGTTACCACAGCTGGGAGCTGAACAAAGAGGCCTCGTTTCTTGACACGGTGGTGGAAGTCTGGCAGAGTGCACTGGGCATGAGCACCGCGGAACAAGCCGTGTGTGCACGGGAGCAGCTGCGCAGCATCGAGTACCCTCCTTCAACCAGCAACACACACCCCAAGCAGGTAATGGGGCTTAGATCTGTTTCATGGTAACCTTGCTTTGTGGTGTTATGCCAGCCATTTCTAGGGGACTCTTTTCTGCTGCAGGATGAGGTTATTTTCTAGGAGAGGTGGTTGATAAGCAGCTGGGAAGCTTGCATAGGAGTCAGCTTGTTTCTGCACAGGGTAAGAAGAAGGACAGAAGTTGTTCAGTGATGACCACTGGGATCAATGAGACATGCTGGCTGAGTGGGAGTGATTGCAGAACTCAGTGATTCAGTTTTTCACATAAGATGGTTAGATGAGGCAGCTTGTTTTTAAAATATGCTGGAGTTTAGAAGGTCTGTTCATAGAGCAATGCTGCGCAGGTCTCCTCTCTGACCTTGGTGAGTCACTGACCTTTGAGGTCCTCCCGCTTCTCATTCACCTCCTCAGCCTCCAAGCACAGCTGCTGATCTTACAATAACATGTACTGCTAAAGTCCTCTTGTCTCCTGAACAAAGGAAATCACATAAATTACATTGTTAAAATTGCTTTTAAATCATGTGCTTCTGTGCTTTTCCACAACAGTGGTAAGCTGTGAGTCATTCATACTTCACAGTGAAGCTATTAATTATGCTCTTGCTGCTTCCTGTAGCTGCTTTTCCACATTTCCCATGACCTGACCCTTGCATTCCTGAGCTACCGGGCTGATACATGGGATGAAGCAGTGAAAAGCATTCTTGGAGCTGTGACCCGCAGTTATGATGCTGGTAATTTCACTCTGATGCAAGAGATCTGCAGCATCCTCCTCCCTGAAGGTAAGGCTCTTCTTGCGTAGCTCTTGGTACTGATGGGGACCCTGGGGGATCTTCCTTGTGAATTAATACCGCATTTACTAGGTACTTCTGAAGGAGTAAAACAGCCCCATGGATAGGGCTCTTGGTTATTGCTCTTAGCAGTACCCTGCTTCCATGCCAAGTCTGTGTCATTAGCCATGGAGTTTGGCTACTGCAAGAACTGTTGAGTGCTCAAATTTGCTGACTGTGAAAGGAAGCTCACCCATATCATTTTTCGGAGAGTGCAGTGCACTGGAAGTGAATATCCTGATGTGCAGTTTAGGAGCAAGGAAGCTTTGTGGTGAACAATGAGAACATGCAGTCTTGTCCTAGCTAGGACAAAGCATTGTATTTAGAAGATGCCTGTCTTTCCCACTACCTGCACCCCTTTGCCAGTGTCTGAGTAAATCTCTGATCTGGGTCTCCCAAGACAACCAGTTCACTTACCAGATCTTATCCTGGTCTTTGGAAATCCTTATAACCTTCTTTTTAATTCTTTCTGCCTTATTAGGCTGTGATAACTTGAGACAAAAACTGGACAGCACAGATTCACAGAGCATGGATGCTTGCAGAAGTTTAGAGGCCTTTGTGGCTTATGGACTCCTGTATGACCTGTGGTGGAATCCACCCAAAGATTGTCTTGCCAAAGACTTGCCGAAGGCTGTATTGGATCGCGTGCCAGCTCCGAGTGAGAACACAGCTCTTGAACAGAGTTGCATTTCAAGTTCTTCCCCTGAAGAAACTGCTGATCAATGTGCAGTTGAGACAGACGAAAATCTTCACCCTACAGCTGAACTTCATAAGGGCGAGATAGACAGCAACTCGAGAGCTAGCTCAGTAGATTTGGAAGGCAGACAGTCAAAACTGAGCAGCTGCAAAGTGCTTCTTTCAGAAGCGATTGCTTCTTTGCAGAGTACCCAGAGAGATATAGCAGAAGTTCAGCAGATCTTAGCAGAGATGATCCGCCAGCATCAGAGGAATAATCTCCAGGGAAGCACAACTGGAAGCACCCAGGAAAGCAGGGAGCCACAGAGTTCAGAGACTGAGTCAGACAAGCCCTGCTCTGACAGCACCCAGATGAAGTGGTACGTTTGGCACATAAGTAAACGCATTGCAGTGTTGCTTCTATATTTTGTATTTGTAGGACAAATTTGTTGTTTTGCTCAGACTCGTTCTGCTCTCAAGTTCATCACTTGAGACATACAGCTCAGAACTCTTGTGTTTCCCCTGAGTTGAACTACTGTATGTTTAAACTTACCATAGCTAAATAACTTCCTTATCCACAGGGTATGTTGATACTGTGAACAAACAAAGCAATTTGAAAAGAGGTAGATAATGAAAAGGACAAGTACAATATAAGAGTTCTGTTTCTTTGCTGAAGAATTGAGTCATGGGCAAGAAAGAGCTAGAGCATATAACATTTGTCTAACATTCTGTTCATAGTAAAGAAGGAAGCTTGTACAGTCACTTAAGCAAAACAGTTACTCATAATACCCGCTCTTTTTTCAACAGTCAGACTGAAGCAAAGGAACCAATAACACTCCCTGAGCTTACAAAACAGCTTCTAAAAGCAAACCAGAAGCTTGCAGAATTCCCAGACAGTTTAAAGGTAAGTTTTTAGGACAAGTGTTGGAGTTCTGGGGGGAAAAAAAAAAAAAGACAATCTTTTAGTCCTTTGAGCTAGAAAGGATAGTAAGGACAACAGCATATAATACCTTTTATACAGAAAGCAAGGAATGGTAACTTCTTGTGTCCCAGTGACACAGTTTATAAGATCAAAGTGCCTTACTGCTCTCTTGGTGCTGGCAACGTCGATGCGGGCTGGCTGACAGAGGTAAGCGTTTCCCTGAACTGACCCACAGGTGATTTTGAGAAACAAGTCACACAGGGTGTGAGTGTCCAACTGGGGCAATATTTGCTTCACACATGACTTAACGCAGTGGAAAGTATAGACCCCACATGGGAAAACCTGGTAAAATACGCCAGCAAATATAAAGAGCAAGTAATCCCATGCTCTTTATCATAATTATGTACACAAGAACAGTTTTGATAGAGAATTTAGGAACTTATGGCCTATATGGATCAGGAACTGTAAAAACTTCTGAAAAGAGTCAAGTACTTGAACACCATGTCTCCTGACCATCTCCTCCCTTATCTAGTTTATAATACAACTAGAGGTAGTCATGCTGCTAGAGCAAGAAGGAACAAACTAGGTTAAAGATGAAATAATTCACTAGAAAGAGAACAAATACATCTGACCTGTGGTTTTACTCTTGAAGAGTAAAGCAGTCTTTTTAGAGCTGTCTACTAGAGTATGCTACAGATGAATGTCCTGATGGAAATAACAAGTATCACCTTTTCTTCCTGCAGGCCTTCCCTTTCCCTGATGTGCTGGAGTGCTGTCTTGTACTCCTTCACATTGGACCCGCGTGTCCTCCTGAACTACACGAACAGGCCTTGGACCTCCTTAGGAAACACTGTTGTGCTAACATTTATGAAAAGGCTGGCAGGAAGTTCTTGATCTGACATTTTGAAACCTGGCTGTCTCCTTCACGCTGTCCACAGCTACTTAACACCGAGGCTGTTTTCTTCAAGGGAAAGCTTGTTTCAATGGACAGTAATTGAAGACTGTTGTTCTGGATAAAATTACCAAAAAAGGAAAAAAAAAAAAATCAGGTTTATATACAGATTCTTATGGTCATCCACTGCTACTACTAAGTAAGATTGTGATGGAAAAATAGAAAAGCAGTAGATTGTGGCCTTGAACTGTATACAGGATTATTGTAGAGGTTTTTTGGCCTTTTTTTTTTGGGGGGGGGGAGGAGTTATGCCAAGGGACACTATTGGAGTATACATGCAACAGAAGGATTTCTAAAGACAGCTACATCTGTCTTTCAAAAGAAGAAAAGCTGTAGCTGCCCTCTGGAATTTTTTTTTTTTTTTTTTT
>VZSV01000015.1:7178084-7193045 GCA_013398735.1 Nothocercus julius
GCGCGGGAGGGCGGCTCGCCCGGGCCGCGGCGGCTCTGCCTCCCACGCGCCGCTCTCTCCTGTCCTAGGAAGGGCATTTATTCAAGTTCCGTTAGCGGCAGCTTGCGCCAGGTAACGCAGCACCGTACGGACACGTCTGTGCAGCGGCGCCGCCGGCCGCGTCTCTCTGCTGGGGAGGCCCCCGGCACGAGGGCAGGTGGCTCGGAAGCTCCTCTGGTTAGAGCCGAGATGAGGTGACATCGTCTCTTCAGGTCCATCCTGTGGCTGCTCTGGGCCTCCTCCATCTGCTGAAACCGCAGCTACCTGCTCACTGCTTCCATACGAGTATCTAGGGGAAATACATCGCTATCTTTCCTGTAAGATATATTTTAGCATCCCAGCTTTAATCATCATAGCTCAGCAGAAATGTAAGAAAGATTTATTTCAGTACTGTTGCTCTCTTATCAGGTAATCTTGATGGCATCAGCATCTACTGACACTGAACAGTATTTACCAAGCTGCATTTTAATTCAGAGTTTATCTTCTCAGTTGATAGTTACCATTTTGTCTTCTCACCTTAGGCCTGTAGTCTTTAGGTCATGTAATTTATGTGTTATGCAACATGCTAGACTGGCAGAAATCAGGCACCTTTCTTCTGTGGTGTTGAGTTTGAGATCTTGGGCAAGGAAACACATGTTGTTATCAGGTAAATACATCAGGATAGATTACAGCACTCTGTATGTAGGATTACTTTCTTTTTTCACCTAAAGAGTTCAGAGTACGATATGTGCTTTTCTTGCTCATAATTGCAGGTCTTGAAGATATGTTGAATGCTGGCAAAAAGAAGCTTCTCCTTCTAATATTTTTTACAAGCAGCAAAACAGTATGAACGAAGTGTGAACAGTGAACAAAGAAGTTACTTTATGAAGTGCCTGATCAAAAATCCTTTCCACTGAGAGGAAATCAGTCTCTGCATTCCTCAAAGCTGAGCAAAGGTGGCAGTGACACTGGAGGGTTTTGTGATGAAGACACCAGGTCAGGGCACATGCTAACCAACAAACACACAGCTTTTAGATAACCACCAACCTGGACTAGATCCAGACTTGCAGCCCAGAAGGTAAATGACATTTATGTCTTATATGACTGGATATACTAGTTGTATGTTGATACAGATCTTTTAGCCATGATCTGTGTCTGTTTTGAACAGATCTGCAAAATTCACTGGCTTTTCACCTACTTCTGGGTATTGGGTGAACAGTCCTCCCAGTGCAAGAGCCTGGGAGGCAACTTCCAAATAAAGATGAGCTCAGGACAATGTTCACATGGCACTCCTCTTGAAATGCCATTTTCTACTTCCTCTTCTGCGTATATGCAAATAGTTTGAATCACATTCCTTCCTGTTGCGTCTGCTGCATGATTAATAACAATTATTACCAACCTCTAAGAATTAGAAATTCTTCCTCCACTAGGAAATAGAATTATTCAAGAGAAAGTGTCAATGAAAACAATAACAGTCTTAAATCCAACATGAAGCAACAGCACATGTTTACAGCACTAAGAGGCCAAAGAGTATGATGTTGGGAGGGGAGTTTGGGGGATATTCTCCTTCCAGAAAAAGTTAATTTATAACAACAATAGTGCTAGGTAAAAGAAACTGTGCAGAGACAGCAAGGCACTGTCATTATTGGAGCTTGCAGATCTCTCTGCAGTTCTAACCACTGCTAAGCTGAGATGTTGCTTACAGACTAGCAGTATATATTGCACCAGACCAGGTGGAAAAAAGAGATATTCCCTGTTTTTTTCCTGTGTGGAAATACAAATCTGGGAAGTTATGGTGAGTAACACCCTCACTTCTCAGTGCTTAGTTCATAATAGGGCACTATATATTAGGTGAATAACATATATTGGGGCCACATCTGCATAATAAAGACAAATCCTGCTGCAAATTACATCTTGCGACCTGCAATACCATAATTACAGACTTTATGATCTGTAAACATCATAGTTAAATACAACTGAGTACATTCTTACCTATTTGCATCTTCTGCTATAGATAGTGCCCATATGAGTAACTAGTTTGAGACACAGTGCAACAGAAGAGTTAGTGCAATTTACAGTGTGCAACACTTAAAATGAAAACTGGACTGCTTTTTTTGTTTTTGTTTTTTTTTTGTTTTTGTTTTTTTTGTTTTTGCTTTTTTTGTTTTTGTTTTTTTATTTTGACAGATGCCCCAATAATCCTTCCTGCTTTTAACAAATACACCTTTGACTTACTCAATTGCACTGACACTAGCTGTTTTGTGCTCAAAACATATGTTAGTCCATTATAAAAAGTACACATTTGTTACATTTTTGAAGTATAGATGGCCTTTTTTTTTTTTTTTATTCTCAGGTATAACTATTACCTGTTGATGAAAAACTCTCACCTGCTGAGGGTTTAACTGCGTGACAGCATGTGCATATGCAGAGGGAACACTGCCAGTATTAACAGAGACACAGCCCTGGCTTCACATGACTTGTCTGGGAGGGAACAGCAGCTCTTGCTTGGAAACACCCCTGTCTCCTTTGCCTAAGCCCTCATAAAGTTTCCACAGAGGTAGCGAAAGGTGAGAAGTTGAGCTCTGGGCTCTGAATAAACAGCAAGGAGCTCTCCTAGGCTACAACCTGCGGGAGGTGAGCAAAGAACAGGCAGCCAGAGTTAGGGGCGCAGTAGCTTGAGAATGTGAGAGAAACTTCAAGGAAAGCATTTAAAGGCAATGTCATGTGTCTATTTAAAATCTGATTGCGAGCTTTTCTAGGAACTCTGAATTTGGATCCATGTAGTGCTTGGCAGGGTAGAAGACCACCAGACACAAAGTAGAATCCTGTGTCTGTCCATAGAACATGACTAATACGCAACTTCTGGGGTGACCAGGTAGATCATCCTTAAGCTTAAATTTATATGAGTTCTGTATTTTCACAAATAGTTGTAGCCTTTTTTATCCTTGGACAAGGCTATTTTCTGTTGCCTGTGCACTATAAGGGTTGATTCCAGAGAAGCAAGTTCCAAAGTCTTGAGAAGACTCAAGTAGGAGGGAAAAAGGCATTGCAAGCAAGAGTGAGGATTCGTCACGGACATAGCCTGTTGTTCAGCTTCTGCACCTGACAGCAACTGTTTGGTTGGTGTCAGAACGAGACACACATCCTGGGTAAGTACAAGGAGAGGAGGGATCCTGTGCAGCCAGAGCTTGGGACGCTCTTGGCAAAAGGAAATGTAAGGGGACAACAGATGTGGGACACAAACAATAACATAAATTTTAAAACAGATGCAAAAAGATATAGAGAGCAATTCTTAATGCTTTCTAAAGGCTTTCAGATTATGTAAAGCGTTTTAAAACCTGACGTAGACAGTCTAGCTTTTTCTGATAAATGATAAGTTTGGTGAAAACAGATCTCAAAATGAGCAGTTGGAGAAATGAAGAAGTGCTTGAGAATAAAAATTGTATTTTGTATTACAATTCTTTACATAGTAGCATATGCTTTCCTTTTTACATCAAGAATGTGATTGACAAAACAATTATAATATGATTTGACAAAATAATTTTGTTTGAATCAAATTTTATGGCAACTAGTTTGAAACAACCTAAAAAGAATTTTAAATAGCATCAGTTCTATGTAATATTTTGAAATGGCTGTAGTTAACTGAAGTCTTCAGTGATGGATTCTGTCTGATGTGCTAGCATGAGTTCAGGTTTTTCGTTTCTACTAGTGTATTTGGTTTATTCTGAGTCAGATGAGACAACATTATCCAACAAAAAGGAATAGGTAATAAGATGTTGGGGAAAAAAAGCATGATCCATCAACATTTGTCTTGCTTTAATGTAAGTAATGTAAGATTTTACTCTGTACATGTGACAATGTAGCGTACTGAGATCTTGGAGGGAGGGAGGGAAAGCAGATATGGCAGTGCTATTTCAAACTAGAAGACTTTGCCTAAGTAAAACTTCGGTGATAATTTTATAATTTCAGAGGAAGAAGGCAGTAAGTATCATTATTTTAGTGATTCTCCAAATTAACAGAACATAAGACAGAAACAAGAAATGGTTCTTTTCGCTTCATAAGAACTTGAAGCAGAGTCATACTCTTCATGCACTCTCCTTTCTAGCCTTTTTCATGCTTAAGATTTAGTAGGGTTTGACTCATCATGGAGTCTTTGTTATTTACACTGTTAAGACTAGCAGGTTATTTCTGCTTGCTACTCATAGTTATTCTTTATCAGGTATGTTAGAATCCAATTTTTTTTTTTCAATAAGGTTGTGACTGACTAACTTGATACATTGGAAACAAAAACCTACAGATGATATTGTAAACTAGCTGTAGCAGCTCACAAAGTCCTAACGATGAGGAACTCTAAACGTAGATGTAGAAAAGAAGTCTGGGAACAACCTATCTTCGTTAGCACATTCCTATTTCAAGGCGAGCACTACTCTTTTTGACACAAGTTAGCTTAGAAGGGGATTTGGGAGTTAGAGCTCATGATTCCTAATGACAAATCATTTCTTACTTAATTCCTTTTTTTTCCTTGCCAGAGTAGCTTAGCATAAATTGTTTCAATTGAAGTTACCAGTTTGGTGAATTTGCCTCATCCCTTTCAGTCTATAAGGAAGCAGAAGCCCAAGTAGTAAGATTTTTATGTTATATCCTTTGACTTGCATACTAACATCTTGCAGGGAAATAGAGCTGGAAACACTGGCAAATTAACAGCATTGCATTTGAAAGAATGTACCCAGAGCCTTTTAAGGCTAAGGTGTTTGCACCTGTCTAATATGTGAACTTTTTTTTGGCAGTATATTCCTCCTTTCTGAAACACTGCAAAAGCAATATTCCCAGGAGGCTTCCTAGACTCATAAAGGTAATACAATATCATTTCTAAAGAATTTCATTTATTATTAACCATAGCTGGTCTTGAAGCAAAGAAGATTATCTTCCTTATCATATTCTCAAACTCTGATACACAATTCTGTGAGCGTGTGGAATGAAGGGTGTGTGGTGCTCTACTGTGTTAATTCTTCTTGGGACAGATTCACCTAGTTACAGTAGAATTTTGCCCCTTCGGTGTTAGTTTAATAGCATGTCTTCATTATGGAGGAATACATGTCCCATATCATCATTTCTTGGCACAAATATTTAAGGGAAAAAGCTGTGTTACAACCTACCAGTGCAACAGTCAGAAACTTTGATTTTAGGTGTTCTTCCATTCCCATACCCTAACTCCCTGATTGCCTTCTGAAACAATACTAATACTCTTCAGGAAACGAGGGGCCAAACAAAGGTGGGAGCAGAACAAAGATTTTACAGTTTTGCAACCAAACTGGAATTGTGGGGCTTTACAGTTGTCAGCAGGCTATTTTTCCCCTCCAGCTGTACAGAGTTCACTTACTTAAATCACTTTTATTTCAGATGAAAAGAAAGTCTGAATATTCCACTGTGGCTGAGCAGCAGACGCAGGTAAAGACACAAAGGTCAGCTTTTAAAGGAAGTGTTATGCAGGTGCTTTGAAAGACCAAATGCATTGAATCAGCTTTAAGAAAAGTGGCAAACACATTTCTGTATTCTGATCACTTTAACACGAGTAGGAACTCAGCACTTGTCACTACAGTAAGATTTGCCCAGCGTTTTTTTCCCTTCCAATGGACTGCAGCTACAGCACTAAGTGGTGAAGAGCCTGTTGCCTGTTGTTGGCATGGCAAGACACCACAGCACTCCAGTGTAGTCAGAAGCTGGGCCATCCAGCTAGGCCCAGTCCATGAAGTGGTCACACTAAACCCCGTTTCCTAGTTGGTATGCCCTAGTCTCTTTAGTTGCAGGTAGCAATGCTATTCTGGACTTCAAAAATTTGCAAACTCATGCAAGTCCTCTAAGGACAAGATCTCGGGCGACTCATGGATCAGAATTTGTGAACTACTGTGCCAGAGCTGCTAGCATAAAGAGAAACGGTGTTAGCAGGGAACTGGACTTAATAAACAGGGCTAAACAGGATTTTTTAATGGAAAATCTGCTTCTCATGTAGTTATATTGACTGGGATTCATTCACATAATCACTTCCTCACATGCAATAAAAACAGAGTCTCAAACAAGAACATTTCTAGCCAAAGGGCCTTTAAAATAACTTAAGTGGCAAGCTTTATCAACTACCCTGTCTCAAAGCAAGATCTATAGTCTCAGATGTGCATTCAGAATTATGAGTTTTTGAAACTCAGATCTTTATCTGGAAGATGCTAAAGTGTCTGACATACTGCTTGGTTTAATTAAAAATTCTGACATTCTAAGATATGAGCGCTTTTCTTTTATATGTTCTTTCTCCATAAAAAAAAAAGAGAAGACAGAAAAAGAAAAAAGAAAAAAAGGATATATAGGACACTATTTTGTTAAAGTGTTGTAAGCCTCACATAGCTTTTGTAACTTTTTTTTTCCTGCTAAAACATACATAGATAGTAGTACAGAGTCCAAAGATTAAAGAATTCTTACCTTATGTCAGCATGCATGAGCTGTCACGTGGATGGAACTGGAAGCATGAAAATGCTAAGGGAGCAAATCTCCAGCCCCAAATCCAGCGTGCGCTGTCTGAGGCTGGGAGAGCTCTTGCACCAGCCTTGCATTTCTAGTCCAGTACACTCAGTGCTAAAGGTGGCAGATGATTGTATTGCTTTTAATGTAAGCCTGTAGGGTTCACAAACCTAAGGCTGTAGGGCAAGAGTCCTTTAAATTGCTTCCTCCCCAGTTGCTAATTTGATAAAAATCCAGATGACGGTAACAAATGTTTAATGAGGAAACTTACAGTGCTTGTCAGCAAAGTTTTATCCCAGGACAGATGAGTACTGCATAAAGGTTCTGGGCAGTGATGGTAAATATCCTGTAGCTGTTTTACAGATTTTTAAAGAGCTCTTAACACTGAAAGCTGTATAGAGAGGGCTTCTCTGTATTGCATTGCTGTAAACACACCTGCACTCAACATTTATTAGCGAGTTGTCACTCTTGTTTGTCTTCTTTGACAGAAGACAAACAGGACAGCAACTATGAATCATGCTATTTTCACTCTAGTCTGTTTTTGCAGCACAACACCACAGTTAAACAGGAAGGACGAAGTTGCAAACAAGATGCTAGCTCATTATTATACTATCTTATTTTAGAATCACATTTTTTCTTTCATCCTTTACCCTCTAGATGAATATTATGGGTAATCAATCAAGAAAACCCAACCTAAGGTTTCTGGAACCAATTCCAATTCGGGCTGCTGTAAAAGACAGATAGTTAATTACCTAATTGCTTTGTCTTTGCTGAACAGCTTGATTTTGAGTTCTGGAACACTTAAAATATACTGAATACAGCTTTTTGAATATTTGCTTTACTAGACTCAAGAGGTCCCGTGAATCATTTTCTGACTCTTGTTGTTGCTCTGCATATTTAAAATCTGTACTGTGATAAAAGGGTCATTGCAAACATCACAGGTGCCTTTGTGCTTCTGTGCAGGAGTATTTAGTAGATAACATTTCCATGACTGAATCCTGGAATGCAGAGTACCTCCTTTTCAAAAGTTCAGTATTTTAGCTCCTTGTGAACATTAGCTGCACGTGGTACCTATGAGCCAAATTGTACTCTTAGTACTAGGATTGTGTTGTATCTGTGATGGGCTAAAATAGCAAAGTAAATTATGTAGGGAAGAGGTAATTTCTCATATTAGACCATTGTTGTTGGGAACAAAAGGCCAACTTATGTGTACAAGTGACTTCAGAATCAATCTACAAAACTAAAAATGATGCTGAGAGAAGCAGTTCTGAACTATCTGGAGCTGTTAAATCAGGTCATCCAGGCACAGGAGTTCTTTGCTGCTGCAAGGGGACAGTGTATTACACAGTGGGAAGGAGAATATACTGGCAGAGTGAGAGAATTCCTTACCCCCAGGTCTTCTAGCCCTAGATAATCCTGTAGATAACGAGAAATACAACCAATAAAAACCGTGAGGGAAAAATACTGTGTCGGTAACACTTGAGGTCTGTATAAGCATGGGAGATGGAGGTGCAGATGCAGTCCACTATCAACACCCAGTGTCCTACAGCAACTTTGTAACTGTGTTCTTTAGACTGTGAAACAAAGGTCATCCTATGATGGCCAACTTTACCTCCTCTTTATCAAATCAAAGACACAGCAGCACGTGCTTACTGTTGTTGCTTGCTCACAGGAGGAGAAGATCTGGGATGCCCTGAAGATCACTGCTTATGTCCTGGTTGTGGGGCTGCTCACATTCACTGCTTTAATGAACTCTGTTTCTTGGTAAGATTATTCAGACATAAGGCCTGAGGAGAAACATTTATGGACAGAGGTGGGAGAAGTGGTTGATTAAAGGATGGGTGACTAAGAACACTTATTCCCACAGGTATGTACAGGAGATATGGGAGACTTCAGGCCATTTCTGGCAAGCAAAATGGCTAAAGCTCTACAGCTTTTTTGAGGGAAAGGAGTGGGCAATCTTCTTATTTGGTGAGTTCTCAGGTTAACAACCCTCCGCTGTATGAAGGATGCCATCCAGCTATTGCCTCTAAAAGACAGATATGGACATGCCTTCCCCTACTAAAAAAAAAAGTGCACGTGGGGCCTCAAAGCCATCCACAACTGACACAGTGCAATTGTGCTTCCTTTGGACTAGCTCCTCGTTAGATAACTTATACAGATTAAAATTTTCATCTTTTTGCTGTTGCTGAGCGCACAGAAATGTCTTTACTCCATGCTTTTTGCGCCAGTGAGAACTGAATGACTCAGTGGAATTACTGAAAATTAAAGCAAATCAGTGAATTTTACTCTTGCTGTAGGAACTGTGCAACTTTGCCTGTCACTAACACTTGGTAAACAGGCCAGGCAGGGATGCTGCAAGATGCAAGGATCTACTCAGCTGTGTCCAGCTTGTATTTAAATCCATCCCTGACAGTGAACACCGCAACCTCCCAAAAGAGCCCTTTCTTGCTTTCAGTTTTGGCAAGTTTCAGTTTAGGGGTGCTTGCATGCTGTAGCTTTCTTACTATCTCCTAGGTCTTACCATGGTGTTAGAAAGTACCTGCGTTCTATTTTAAGACAGTTCAGGACAGAAAACAAACCTTGCACAGCTGGGTCCCTGCCAGGGCCTTCTGGACATTGTAATTTGTTTCTAATTTACCCATATCTCCCATTTGTTAATGTATCCCTACCTTTTCCTCCTGTCACAGGTGCTGCACTGGTTCCTAGTCTTGTTTTCTGGAGTTTCAATGGAATCCTTATAGTGGCTGATGTAACAGGAAAACCAGATTTCATTACTCGGTATCGCATTCAGCTGGGCAAGAATGATCCTGTAAGTATTTCTCACTGTGCCTCTTCTGCTGGCTAAACACTTCCTGCAGTCTCAGGCTCGGAGAGGAGAGAAGCTGTTAAGCAGTTCTCTTGGAAGGAGATGGGACTCAAGAACCACCAAGTTGAGTCTTGCACATCAGCTGCAGAGAGGAAGGCAGATTTTGTGATTATGCTACTGATTAGGTCTGAATTATTTGACAGCTTATTAAGAAGTTGATGTCCAAACTAATATGGAAAAAAAAAAAAGCCACATGCACCTTAAAGGCTTTTATTCTGCCATTTCAAAATAACGTTGCTTCTGGTATAGCCTGAAGTCCCGACTTCTCTTTTGCAGGTGGACACAAAGAAATTGCAGCAAGCAGTATACACAGCACTATGTAATCAGTTCTTTGTATCCTTCCCTATGCTTATACTCATGTTCTACGTCATGAAATGGTGGGGAAACACCTTCAGCATGGAACTACCCACCTTCCGCTGGTTCCTTGTGGAGCTCAGCGTCTTCACTTTCATAGAAGAAATTCTCTTCTATTATTCACACAGGTGAGCTGAACACAGGAACAGGACTCTCTCTGTCCCTAGTCTTTTAAGGTTAAGAACTGTACCCTTCTTTTATGACAGCAGTAGGCACAGCATTCCCATAAACATGTAGATTTCCCTTTTGGACTAATGCACACAGAGAACCTAAAAAGGCCATTTCTTAGTAAGGGTCCACATAATCTAAAATCCTGTCTCTAATAGGTGTCAGTAGGAGAAATCTAAAATGGTGAAAATAAATTGAGTCTTTTCCCAAAAAGTACTTCCAGCTTTGAGCCATCTGGACTTTAGTGTTTAAGAGCAGCCAATGGACCTAATCATTGAGTGAGGATCCAATGACAGAGACAGGGAAACCATGAGTCCTACATTGTTATTCCCAGTTGCTTGAAAATCTCTGCATTCAAAGGAGAAGTGTGAGCAAGCATGCAGCAGAAATTCAGTGTTGTGTTGCTCTGTGCTCTTTTCTTACAAGGCTCAAAAGCAGCATTTCTGTTTTCTCTGCTTAGGCTTGCTCATCTGCCTCTCCTGTACAAGCACATTCACAAGAAGCACCACGAATGGACAGCCCCCATTGGTGTCGTCTCCATTTACGCTCACCCCGTGGAGCACATAGTAAGTGAATTCTGCAGTGGTCACTCCCCAGTCCCTGCATGGAACGTGATTTCCATAGGATGAGGATGAATGGTGAAAGAAGGAAAGCAAGTGTACATTCAGCAGCTCTATCCCTTATCTAAGCACCATCTGTAACAACAGTCCTGAGCTGCAGCACCAGCTCCATGAAGCAGCTACAACAGCATGCTGAATTTTCAGTCTGTTGAGATTTTGGAGTGCAGATGAACCTAGCTAGTGCAGTAAGCTTGGTCTGGGCAACAAGAGCCACTTGTGCTGCTGGTAGTACACAGTGAAGTGAGGCAGTTGGAATTACCACATTGCTACGTTTAACTGCACATGCCCACAGGCCAGTGGCCAGGTTGCCCAAGAGCTTTATTCCAAAGTGAATGTCAAATTCAGACCTCTGACTCCAAGGAGAGTTATCAAAACTGCTGTTCTTGCAACCTTTCTTTGAATTCACATCTAAATTTTACTACAAGCTTAGGGAGCTTGGACAGTTGGTATGTGCTGCAGCAAGTATAGTCCAGTTGCCTCAGAGCAAATTATTTCTTTGGTTGGTATTTAGTGAGGCATTTGCAGAGGGGTCTCACCTTTGCAGTATTTGCACAGAACTAATGCAATGTATCACCCAAGTGAAGCAAGTCAGCTCCTAGGAGAAGAGGCTGCATTTTGTGGACCCACTAATGAGGTGGAGTTTGCTTCTCCTTTCCAGCTCTCCAACACCTTACCTGTCATTGCTGGCCCGATGATCATGGGGTCTCATATCGCTTCAATCGCAGTGTGGTTCTCTCTGGCGCTTTTAACAACGAGCATTTCGCACTGTGGCTACCACCTGCCCCTGCTGCCGTCGCCTGAATTCCACGACTTCCACCACCTCAAGTAGGTGTGGGCTCTGCTCGGCCGCCCCTGCCCCTACCCGCCCACGCACTGTCCCTGCTGACAGGCAGGGCTGCTTTGGAAGCTCAGGTGGTTTTGCATGACTCTCGCACAAGCAGAGAAACTTCTCCAGTTCACTTAGGACAAATGCTCAGTTCTTTAAACAGTTACAGCACAAGTCTGGATTTCAGAGGGTTCCAACTGGTCTCCTGTGCAAGTGCCAGCCATTTCACCATCAGCTGACTTGGAAGCTTTCAAAAAAGCACAACACAGCAGCTGAGGCTGAGGGTGTTTCAGGTTTCCTTCAGATTCCATGAGAAAAGCACAAGCAGCTGAAGTAGCAGGTATCATCTGGCTTTCCCCAGGACAAGCTCAGGGTCAAAGATGGATCTTTGCAAAATATTTCCCAGAAGTTTATAAGGTACTGCACAGGATCTAGAATAAAGGGAGGGCA
Source organism: Nothocercus julius (assembly GCA_013398735.1). Classification (NCBI taxonomy): domain Eukaryota; kingdom Metazoa; phylum Chordata; class Aves; order Tinamiformes; family Tinamidae; genus Nothocercus; species Nothocercus julius. Next base: position 7,189,897 of record VZSV01000015.1, read on the forward strand.
AGGGCCACTTGCACAGCTCGTGTTTGCAGAAGGAGCCTGCCTGTCTTTTTCCCCATACACTGGGATTAACAGCATTCTGATCAGGTATCCTGCCCAAGCAATCACAGGCAATACCTCCTGAAAAAATCCTGAGCCCGCTTTTCTCCCAGAGAGAGCAGGGTTTCGGGAGGTTGTTCAGAGATACAATAGCAGTGGAAGATTGTTCCAGATGCTCATTAAATCCATACAAATATTCCCTTTAACACAGCTTGCCTCTCCTGTTGGAGCAGGAAATACAACAGCTCTACTAAGTGCAACGCAGCACCCAAAACAGAGCCAGCTCTTGTTACCAGTCATTTCCTCTGCAGCTCAGCTCATGTCAGGACACGGATCCCCCCAGGCGCCGGGCTCTCCGGGCGGGCGGCCGCGCTGTTCCCCGCAGCGCTGGAAGCACCACGGCCGGCTCCAGGCGGCCCGGCCTCGCAGCACGGCCTTCGCAGCTTGCCGCGCAGCTGCTCTCACAGCTCTGAGCACCCGCAGAGCCGGAGAGCTGTTTTTTCAGTGGGATCTTTTCTGGGTAACGATGCAGTCAGCAGAAAGGTTCCAGGAGTTTTACCCAAGCTTTTTTGCCAAGATAGGCCTTTGATGGAGGCTGCTCCAATAAGAGAAATGACCTGGGTGGCTGATCCGAGGAGGTGGATGGAATAGGAGGGGTGAGGTAACCTCAGTAACTTGCCGTGATGTCTATCCTCTGTTTGGCTGGCAGGTTCAACCAGTGCTACGGAGTCCTGGGACTGCTGGATTATCTTCATGGAACAGACACCCTATTCAGACAAACAAAAGCCTACAAGAGACACCGAATCCTCCTCAGCCTCACACCGCTCTCTGAGAGCATCCCTGATTGTCCTAAGAGAGCAGAGTGAGGCCCACCAGCTTGCAGTCCTTGCACGGCCGTGACCAGCAGAGCTAGAGACAATGATTAAGGCCAAACAGTATTTTAATTTGGAAACAGGTTATTATCATTCTTAAGTAACAAAACTCAAGGCTGAACTCAAAAATGCTACTTGAGATTCCTGCTTTTGTTGCCTGTGAATTCCTGTCTAGGGCACAAAAACTTTCTCTAGAAAGGTATTTTCAAAACTATATAAATGTATATATATTTAATTACTTGTACTGTTCCTTGGTTCTTGCTGCCTGTCCCAAACCAGGATGTGTTTTAGCCCACTTGTTTCATTGTTTTCTTGGTGGGTGGAGAAGGTGACGGCCCTGTATGAAGGCCCTAACATGTTTTCCCAGGCCACACTTTTAGCCATATTACTACTCTTTCAGCTGAATATACAGAATCATCAGCAAAATTACTAAACTACACTGTGTAGGGATTCAAAAGCACTATTTCAGTGCAACTCAACTTTACCTGATCTCAGAAGACCTTGGGTGTGTGGGATTATTCTTCCTAGTAGCCCATGGAAATGGGGCCTTAAGAAGCACCCCCCATACACGCTGCAGGGGCTCAAGACCTAAGCACAGAGCTGAATTAAGGCCTGTCACATCCTCAGCTCCACTAAGTCTGCAAATGCAAAGACAGTTTCTGCCACGTGGGCTACAGCAAAGCACCAGGAGGAGAACTTACGTTTTTACTGTTAAAACAAGTGATAAGAGAGAATGAAGGGAATGAGAAGTCACCACTCCCATGGGAGCACATGCATCCAAGAGTACCTACACAACAGGAATTATTTTCCCCAGGATCCTCTTAACATCTGGGGACCTATTACAAAAAAAAAAAAAAACAAAAAAAAAAATCAGAAAGAAAAATCACATCTAATCACTGCTGGGTCCGTGTTCTTCTTAAGCAATTCTGAGAATGTGTGGAGCCGGCCCGCGCTGCACTTAACCCTGCCCGCAGAGGCCAGCCCTCCTCCAGGTCCTGCACCCTACACTCACACAACCCACAGGCCTCTCAAGAGCCAGCACATGACTGGAAGAGAAAACCCAAACCGCACTGTCTTTTGAAGTTTTTATTTTTATACATTTTTTTTGTATTAAAAAGGAAAAAGCATAATTACCACAAATTACAAAGGACTAAAGCATTACTAGAATAATGAATCACATCAGCCTAGAAAGCAGATACTCTGAATAATATTAATGTTATAATACAAGCTCTCATTCAAGTATTTTACATTTTTCTCTTTTCCTTTTATATGTGATGATGATTCTAGCACATGGGTCAAAGATTATGTACTATCGACATAAGATGGATCATGTACAGCGGGGCCATATTAACAAGATTTTCCTCTGAAGTGATAAATGGTCTGTGATGAGTCATTTTAAGTTTGTCTCTACAATAAATGCAGCTGAAGAAGGTTGCACACACTTTCTAGATTGGGGAAACAGAAGGCTGGGGCCGGGACACACACACAGCTGCAGAAGGGCCAGCACATCAAACCATCACCCCGTCGCGCGGGCGAGCTACCGAGAGGCCGAGGTCTAGTCCCCGCCATGGGGCGGGCTGGGCCAACGCTTGGGGCCGGGGGCTGCCCCCGCTCTGCCCGTCTCCCACTCGTGGGTCCGCAGGGCAGCGGGCAGGGCTGGGGCGGCAGAGGGCCGGGCTGGCCGCCTTCCGCACGCGCCGCCTCGCCGGGAAGCGCCACCGACCCGGCGCCCCTTCCCCGGGACACGGGCCAGCGCTGTGGACGCGCTGCGGCGGGAAGGGGCCACGCAGGGACAGAGAGGGGAACCTCGAGTTAACCCGAAGGGCTTCAACACTGACAGCCGCGCGGGCGGAGGACGGGGCGCCCGACGCCCGGGCCGCCCGCGGGCCCCGCCAACGCGATGCGCTTGTCACAGATACGCGGTCCTATGTTCAAGTGTCTGCGGAAAATGCAACTGTAAACTACTCTTGGAAACGCTGCCCTCCATCCACCTATCTCATGCCACTGAGATGAGCATTTTCTTTTTAAGTCATTCACCTAGTACAGGTATTGGAAATTAAAAAAAAAAAAAAAAAAAGAAAAAAAACGTCAGTGAGGCATTTAACATTAAGTGTAGCAACCCTCTCAGGAGCCAGCATCCATTCCGAAACAGTGACGAAGTGACAAAACCAGCCTCAGAGAAGAGACACAGCAGAGAGAAGCATTCCAAACACAGCTTGCTACATTTACAGTTTTTTTTTT
>VZSV01000015.1:7193710-7232906 GCA_013398735.1 Nothocercus julius
GGCCGCAGCACCCGCGGGAGGAGCGCGGCAGCAGCGGCACTGCGCGCCCCACCACTCGGACCACGGAGACGGCACGAACTCCATCAGGGCGAAGCAGGCGCGCTGCGAGCGGGCCCAGGCTCCTTCCCCGGCTCCGCGCGCACGGAACCCTCTCTGTCCGGGCAGACTCCCCTCTCCCGGCGCGGGGAGCTGCGGGCAGCGCCCTGCACCGCGCGCCCCCAGCAGCAGAGCGCGCGCAGCCCGGAGGACGGCGCCCTGAAGACCTGCCCGGCGCACGCGAAGCTGGAGAGCCTTGCCCGGGCCCAGCTCCGCGGCCCTGCGCGGCACGGCGCCTGCGCAGCACGAGGGCGCGGAGACCCGCGGGAATAAAGCAACAGCGATCTATTGACCTGCGTTGTTTCACCTCACGGGAGGACACACGGGGCAGTAACAGCTGCCTCGAGGCTGCTCGTGCCCCCTCTCCTTCACCCCGCCGACGCGCTGCTGTCTAGCGCAGCAATCAAACAAGGCACGGTTAACACACGAGCTGCTCGAGCGGCCGCGCTCGGCCCGCGCGGCGCCCCCGGCCGCACCGACGCGACCACCACCGACTCGGCGCAAAGGGAAACTGTTCGGGACAGAGACCAGGATCTCGGCCTGGAAAACTAAAATACTAGTTTAAGATCAGCTCAGATTTTGAAAAATTCTCTGGGATGTTTCTTAGCCTCTTCTACTACCCGAGCAATTCCACAGCCTGCTCCACAAGCAACAAAGCCATGGCAGCAGCCTACTTTTCCTAGTTTCCTATTTTGTTGCTAAAATAAAACGCAGACAATTAGCTTCAAAAGAGAACGTGCACCAACGGGAGGAACACAGGGACCTCGGCAGCAAAGACCTCCCGGGGCATCAAGACAACCCACCTGCACTCGAGAACAGCCAGAACCAAGTCTCCAGGGCCCTTGTTCAATCCCCTGTCTGTAGCCTCAGGGCTCCTCCCGCCGAAATTGGGGTCAAAACCTGCCGCATTCATAACATTAGACATCTCACTCCAGCCCACAGGAGAAGGGAAATTTGGAGGTAACAGTCGAGGCTGCGCCACTGTACAAACGTTGCTCGACAATCGAGGCCGGGTACCGCTCCGATGGATGTCGGCACCCCAGACCACTGCTGCTGGAGTGGAGTAAGCCAAGGACGCGTCCGTGCGCTGAAACGCGGCCTCCGAACGGTACCAAGCTGCAGCATTGATGTGGTAGTGGCAGACAGACCGGAACAGGATCACAACATGAGGAAATGGCAAAGTGGTAGCTACCCGGCCTCACTCAAACCCTAGCTGTGCTTTCAGTTACTAGCAGCACTTCCCGAAGCTGCTCCACGCGGAACAGCCCACCCACTTCCTTCCCTCCCTTCCCACCTACGGAAGCAGCAGCGCCTTCGCCCGATGTCCGTTTGGGAAGATGGTAACTTCAGCCAGGCAGGGCCCAACAGGCATCCAGTGTCCCCTCCGACCTCCCGCTCCGGCCACCTTGCCCACGCTCAGCATCCTTTCTCCTGCTCTCGCCTCCCGGCCGCGCTTGCCGACGAGCCCCACAGCTACACGGGGACGGCTCCGCAGCCATGGCTCCTTTTTCCAGCCAAGCGCGCAGCACTGTATCGGTGAAACACTTTGGGAGGATGCGGCTCTCACCAAGCTCTGATTTTGCAAGGAGGGTAACACCACTATCAGCTGCATCTTCACGTCGCTTGCGGCACTGCCCCCCACCAGCAGGCACAGGAGCTCACGAGGGAGCAGGAGCCACCACCCGGCGAGCGACAAAGCACATATCCTGACCCAGCAGCCAGCGCAGCAGCAGCAAGGCAAGCAGCTCTTACTGAAAGCAGCTTCTACCTTTAAAGCAGGAGCACCATCTTCCAGTGGTGCATCTGGGCTCCAGGAACAGATTTCCCCCGCTCTGACATGACCCCAGCACGCAGCTGCACATTTCAAGGCAATGCAACTCACACTCCAGGGGAGGACTTGCCTGTCCAAGCTCCCCTGGGGCTGCAGAGGAGCTGAGTAAACGCCAGGGGCAGCTCTGCAGTCGTCCCCCTTCCCTCAGCCACACAAGGCAGCAGGGCAGTCGCAGCCCTTGGAGAAGCTCAGGGCTGCTGCCCAGAGCAGGGGACTCCAGGCAGTCCCTGCTGAGACACACAGAAGGGAACCACCCAAGAGCCCCTCTCGACAGACCGGGCTCCCCCTCGTCGCCTTGTAAGAGCCGCGAGCAGCCCTGCGCCTGGGGCAGCTCCTGCACCGCATCACTCACCCGTCAGGCTACAGCCTCAGCCAAAGGACACTCGCCCTCTCCCTTGCTCGCAGCAAGGAGCAGCCCCTCCAGCGGCTGGGATGGATCCCTGCTCACCGCTGGATGACACTGGAGCAGACTGAGCTCCCGCCTCGGCACTGGGCTGCCCCAGGCCTGGCTGGGGAAGGCAGAGGAGCAGCGGCGCAGGGGCAGGGCCGAGCGGGGCCGTGGGCTGGCCGCTGCCACGGCGCACACGCAACGCGGCGCCTGCCGCTGCTTCGGGAGCACAAGTCCTGGGTTTGCCCGCCCTCGGCGCCCTCCCCTGCTGGGGTCGGGGCCGGCGGCCGAGGGAGCCGCAGGGTCTGGGAAAAGCCGCGGGGAAGGTCGGCTTGGCAGCAGGGCCGCGAGGAGTCCCTGGGCAGCCGGGCTGAGCCCGGCGCGCTGCAAGGTCCGGAAGCCGAGCGAGCCCCCCAGTTCCAGCTCCACCGTAAGGCAACTTTTTTTTTTTTTTTTTTTCCTCCCCTTTTTTTTTTTTTTTCTTCTTCAATTAATATTTCCAAGGAAGAAAGCAAAGGGAGATGTGTCTTATTAAAGAGTTATTTTTTGTTGTTGTTATTTTTAGGGGTTTTGTGTTTTTTTTGTTGTTCTTTCATTTTTCCAAGGGAAAAAAAAAAAAAAAAAAAAAAAAAAAAAAAAAAAAAAAAAAAAAAAAAAAAGGAAGAGAAAATCTCCTTCACCAAAGTCCTGTCTTTGAGTGCCGGGGGTTCTCCTGGGGAGGCAGGCACACTGTCCACACGGGCTCAAGTCCAGGCACCCGTCGCCTGCCTCTCACCAGCCCCACTTGCAGGAAGGAGGCAGAACAAGCCTATCCTCGGCAGAGGTCCTTTGGTTGACTTCCAAATTGTCCGTGATGGAAGGGAGAGGTGTGCAGAGGGAGAGCCAGACCCAAGGGAAGGCTGGAGGAGAAGGCGCTGAGGAGGAGAGCCAAGGATGATGTTCCTTTTGCAGCAGTCAGTGACCAAGACGCACCGTCGTACGCGGAATGGGAGAAATCAGGCAGGCCACGGAGATCGGAGGCTCCACAGGGTCACCAGACACTGCGGCTTTGATCCCCCGTCGGGGGACCTCACTCCTCCAAGCTTCCTGACCGGGCTGCCCAGTGATCCAAAGGGTGAACACAGAGGGGAGCTTCGGGGGCCACGCAGAGCAGACTTGTTTTGGTAAATCCAGACAAACTTCTAGCAATAATTTAAAACTTGATATATATATAATAATAATAAAAAAATCTCCCCTTTCCAACCCAGCCAGAACATTTTTTTAAAGAGACACTAAGACATGAATGTGTGCACAGGAGGAGAGCAGTGGGGAGGAAAAGCAAATGATGGGTCCAGTGGGGGTGGGTCTGGCTCTGGTCAGGGTTATAATAGCAAAATGGTGTTTTAGATGCAGATCGTCTTTGCTTTCCAGCCACAAGAGAAAAAGAAAAAAAAAAAAATATATCATGTGCGTTGTAGTTTCTCCCTAGCAGCCTGTTCATAGGCACCCATTTTCCAACTCCCTTCCTGTCCTTCCTCCTCACATCCCCCCTTCTCCGAGCCAGTTCCCACCACCCCACCCCGTCTCTCAGCGGGAAGCAGAGCTGCAGCTTTTCTACTTCCCCACCGTCTGCAGCTCCGCGGCTACCGGCGCAGGGACTGGTTGGCTCAGGTTTTTGGCATCCTCGTGCGCAGGCTGGCTGGGCGAGGCATGGGCTTGGCTGGATGGGCACTGGCTGACCGTTTTGCTGGAAGACTGGGATGGGTAGCGCTTCCTGCCATCTCCTCCTGACGTCGTTGGGTATCTCTTGTGTCCACCTTCCTCTCCCATGGGTGGCTGGAACAGAAACACCCCAGTATCAGCAAAGTCTTCTCAACCTGAAGGTTCTCCTTTCTGCCTCCCCAGTTGGTCGGGGATGACACACACACACTCACTGCCCCATGGCCTCACGCCTGTGCAGGAGCAGACGCTGCATGAGCTTTCTGTCGAGCGACAGTCCCTCTGCTCCTGAGCAGCACCTGACTTGGTGGCAGCGATACCTGGGTGATCTGGCCCTATCCCCCCTCATTCGCAGCCCAGCCCCAGTACAGGGAAAGGCCTGAGCACCCTGCAAGATGCAGCAACACAGCACTGCTTAAGTCAAAGGCAAAACAGAACGAACATCACTCTCTCAAGGATGGAGCAGCTGAAGTAGAACAGGGATATGAAGGTGTTCAAGTTGCTCATCCCTGGCTCAGCTGCAATAATGAGGCATGACACTAGATGTCACTGACTTTCCCTGCCTCCACCCCTCAGGGCCCCAAACCCAAGGGGAGGAGGAAAGTCTAAGGAGGGAGATGAGTGCGGTGCAAGCACTGCTCCTACTCACGTCCACTCGGAAGTCCTCGAGGCGCTTGAACTTGCTGAGGTATTCTTGCAATTTGCTGTTGATGTCCAGGTTTTTGGCTTTGGAATATTTTAAGAAGGCCCAGAACTTTTCCAGCCCATAAAGCTGTCCTGGAATGGGGAGAAGAGAATTCAATCACAGGTCAGAACTGTTCCCTAAAGGTTTCCCCAGTGCTAGACCTGCAAACTTGCAACCCCAGGGACTCCTCTGGCCCACCAGAAGGCACAAGGAAGGCAATACAGAGAACGTGGAAGACTGCAAGCTACATCAGGTCAGTAACGGGCAGCCTTCTTGTTAGGAGATGTCCACACACTCTGCCCAGACTGACAGTGGCAAGTAGGTGACAGACTGCAACACTGCAAGGCAGTGAGAAAGCCCAGAATAACGTGTTCTGTAATAGCTACAGCCTTCCATCATCTCATTTCATCCTACCTCCTTCTGCCTCCCCAGACAGGCTCCAGGCAAGCAAACATCTACCCTGTTCTCCCCTGCAAAGCAGGGACACCCCTCACCACGAGTGGCTGAGGACAGCAGGTCTCAAGCATCTCAGCCAGTATAGACAGACTAGACAGACTAGACAGACTCCAAGCCCAAGTCGCTGCCTGTGCCAACCTCCTGTCAGCCTGGATAAACTGGCACAGGGAGGAGAAAAACAAAAAAAAAAAGCTAGGGCAAAACTGTGGAAACCGACTGTAACTGTGGGGCATCATAGCAAGTCCCAGCTGGACACACTCACCTAAAATGCTTTTTCATTTCTCAAGATCATGAGCAGAGGCCCAGCAGCAGCCACACAGCTGAGCTACATTACTGCCAACTCAAGGGGAGGCCAAAGGAGGCACCTACCAGCTTCATAATCCTTGATGGTCTCTTCTTGAAAGTCTTTAAATATGTCTGGCCGGAATTTCTTCTCCAGCCCATAGCTGTAGTATCTGAAAAGGCACTCCAGACCGTACCTGAGAAAAGAAGAGCATGTCATGCTCACTGTGGACAGCGCAGCTCTTGGAGCACAGCACCCTGCTGCATGTCTCAAAAAGAGGAGGTGACTGAGGGCAACCCCATACTTGCCTCCAACAAGGCAGAGATGCTGCCTTCGCTTTGCTGTGAGCCCTGCAGACCCCAGACTTTCTTCCCTCATTCCCCTCCCAGAAATGCTCACCCTGCCCTTCCTCTCCTACCTGTATCCCTCCTTCCCATCTTCCACAGCCAGTTGCTTGAACTCCTCATACATTTTCTTGTTGAAGTGATCTCGGAGGAAGAAGGACCAGAACCGGAAGAGCGTGTTCATCTCCTGGGACTGTCCAATGCCCAGTCGTTTCCGCTCTGTTTGGGGAAGAGGGGCTCATTACAAGACAGACCTTGTCCCAGACAGCCAGCACTGTTAACAGCCCCAGTTGTTGGAAGACCTGAGCTCCCTAAGTCACAGCTTACTCTCTCCATGGACAGGAGGGAACAGCAACTACCAACGAGGTTGTCCTACAGCACCCTGCTCTACTACCACACAGTACCCATCCAATAGGGCCAGAACAGGGGCACCCTGCCCCAAAGCCAGCAGTGCGGTGCCCCTCCCCACGTGCCTACCATTAAGGCAGCGCCGACGGTACTTGTGGTAGACGTGTTGCGTGAAGCCGTTCTCCTTGAGCAGCTCGTGGGAAGGATGCTGAAACTTGGGCAGGGACTGTGGGGTACAGCCATAGCTTCCAACAGCCGGGGTCCCTTCTGAGGGGCTGGAACTGAGCACAAGAGATTCCTGTCAAGCCCCTTCCTCGGCATCACGCAGCCGACAGCAGCATGAGGTCACGCTCTGCCCTGTAAAAAGTGTGCCCTGCTCCTGCCAGACCAGACGACGCTGCCGGTCCTTTCCATGCCCATTCTCTTCCCTGTTTCTGCTTTCCCTGTCACCCTGTCTTCCTACGTCCCGTACCTGATAGAGGCAGTACGGGGCCTGTGTTCCCGAGAATCCATCACCCAGCCCACATGGCACTCCATCGGCGGATTTGAACTGTGTCTTGTCTTCCTCTTCCGTGGAGTCTGCAAGACACAAGCATCAGGGATCCATCCTTTTCCCCTCTGGGCCGCAGCTGGTAACTCCAGCCTCCCTCCTGCACCTCAGTCTAGGTCTCACCTTGGCATCTATCGTCCTGCCTTCTTTCACCACAGGATAAAACCGGGGTGTCTGTGTTGGGTCTTTCAGCTGAGGCGTGCGAGGAGTACGGGGGGTCCTGGCGTTGCGGTAGTTGGGTGATTCTGGTACAGTCGTAGGCAAAGATCGGGCAATTGTTGAAGGCTCGGGGACTCCAAACAGCTTGTTAGCCAAAGCGTCGGTAGGTACTGCAGAGAGCAAACACCCACCCTGGGTCAAACGGAAGTCTGAGCCTAAGGGTGTCACTAGAGCCAAGGGACTCCTCGCCAGGAGCAGGAACTCATTAATATGTCTCTGTCTTCCTGAGATGACGAGCTTCAAATCTAGCCTGTGACAAGCCTGACCAGACCTGTTATTTGCTTCCCAGTGGCTAATAGCAATGACAACTCCCTGCAACCCAAGCAAGACAGGCCAGCACTCTGCCTGAGCACTAGGCAGCCAGACCTGGCAGAGAACTGTCTCCCAGGTAGGGATGTTCTGATGAGTGGGTCCAAAAGGGAGGTTGCATCCTCACTGTTAGGTGAGAGACTAGCAAGATTTCCCCCCATCTGCTGGGACACCCTTGCTTTTGGGTCTCTTTTCCTGGTGTCCCAAAACACTCGGCTAAGAGAAACATGCTGCTCTAGGAGAGGTGACACCACATGGCTGTGGGTCCCTCCTTTCCTCTCCCCAGCTGTGACCAAACCTCCCAGGCCCGCTCACAGATCTTAGATCTGCAACTCCAGTTCCTGCCACTGCCAGACCTCCAGAGAGGCCTGCACTGGCAGTCTTGCTTCAACAACTCCACCCAAACCCAGCCCTACTAGGAAGGATGAGGACAAATCCCGTCCTACCCATTCCTGCTCTCACTTACCTTGCTGGAACCTGGGAGGGCCAGGAGGAACTTCTTGGTTTGGATCCACAGGGGGCTCTGGGGTCAAGGTATCAAACTGCTCCCTGCTTATCATATTCACCTTCTTGAAGTTCTCCACCTCTTGCTGCATTTGAAGAGGAAGATAATGAAGCAACCAATTATTCACTTCTCCTCTCAACTCAACAGCTCAGTTCAATCACTGCTTGTGCAATAGCCACAACACTGGGCACAAAATACAGCAGCTGGGCCTCAATGCCCAGCAGGATGACTCATATGCTCATGCGTTACAAGGAGAAACCCAACAGTCAAGAAAGGGTCCTGCAGTGACCAGACCTGAACCCATCAGGCTTTAGCTTTCAGGGATCCTACAGAGCAGCTTCACCCACCTTCACTTACTTTTTTCAGGCTCTTCTACTTACTTTTGCCAGCAAGGCTCAAGTAAGTTTGATAACCTCTGCCTGATCAGCACCCCACCATCCCTGCCGCCTTCTCGCGTTTCTGGCTTCTCCTTCCCACATCCCTAAACAAGCCTAGGAAAGTCCCTGACTATGAGTCTCTAAGCTGGGACTCTGATGTTTTAGAGGCAGAAGGGCTTTCTCTAAAAAGCCCAAGTCCATGCAAACCAGGAGAGAAGAGCAGAGGCCAGGTGTGGCTGAGCTATCAATGAACCGGCCCCCAGTAACTGCAGTCTCCAAGGGACCATTAAACTGGGCACTACAGACCATGCAGAGATACCCGCTCCCTCCAGAGATCCCACACAGCCTGCCCACCACTGCAGAGAGAAGCAGCCAAGACCCTGGCAGAGTGACGTGTTCCACTTTCCAGGTCACCTTGTTGCTGGCACATTATTTAACTTGCTGCAGCCTTATGCTGCATTACAGGGCTGTGTTTATCCCAGACACAGCAGAGCATGATCCTGGGAACCAGAAATCCCAATCACTGCCTACAGCCCTATGCTGTAAGAGGATAAATCCCAGCTTAGCTCTACCCCGTACGTGGGCCAGAGCCCTGGGAACTGCCCTTTCCATCCCAAAGCCCCAGGGTGACCAACCTGTCTCACAGGCTCCCTTATAAAGAAACATCCCCTGCCACACATAAGCTCCCTACCATGGATCAACTACTCAGCTCTCACCTTGATCTGAGAGTACTCTGGCTCAAACTGCTCCGTCCACAGGTCCTGCTCATAATAGTACAGCCCATCATTGATCACCTTGGCCAGCTCTGAGCTCATTTTAGCCCTGGATGTGTGGTTGCCAGTCCGGTCCCCACCAGGATGCCGGCGCAGGTAGGGAGGAGTCTGAGTCACAATGAGGATCTTGTTCACATCCCGATCATCAATCTCATAATCCGAATCCTCATCCGACCAGTCAGTGAACGTGTTCTTGCGGCCATCCATCTGCTCCATCTCCTCATCAAAGAGGAAGTCCAGCTCCTCAGGTTCATCTTGGTCCTTTTGCTTCTGCTGCTGTGGTGTCTTGGACTCCTCTGGTTTCTACAAGCAAAAAGTGACGTGGGGTAAAGACCAGATAACAGAACAGGCCCGGCACTTGCAGACCCTGCTATTGCATCTTTTTTCTTTACCCCATCCAGAAATTGCCCAGAAAACACTATTTGCAGCCTGGTTTAAGAGAGTTCAGATGAGGGCAGGAGAAACTAGAATATCACTCCAATGATAGACAGACTTTGTCTGTCTTGAAACCTGGTGCTCAGTTATGATTCAAGGCAATTGGCTGAGCCCCATCCCAGTGGCTCCTACATCACTCCATACCTTGGGCTTGGCTGGAGAGGGCCGAGGCCTCTTCTTCACTTCAATCCATGTCTCTGAATCCAGGTCGGGCAGGCTAGCGGACAGCCCCTTGGGCATCGTCTTCAGGTTACTGACCTCCTCGGTTTTGGTGGGGACCGGACTCGCAGGACGTGGGGAGCCAGGAGCAGATTCTAGACACGAGGAGAGACAAAGTGCTTTACAAACCTCAGAGCTGGTGCTTAGCTTCGCCTACAGCCCAGGCTTGGAGGGAGGAACAAGGAACTGTGTGCGTAAAATAACCCACCAAGAGGAAAATACCTACTCCTGCTAGCAAGTCTGACAGCACAGCAGAGCTTGTGGGACATGCTAGCAATCAACACCCTACACAGAAACATCCCTGCTATGAGAAGGCTGCCTCAGAATGCTAATTAAAATAAAAAAAATCTGCTTATGGCAGTGATGCTGGTTTTGATCACAGAGCTCTACAGGTGCCCACTTCCCAGATAGGTAAAGAGACCCAAAGGTGGTGATTAATCTACTGCTCTTAAGGGAATCTTCTCAAGACAACCTTAAAGGCAGTGGGCACAGTTCTCCCCTGCCAACACTAACTCTTGTAACAGCATCAGGCACCTCCTCTACATGGCCTTTCAAGCTCAGCCCTGGGCTCTTGCCAGGGAGGATGCAGGGACAAAGACAGGGGGCAACCCTTAAAGGATTGCTGAGACTTCCCCAGCAATTGCTTGACAGCTCCTTACTTGCTGCCCCATTTGTGCTCCACATCTCCTCACCCACTTGAGTAAGAGAGTGTCCTCTGCTTTGCCCAAGGGTGGGAGAGTGTCTCCAGGAATGGCTGAGACTTCCAACAGGATTGAGCCTCCTCAAATCCCTTCAGCCTCCAACTGAGCACCACCCCACCTCTTCCCAGGTCTTTAAGGGCAAAGTCATACACTTGATTCTTTCATGTTTCCCCACAGAGAGCGGCAGTGCTCTGAGGGTCTAAAGTTTATTCCACACACTTGTCAGACCTGTGCCGCTTCCCACCACATAGCAGAAACCAAACAGCAGAGCCCTGACTTGAGGATGTTCTTGCTTCTTAGCAGTCTCAGTATTTTGGCAGCATCAACACCACACTCCACACTTCCCAGAACACTCACCTGTCTCCTTCTGGAAGCTCTGCCTGGGCACAAACTCAGGGCAGTTGATGAACTGGGAGAAGTCTGTCTGTGTGTAGTCTGCCATAGGAGGGCCAGGCAGAGCCCATTTTTCTGGCTGCTCTTTTCTCCTAATCTTCTGGTCCACAATTTCTACTACTTTGCTGTCCTTCAGGGCCTGGAACCAAATGACACTAGGTGAGTTTATGGTCCTGCCTTAGCATGCTGCATGGCTAAGCCTCAGGCCTAGCCCTTCCTTTCCAAATGATCCCAGAGGAGAAGGGAACAGGGCAAAGGATAAAGTAAGCATCACTTGCATCTCACCCATGACCCAGCTAGAAAACAGTACAGGATGGTGAGAAGAACAACAAGGAGGAAAGTTCAGCTTCCCTTGCCCTCACCTTGATGATGAGACTGATGTCAGTAGTCAGTGCCTGCACCCGGTGGAAGCTGGCAATCAAGGTGATGGGAAGGAAGCCATCCGAGTCCATCTTGCGACGCAGGAAGAAGTCTCGCTCCAGGTTGTCCACGCTGAAGTAATACTCTCTGCGTGGACAACACGCCAGTGAGAGGTGGCTCCTGCCACCTTCCTCAGGGTTCCCCAAGGAAATAATCCCTACCCTTTCCTGCACTGAGCTGTTCTGCTGCTGCAAGGCTGAATACAGAAAGCTAGGGAGCCTGGGCATGACGATGCAGCAAGCGACTGCTGCAAGCAGCGTGGCACAGAGCAAATGTGCCTCAGCTCCAGCCTTACCCAAGGGATTAGCTACGCAGTCTCCAGGGAGGGCGTCATTAAACATGCCACCAACACACACCTCCACACAACGTGCAGACAATGAAGACAGGCAGTGCTTACATTTGCCGTTTGATGTAGTCCTTGAGCAGCTCCTGGTCCACGCTGTACAGCTCAGTGCTGCTGATGTTGTCGAAGTAGTAGGTGATGTTGCTAGCGTACTTCTGGGCGCGGGAGCCATCGGAGCCCTCGTACTTCCGGTACCCGTACTGATAGTCGAAGTGTGCTACGAGACATCAACAATGGACGCTTCTGTCAGCACAGAGCCTCTGGAATCTCCTAAGGGGCTGTGCTACCACATTACACCGGGATACAGCACAAATAGCTCCCCACTGCCCCAGGACTGCAGAGCAGGACATCCCCGCTCCATCCCTCACTCCACTGCTCTCACCCTTCCCCAGAGAAAGGACCAACACCTGGGCAAGGAGATGCCACTATCCCTCTTAACTAGGGGCAACTGGGTAGGCTAGATAACACAGCAAGGCTCTGCACTGAAGCCGTTTATTAGATTCAGCACAGCCACAACCCTGACAAGTGCCAGTGTGGATGCTCCTCCTCACCCAAGGAAAGGCTCCTGTCTGGCTCTCAATGTTACATTAAGTCCAAGCAGAACATCAGCATGTTCTAGCTCCTGCACACAGGAGTGCTCAAGTGACAGAAAGCAGGCAGAAGAGCTGAGCCTGAGAAGGCAAACAACATTCACCTTTATTCAAATTCTAAGATAAATAATTTGCTTTTACTAAAATCAGCTCAGCTAGATGCCACCCTCTAGAGAGTGGCACATAAGTCCTCACAAGGGAATCCAAACCAAGAGTACTGGGCCATGGAACAACAGTTCATGCTTCTTGGTTGGGATGATCTGCCAGAATTGCTTCGGTGCATCCCTACTGCTCTCTGCCCCCTCCCCAAGCAGCTTTTGAGAGCCCCAGGTCACACGCACACTCCCTGCAGCCTTGCACACTTCCACACATGCCCTGCTTGCTCTCTGCTGTCACAAGGCCACACATACAGCGAGCACCTCCTCTGCCGCGGCCCCGGCCCCGGCCTCGTCCCCGGCCTCGTCCCCGGAAGGCCCCTCGCACAGCTCCTCCCTCACTCTTCACACTGGAGGTTTCATCGTGGTCTTGCCAGCTGCGTTCGTGTTTATTATCCGGGTGCCAGCCTGCAGGAGATGGGAAGGAGGAGGAGGAGGAAAGTTAAGAGTTGAACACATCTCCCTAGGGCGCCCTGAGAGCTCTTCAAAGGAGCAGAGCATTGGCACCACAGCCAGCCGTGCCTGGCAGGGGCAGCCAGCCTCAGAGCAATGGGGCTCGCTCGCCCCAGGGCCACGGTCTCTGCTGCTCGTGGTAGGCGGAGGCAGAGCAGGGTCATGCACAGCACCCACCTTTCAGCTCACTGCGGTTGTTGGAAGGGTGTCTGTGCTGCTCGTTTTGACGGTTGTTCCGAGAGGCCGTTTTGTCCCGGGGCACCTCTGACTTCATGTCTATCTGCAGAGGGACCCACTTGTGTTTGTTGCCTGCAAAAGGAGAGAATCTGAGTGTGGTGCAGGCTCAGAGTTATCTGCTTCCTTGTCCCTCAGCCCCTTCTCACCACACACATCTCAGAGTGTGCGAAAGCACCAAGGTCTTTTGCACTGACTTTTTCCTTCGATGTCTCTCAGGGCCCCACGCTCTCTGAAGCCATGAGAGGCACCATGAGGATGCAAAAAGGATCCAACCACAGCTCTCAGGCACAGAGGAACAGCACACAAACCCCACTGCTGCTTCATGGCACTTGTCCCTCCTCTCCTTCTTTCAGCCCACAAGGTTCAGGCCAGACCAAGCCCATGTGTCAACCATGGCTGACGTGACCTACAGTCAGATGGCTTTTCTGTGCCACCAGGCAGCACACAGGAAAAGGCAGACCCCTCCTGCCACACCTCCTCAGGAAAGGACAACAGAGACCCTACTTGGGCCCTGCTCTACCTGCGCTCCTGCCTCTGCTTACTGCAGGGTACACTCTGCTGCAGCCTGCACACCCTTCCACCACGACTGCCCCAGGACTGGCACCATGGCCTGCAGCAAGGCCTGCAGGGACAGGAGGCAGTGCTTGCAGCCAACCACGGTCACAGAGGGAGAGACAGGTATCCAACTGCTGCTGAGCTGAGGTGACTGCCCCTGCAGGCGGCCTGCCTTACCTTTCTTCTTTTGGGCTGACTTCTGGTTGTCATCGTCACCGTTTTTCTCCTCTCCAGACTCATCTGATTTAGTTTTCAGACTCTCCTTGCCATCACTCCCATCCCCTTTCTCCTGTTCTTTCATTTCTTTCTTGACAGGCAGTTTACGGATGGACGGTGCTTTATGGGGCTGCTAGAGACATGAAAGTACACGAGGAAACATGAGGCTCGTGAGAAACTGAAGAGCTGGAGGCAGAGCTCAGCAATTCCAGTAGGAAGAGGAACAGAAGGGCTTGGGAATATCCCTACCCCACATCCCCTGAGAGCTGTCCTGTGTATCTGACCAGGGCAAGGTGTCCTACAGAAACACCTGGGCTATCTGCAAGGAGATGCACTCGAGTTGGGACAGAACTCTGGGCACAGAAGCTATGAGAAGGACTGCCAAGGAGGCTCGGTGTTCCTGGATAGGGGCTTCAGGGCACTGCACTGCCAACATAACAAGAGTGCGAGTGACCCTCATGCCTTGAGAGACAGCAGGGAGCTGGTGAAGCCACGTGCAAATATAGAAATGCTTCAACAATGCCACATCTCTATAAGGAATGAAAAGCTGTGCCCTAAGGGCATGCAAGTCCCCTTTTCACATGTGCTTTCAATTTTGTTAATGGAAGTCCCAGCATTTACCCAAACACTTTCTTGCAAGAGCCATCGCTGAGGAGGGCCAGTCCAGGAGCTGCCATACCTGCCTCCCCAGCCCGGGGGTTTAGAGCGGGCTCCATGCTCCCAGAATAGCACCACGGAGCAAGGGAGCCCGATAGGCGAGGCAGCCCTAAAAGGAAATGCCCTGCACCCAGGATGCTATTCCTGGCTGCCTCTACATTGACACGCAGCACCCCAAATGGTCCGGTAGCTCAGCCGGTGCTACCAGGGCAGCAACAGGACAGGGAGACCTGCAAGGGCCCTGTCCCATTCAGCAGGGCAAGAACCTCTTCCAAAAGGCCCAGGATCTCCCACCTCATAACAACGGAGCACACAGAGGTGCCTACCAACACCATTGCTTCCCCAAGCACACTACTGGGGCAAGAGGAGGGTGTAAAATACTGAGGTTCAACCAGAAATAGCTGTTGAGGATCTTATATTCTCACCTGGACACTCTTGTGGGCTATTTCTCCAGGTGTTGGCCAATTTGTGGCATCACCGAAGTCACCAACCTTGTGTCCGAAGAGAAAGGTCTCATTAGTGCACAGTTTGCAGGTTTCACCAGGGCTGGCAGGCAGAAGCCCTCGCAGCCAGAGTATCACTGCCACCACCCACTCGTGTCCCACGGCTGGCTATCCCCAGGACACGTGGGTGGAACCCACAAGCTGTTATGATGACTATATACATCCCCAGCCCAAAAATGGTCCCCAATTTAATCCTGAGTATCTTCAGACCAGTATCAGGGATTGTAAGAATTGGCCACCAGCCTTTCAACTCACACCAAGCTCCCTGCCCCAGTAGAAGCAGATGGCATCAAACCCCTCAGGATAATTCACCTTTGGACAATGTGATACCACTCAAGTTTTTTAAACAGACTGTCTTTGGAGAAAGGTTGTAAATTCAGGCCCCTGAGACCTCATCATAGTTTCCGTTCCTTGGATAGGCAAAGCACAGAACTGGAAGCAGAACTTTTATCCTTATCCAACCTGAAGCAACTGTGCCCCATTAGAGAAGTTGCCTCCACCTAGTGGCAAGTTACAGTCAGGCTTATTTTCACTTAAGTGCTTAAACTGCAATCAAGTGTTGGTGACCACAGAGCACAGGGACCAGGCAGTAGAATTGTTCGGAAGGATTTGAAGGAGGAAAGCAAGCAGGTATCCAATGGTCGTTAGAACAGCAGTGGAAAGTAAGGACCCAAACCGTTGTCTGGATGTGCAATTAATAATGGTCAGGCATCGAGTTTAAGACGGTCCAGGCAGAGAAATTGCCCCTGTCCTTGAGGGGTTCTCAATTCTAAGTTAATTTGAAGTCACCAAGTCCTTCATGAGAACACACTCCTCTCGGGAAGGCAGGCTTTTTGGGAAAACGATCTCCAGTGCAGAGCCATACCTGTCCCACACACAGGAGTGTCTTCTGACCCCAGGGCCATGCTCTTGAGATGGATAAAGTAGTAATGTGAGGCTTCAGATGCATCTCCACTGGCTGCTGGGAGCCAGAATTAATAGCCAACGTTCTCAGCTATTCCTGGGGCAACTATGCCCCAAGCACCTGCATCATCCTCAGGAACTACAGTTCCTCATCAGACACTGACCTGGTTCTTCTGCAGAAAGAGTGGCTTGGTTTGAAACTAGTTACTGTGGTTGCTGGCGTCCCAGCAGAGAACACAGACTAGACGGGACAGAATGGGAACCTGCAGACACGCTCCTCCGTCACACCACAGGCCTGTCCACACTGCAGAGCGGGCACCACAACCAAGTGCTACAGCGTCCTTGAGAGAAGCTACTCCACTAGAAAGCTGGAGAACGGGTGGAGAATCAGGATATTCTCCTCCACACTCTTGCTGACAGCCAGGCCAGCACGTGAACCCCTCTGCAACAAGGGTTGCGCAGGAAGTGCTCTGCTCAGCAGACCCTCAGGATGCTCACTCTGTGCTGACAGCCCCACCAGAAGCTGGAGGCCGGCACGGGGAAGGCAGCCCAGACTTACCTTGCTTCCCTTCCGCTGTCTGGGGTTGGCAGCCCTCACCACTTTAGCAGGGGTAGTATGTTCTGCAAGAAAAAGAAAACAAAAACGTTAAGACGGAGCTGAGGGCTGTGGAAGCATTAGCTCTGGTGGGAGGCAGGTGGAAAGCGAGCCACAAGCAGCACTTCCCCTCTGTAGGCAAAGGAGGGAAGAGAGGAGAAGGGTAAGAGAAAGCAGAGCCAACTTCTGATCTAGGTTGCAGAAGGGCCCATCACAATGGGGTGGAGGTGTGTAGAAAACAGTTCCCACGGCTGCCTGCTGCAGACGTGAAGCTCTACGCCCGTGCTTACTGCCTGCTCCATCACATCTCTGTCAGCGACGGGTTCTCTGCACCACACTCCACATTCACTGCGCTCACACACTCCTGATGAATCCCGGCGGCTGGTTACCCTCGGGAAGGCAGGCCCGGAACCCCGTCCCTCTGCACAAAGACTCCCCTCTGCCTTAGCTCAGCAGCCCTCTCCGCTCAGCCTTCCCTGCCAAGGAGCAAGGCTGGCCAAGAGCTCGGCCTGCTCTGTAAAGCTCCCCGCAGAACTTGATCTGCTGTACGCGCAGCAAAACAAACACGCCCTTGAACAGCCGAGCGTATCGCGCTGTCACCGGGCCCGGCCTTCCCCCCGGGGCCGAGGGCTCCGCAGCAGGACCGCGCGCCCGGCCTGCCGAGCACCCATGCTGCTCGTCTCAGGCCTCGCTTTGATCTCCTGTGCGGCGCAGCACAGGGCGCCAAGCTCACGAGAGGGAATGTACAGGGAGAGGCAGCCAGGCCCGGGACGCGCAGCTGCCTCCGCCGCCAGTAGCGCTGAGGCTCTTTGGTGCCTCCGGGGTATTCTGAGGCACCAGCCCCAGGGCTCATCCTCTATGTGCTGCCTGGGAAAAGGGCTGTCAGAACCAACCCCTGCCAAAATGGTGTCTGAGCAAAGCCAGAGCAGCTGCCGCGCTGAACCCAGGAGGCTGAAAGGAGTTTGAGAGCAGCCCCGTAGCTCTTCACAGGAGTCTTGTTGCTGCACTGCAACCTGACCGGCATCTCAGAGAGGACCTGAGATCCCAGGTTGACCACAGACTTCCCACATCACCCGGAGCCCTTGGCCACACCACAACTAGTCTTTGCTCCTGTTCATACAGCACCTAGCACAACAAGGTCTTAAAGGAAGTAAACACACCCACAAATTCTACTTGTTTTCTCCCCCTCTAGGTTTGGCTGCAAGGTCCCCGGAGCAACTGCACACTGGCCAGAAGTAACATCAAGAGTAGCACCCTGCTGCCAACACAAAACCTGCGCAGGACAATGAGGGGCGAGGAAGGATTTTTAGCCCCGAGTAGGAATTAAATCCTTGCTCCCAGCTCCCACAGTGTTTCCCACACACCCACCTAAGAAGAAAAGGCCTCGCTCATCCTCCTGCTCCTATAGGACACCTCACGAGGATAAGGTCTCTGCACCCTACCCTGGATCAGCAGCACCAGAAACACCCGGGGACGGGGGCTCGGAGCAGGCAAGGGTGGTTTGAGGGCAGCTCCCCATCTCCTTGCAGTGGAGTCACCGTACCCAGGTTAAGCCCTGCCTCCAGTTTTGCCTCCTGTTAGGGGACCCCAGCTTTAACCTGTGAACTTCCTTTTGACTCCACATAGAGCCAGTTTGGCCGGTACCTCCGTGACTTCTCCCACCCACAAAAGGCCTTTTGCAGGTGACAGCAGGTACCAAAAGACTGAGGCAAGGAGGGGGCGCTCAGCCACCTTAGCATCCAGCGGGGATGGGGGGGCACTGAAATTGCATCAGATCTTTTAAGAAGCAGCAGGTTTAGCTGCTACCAGGACTTTCAAAAGCAGGTTAGGTCACAGAGGGGATTGCAGACAAATCCTCCTGGGATCTCATAACATCATTAAAAAAATGCTACCGAATTATTCATCTCAGCGCTGTTTCCTTCGAATTTCAAGGGCTCCACAAAGTTTGCAGCAAGCTTTCCCACATGCAGATGGGGTTTGTTCGTATGTTTTTAAGCAGCATATACCAAAATTATTCTGAAACGGACCAAGTGTGATGGGAAGCCACGTGCTTACACATACCCTGGGCACACAAAAGGCTGAGATGCCCCTGCTGGAGCTCCATTGTCCAGCAAGGAGCACGCACTAGGGTCACCTCCCTAAGAGCAAAGCCAAGCAGGAGGCAGTCACGGCTACCAGGGATGCTGCACAGGGAGGAGCAGCCATGGCCTCAAGGGAGAGCCCACACCACGGGCCCCAAACAGGACGAGCACGACGCTGGTGGTGTCACAGTCCAGCCGGAGGCGAGCGCAGCTGCACGACGCCAACAGCCCCTGCAGCGCCGGCCCCAAGCACGAGGCTGGGTGGGGGTGACAAGGGGAAGGAGGTGAGGAGAAGGGCCCCGAGCAGTGGCAGGAGCTATCTGGGGACGCCCAGGGAACACCCTAGGTAGCCTACTGAGCTCCATTCAAAGCCGGCTTTGATCTCCTGTGTAAGGCATCTTGACTTTGCCTAGATGATCAAAACTGGTCCCTTTCCGAGCCTTGAAATCTATGATTCATCCTGCTGGCCCAGCCTTGCTCAGAGCTGGAAACTTTGAAGTGTCAATAAGGCAGACTGGGTCACGGCAGAATGAAGCCATGTGCGTTCCCGCCCCCCCCGTTCCCTTTCATGAGGCAATTTCACCCTAGGGACAGCCCAAGCCCTTCTCTGGGTCCCCAAATCCTCCCCATTTCCCCCAGGACCTCCCCAGCCTGCTCGTACTGCCGCCCCAATCGAACCCTGGCAATCCCACGTGTCCCTCGGTTATTCCACGTGCACCTCATTGAGCATCCTGGCTCCATGCAGGAATCTTGCCACTAGGCTTTTCAACTTCCCTACTCGCGCAGGAAGAATGAAGGCTTTCAAAGCAGCCCCTGAAATCCTCCACTCGACGTCCACAGATGTCACCAACTAAATATAGCTTCAAAAGGCACCAGTGCTGCAGCACAGCCCCACAGGCAGCCCCTTTGCCGCAGGTACGTGAACACCCGCCGGCTCCTCCAGCGGCATCTGGCACGCTTGGCACAGCTCAAAGTAGTAAATGCGCAGTAAATGCCGTCCCTGCGCAGCACGGGTGAGCAACGCAGCCCTGCTCCTCCAACTACAGGAGAGCCGGGCGCCCGCTCCCGCTGCAAACACCCACGTGGACGCGCGCCCAGGGCTCGCGGGAAGGGCGTCCTGCCCTCACCGCTCCAGCAGCCTCACTGCCACCCTGCCGCATCGCAGCATGGTTTGGGGCGTCTTTGGGGACAGGTCAAAAAGAGGCCCTCTGTGCCCTCTAACTAAAGAGGGCACCGATGCGGAGGCGCAAGCGGGGGGCGAGCAGTGCCAGGACTCCATCGGCTTTGCAGCGGAGGGAGGAGATTGTTTCAAACAAGTTCTGCGAGTTTTCTTATCTGCAAGATAGGAACAGGGATTCCTTATCAAGCAGAGGTGCTGGGAGGACTAATTGGCATTTGCAGAGTGCCACAGGAGACACAACACGCTGAGCAAAGAGCTGCAGCGGGCACGGCAGGCCGTCAGGACACGGACTTGGGGAGTAGAGCCCGACCAGCACCGCAGGCTGCTCCTGTCAGCACCGATGGAGAACGTGGGAAAAACTGAGAACTAGCGATGCCGGTGAGGGATACTAGAGCCTGCCCTGGTTGCTGGCTGAACATTTAAAAAGTGCTGACATGTCTCAGCAGTCACAACACCCTGGGTATTTTCAAAATAAAAGAAAAAAATTGCATAGAAAAAGATATGGAAAACATGCTAAGTCAGCCAGTCAAAAGACACCTCCTTTTTGGTGCTTGGGACTGGGTAGAAGACAGGGAAGAAGCCCCCACAGCTCTCTGGGGCTGCGCTGTCCCTGCACAGGCCGGCAGGAAGGAGAGGGGCAGCAGAGGAGGATGCAGAGCAGCTGGATCCCTCCCGACTGCCCCCGCAGCCCATCCAGGCAGCAGCCAAACCCTGCGGGCAGCGACAGGCAGCCAGGGAGGCCCCGCTGGGGCGGAGGGCACCCTGTGCCAGAGAGGCCATCGCAGATGGATTCCTCAGTGCACCCGGCTCCTCAGTGAGCAAGGGACACGCGGAGAGGGAAGCGGGTACAACCAGCAGCTCTGCTGAATATCTGGCAAAAGCAGCCAGAGAAATCTTGAAAGCGAGACAATGGCCTCCCCTCTACTTCGCAGGGCTTGCTGCGGCTGCTGACTTCTACTTTTTGATGCAAATATTATCAGGAGGCCAATCAAGGAGGTTTGGGTCCTGACACTTCAAAATATTTCTTTTTGCACTTACTTAGTTACACCAAGTAACACGCGGTTGCACTGCCTGGAAACCTAAACAAAGACCTCTTGTGCAGGGGGGTGTGCGAAGCAGGCACGGAGCGAGCCCACGTTTCAGCTGCGTAAGACCAGCGAGTGAAGAGAGCCCGAGGAGGAAGAGGTTGGTTTGTCTGAGGTCACAGAGCAGATGTTGGCAGAGCCAGGAATAGAAAGCGGGTCTCAAGTTTTGATCCAGAAGCTATCTGCAGCCTTCTGCCTCCTCTCTGACTATCCTCAGCTCACTCATATGGCCTCAGCAGTGATTCCACCAGAACCGATTCCCTCCCCTGCCCCCTCGAGCTTTGCCAACAACTATCTATGGAAACGCGTTGGGAATCGGATCATTTCCTCGCGGACTGCAAAAGCCAAGATGAGGTTATTTCTTAACAACCGAGAGGGATGACGCACGGGTGAGATGCTGCACCGCTCTCGAACCCCTCTATCACCAAGCCACAGCTCAAGTGTCCTCTGCCTTTCGGAACCTGCTCCCTGAAGCACCTGGCAGAAGGACAGAGCTATGAGAACACCGCGCGTTTTCCTTCCAGACCGTAATCACTGCAGAGAAGCTGCCCTCTTAGAGGAGGAGGGAGTTCACGGCCACATCTGGACTAGTGAACACCTCTGAAATGGAAGCAGGCAAGTCACTGCCCAGGGAGCAGATGGCCAGGGCAAGAGCGGCTCCGCACACCTAAACAAGCACTGACCACGCACTCGGGAAGACACAAGCTACACGACCACAGAGCACTGCATTCAGCCCAGGAGATGTCTTTCCTACCCAACTCGGATCAGAAACAGCGTTGGTGAATCTGGTTCTCTCACTTCTATTCAGCTTGTAATTTTTAAAGATGGTAGATGAAGGAATAAATCTGCAAGGTTGGGGAAATACCTAGTATTGGAGCAAGAATATCTGCACCTCTAGCAAGCGAACTGCAGCACCTGCTGTTGCACTTGGATGCAACAGAGACAAGGGCTTGCACTACCAAAGCACCTCTCCAGGGCAGGCAGTGCTTATAGTGCAGAGCCCAACAGGAATGCAGTCTTCCAGGGCTCTCACAATGCCAGACCTCAGCATGTGCTCCATCCCTGACACCGCACACCCTTCCTTCCCCCAGGAAGGGGGTCAAGCAAGGAACATGCCTGCCCCTAAGCTGCTCTAAGTTCACAGCATGCATCTAGGCAAAACTGCTGACGAAGGTGGTTTCGAAAGCCAAGAGTCCGGACTTTGCACTGGAGAGGCTGAGGCAGGGGCACATGCTCTGTACTGACGATCCTGCTGGGGGGTAGAAGGGAAGAACTGGAATCCCTGGTTTCCCCAGAGCTCTCCGAAGGAGCCCAAGGGCACAGAGCAGCAAAGCCAGTCCACACACCTAGCAGTTCAACAGGATCTACTTAACCACACTTTTGCAGAGACAAGATTCTCTCAATTACCTCTCCTTCTGTGGGGCACTGCTGGTGAGTGCTAGTCGAGTGCCGCAGACCACACCTGGTATGACAGGGCACCCGCTTTGGCAAAGCTTCTTTGAGGTCTCCAGGTTGATGGAGAACAAGTTCAGCTTTGACAATCTTGGGCCAAGGCCTGGTGAGACTGGAGGTCTGTTCAACTTGGACATGAGAGGAGAACTGTGCCCTAGTCAGAACTAACCGGCAAGGAGAAGGCACTTGCACTGACCTCCTGAGAATACAAGGAACATGGGGATGTGACAACTTCTGAAAAGAGCAAGAACAGAAATCATTAGACAACTCACACCTGAGATGACTGCTACTAGCTCCTGCAGCACTTACGCACACACTCTTTCTCCAGGCCAAGAAAAACCTGCCCAGGAATCATCTGTTTTCCCTAGAAACACCAAACACCCTAACACCTTGAGAGTCTTTCCAGAGGAGGGCACAAGAGTCCCTCCTGGGGTGCCATACACAGGACACAGTAGGTGAAACAGCAGCACAGCACAGCAGTTCCCAGAGGACACAGAGAGCCAGCAGGTGACAAGGCAGAGCCAAGTCCACAGAGCATCTGCTGCACATCCCACTGCTGGCCCCAAAGGAGACCTAGGAAGCCAGACTAGAACAGCTACACATAGATTAGCTAATGCATGTTCCCAGCTTGCCAGTGTGGGAAACCCAGTGTACGAACCCAAGAACTTCCTCCACGAGTCCCTGTCCTTCCTCCACGCCTCCAACTCTTTCCCAGCGTGGTCTGATTTGCTCTGCAGCAGGGACAAGATCTCAGGTTCTCCCATGGCACCCATCCTAGCCCATGCAGAAAGACCAGAGACTTGGAGCCAGAGCCTGTCCAAAGCCAGGTGTGGCAAGACACAACTCTGCGAGCCAGGTCAACACCATAGTGCTGCAGCCACATGGGGCCTACGAGCTGACAGCAGCCGTGCCCCTTCCATCAGCGGTCTGGGCGCCAAGGAAGCTGCTGAAGGTTTCTTGTCTTGTTATGAGTCTGCCACAGTGAGGAGCCCCCTGAAGTAACAGGGGAATCTTGAGGGACAGGCAAACACTTCCTGTCCACCTCCAGGGATGGCTGCAACCACTTCTTCATCAGCGAGACGGCCTGTGGTAGGGAATATTCGTAGAGCATGAGAGGGTAGGGAAGCACAGGCAGATGGGGACACTCTGCCCAAGGGACCTGGGATGCACTTGAAGGCCAGGCTTGCAACTCTGCCGGCCTTCCGATGACCCGGCTGCATCTCACACACGAGACACACTTGCCTCCAGAGACCCCCACAATGACATGCACAAGAAAAGCTTCATAAAGATTTATAAAGATCTCTGTCACTGACTGGCTTTGCATGCTCCCATTTTACTGGAAATGTCATAAGATGCATAAAACCTGTAAACTTCAGGGCAAACTGAGCACAGACACTGCATCTCACCCATCTGCCAATCCAACATTTTCCTGCTCTACCTGTCACCAAATCACTGCCACAGGTAGAAGAGTGGGAGTAGTGGGAAAGGTGCAGGAATTGAGGGAAACACCAGGTCAGGGCTCTCTCAACAGTTTTAAATCGAAAGCCACCACATGCAAATCTGGCACAAACCGGGTACATCTCTCCTGCAGCAGCTCCCGCCACTCCTGGGACTGCAGACAGACCTTACCAGCCCTGCTGTAACAGCCAAGGAAGCAAGGAGCTGCCTACACTTCTCTGCAATGTAAGCTCTGCAACTGCTGCAAAGATCACTAGCTAAAAATAACTTCAAAAAGGGCACTTGACAGCTCTGCAGAGAGCAGGAGAACACTCCTACCTGGGTGTCCTAGAGCAAGCTGAGAGCTCGGGAGCCCGCGTGCCCCAGGAAAACAAGAGCAAAGGAGAGGACTGAGGATACAGGAAAGTTCAGGGAGTGACGGGAAAACAGTGCCAGACGGGCCAGCAGATCAGTGTCACAGGCCACCCTTGTGGGCACCAGAGTTTTATTCCCAGCTCTGCAAGTCCTCAAAATCCCTCAGTGGACACTTCTGCACAGTGTACAAGGAAGACTCCCCAGTTTGCAAGGAAGAGCAAAAGCAGCTTGAAGCATTTGCAGAGCCTGCCTCTACCAACAGCATCCTAAAGGCAGAAAAATTCGCAGAGACTTTCAGAACAAGCAGAGGCAGCAGATGTAAAGAAGCCCTCATTACAGAAAGCCTACGAACAGTAATATTTTTCAAATACAAACCACCATGGTTCTGCTATGCAGAACAGTACAGCCAGGTTGCACACACACTTTGTGATAACAAACCTGGCCTTACGTCATGGCCCAAGAGCCAAACACCCTCCCAGCCACACACTGTGGTCACCTGCAGCGTCCCATTCCAGTCTGTTTCTGGGCGGATGAAGGGAGGGATGGTCCAGATTTCCTAAAGATCCATAAACCTCTCCCTGCAGCCTTCCTATTTAAAGGCAACTTGTAGACAAGCTATAACATGGAAGGACTGGGTTAAGAAACACAAATGGGCACTTCTAACATTCACAGCACCAGCAAGGGTACTGCAGATGCCTTATGGCACTTACAAATACTACTTACAAGACAGTAAGTTAACCATCTTAAGGGCAACAATATCTTTCCACCATCTTTCCAAGTGATGTTCTTCCCCAAGGAAGATTTCTAAGAAACCTGCATCACAGATGCTTGTGCCCTGCACCAATCCCCTGGACACCAGAGTCAAAGGGAATGAGAGAACACAGGAACTTCCCCCATAAGAAAAACTCACTTATGTTCTCTCAAACTGAAAGGTCTTTCCTGGGAAAGCTAGTGGTTCGCAGACTTCCCAAGGCATCCCACTGGGGACACAGCCAAGGTCATCCAGCTGATGGAGCCTCTAGAAAGACTGTGCCAGAGGGAGCTGTGTGGTGCCTCAGCCCTTGCACTCCGCCAGCCACCTTGCTGCTTCCAGGGGGACAGGAACCCATCCCACCAGACCGCTTCAGTACCTGAGGGAGACAGCTCCAGAACCAGCGTCTGACCCAGCTTTTCTGGGGCATAACAGCCCCTGGCCAACAGATCACTTAGGCAGCAATTCCTGTCATCACGGACAAAAAAATGCTAGCACACTCTGATGCTTCCAGGACACCGGCACAGTCTGCAGTGGATTAAATGGTTAACGGGAGGCTGCAGAAGCCGACCGCACTAGTAGGAGAAGGCCGTGTTAGCCCCACAACCTGTGGACGTCCGTCATGGGCCAGGCCCTGAGAAAAGGCGAGAGTTGACTCAGCTGCCGCTGAGGGCTGCACGGCACAGCAAGGACATGGGGAAAGCAGCACTGCGCCGGAAAACGCTCCCGCCTGGACTCGGGAAGCACCAGCTCGCTCCCCCCGCGCATTCTGCTCTCAGCAGCGAGGCAGGAGCCCACTGAGAATTAGGCCATGCAACCAAGCCAAGTCATGGAGGAGGCTGAGGGTCAGGCTCTCCTCCCAGCTGACAACTTGGACACCAGCTGATAGTTCATGACCTAAAAATTAGAGGCGGGGAGGACGCTAGCAGGAACTACAGGACAACACAGACAGACGCACAACACATGTAGTGATATGCAACTCGTCATGAAACACAGAAGAAAAAAAAAAAAAACAAAAAAAAAAACAACCCACTCACCTTTGGGGGCTATTGATTTGCAAATTAAAGGCAGGGGGCCATCCTACCAGGACTGGTCTCCACCCTCCAGAGGGACTCAGAGCAGTTTCCTCCACTCCTGCCTACCTCTGCAGAACCACTCTGCCTGTTCCGCCAGGCTCTAATGAAAAGCTAGTTAACAGTTAATTATTACCCATTCAGACACACGATCCCCTACTCGGACTGACCGCTGGCCAGGAGGGATAAGACAGTCACGTGACACAAAAATCCCAGCCTTATGAGAGCACAGGCAACTATATTTAGTTTGAAAAATGATGACCTAGTGAGACCGCCCACTCCCAGCCGCAGCAGCTGATCTGCCCTTGCCGGGGATCCTACCTCTCCTCACCACATGTGCGGCCCCAGGGCCGAGGGGCAGCATCAAGATGCAGAGAGGTGGCACGCAGGCGGCACGAGCCGGGGTGCCCCCGCACACACGCGGGTGAGCCAAGAAGGGAATGCAGCGCGGGCTGCGGAGACTCCCTCACGTTCTCTGGCATTGTGCAGGTCACCTTGTCAGCAGGGAAAGCTGATAAGCACCAAGAGCAACAAGCAGGGCCTAGCCCAAGGTCTTGGACCTTATCTTGAAAGCAGGAGGCAAGCTGGAAGCCTGACCACCAGGCCCAGCAGTGCGGTAGCATTTGGCAGGAACACTTGGCTTGCATCTCCGTGCACCCTGTGCTGGCAACAAAGGGGCTCCAGACTCTGCTCTGAATCCAGAAGATCCAGAGCACTGCAGGAGGCTGGCGCTGCTCAGACTCACTGCTCTGTGACAGGAGTTACTTCACTTGGACCAACCCATTCCTCTCTCTGCAACGCAGCTGGGTGAACAAGGCACAGGAGAGGGAACAAAGGCAACTGTGTGAACGTACCTTCACACGTGAAGGTAATGAACGTACTTGTCACTGGGCAGAGAAGACCCAGAAAGAAAGCGATAAAAACCCAGTCCTGCCAAAGAATCATTTGCTCCCTGCTCTCACCCTAGTGGAAGGGCATCAAAGAAAAAGCCTTGGGACCAGACACCATTAATCTCCTGTCATCAGCAGAGGGGGTGTTCCCTGCCTGTGTCTCACTGCAGCTGATGAGACAGCAGAGGCAGCAGCGCCCACAGCACGAGCAGGAAGAGGTCACTGTGTTGCCGCCGCGCCAAGGGCTCCGCACAGACCTTTCATGGCTGTCAGTCTCGTCTGCAGCTGCAACTGGGGACTTGGAAGCTGACAAAACCCTCCTCAGAAGCATCTGTTTTGTCTCACTGTAAATATTTAACAACCAACAGGCAGGAATTGAGCGCATCTGCCATGAGAACCTTCAGTTCTGCACATTCACCCTTTCCAGAGGGGGACGGTGCAGGTCAGGTGCATGTTGCAGGCACCAGCGGAACAGGTGAGTAGGTCGTGCAAGCAGCAAAGATACAAACTGTACACAAAATTTTGCCCTAGAAAACCTGACACTTTAAAGAAGAAGTCCAGGGACTAGATTTCTGGAAAGGAGACTGCAAGGTAACCAGCATCTCAATCCCTCCCTGCTATGCTTTGTCTACCACTGGAGAGGGATTCCCACGGAAGCAGCCGAGTCCCCGGTGCAGAAGCTGCTCGCAGAGCGCGCCCAGACCTCATGCTCCCAAGCGCAGCTGCCAACGCTTCCCTGAGCTCCCTTAACACAAGGTGGGGACTGAACGGCAGCTCAGCTGGGGAAATCAAGGAAGACAAAACCATGACAAGCCAGAAATCCGGTTCCACCTCTCAGGGCTGGGGAAAGCAAAGGAGATGTGGTGCTAGGATCTGCTCTCCAGCAGACACTCCAGAAGTTCAGCAAGGCCAGAGCTAGGTCACCCACTAAGCAGCATCTCTCCAGAAACGAGCTAAAGAAATTCTATAGTCCAGTAACCACATGGATTAAACTGACAATAGGTATCAAGGCTTATTCCTGCTGGTGAATTCAGAGCATTATCACGGTAATATCCACAAGACAGCCAAATATTCTTGCAGTCTTTTAGAGCAGGCAGAAAAAGCTTCTATTTAGCTACTTAAGAATTACCATACCTCATGCAAGCAGATTTCAGGGTGTACTCTCCAAGCAGAAGATAAAACACGCTTACTTAAGCCCCCTATCTTAATCCAGTGGCAGTGAAATTCCAAGATTTTCCTGAAGTGCTTTGATACAACCATTACTGCTAACTCCCTACCAGGGCACACAATCCCATGGCTCTCTGCATGGAACTTAACTCTTCAAGTCAGGTAATTCCAGTGCCACAGGTAGCTGCCCCCCTCTTTCCCAATACATACTACAAGAGAGTAAAAAAAGATCCTTATTGCAGTGAGCCTTTCCTAAGGATCTGAGAACAGCCAGTTACAGAAGAAAGTGCAATACAGTGCTTTTCCTCCTAATGTGAAGATTCATCCCACCTTCCTTCTCTTTATAGAGCATTAAAGATTGCTTCCTTGCAGTGAGAGCATCTCCCATATCCCTTTATGAAAGGATTCCAGTACAGAACACAAACTGGCAGTAATAACTTGGGAAAGATGCACCAGAGCCACTGCTGGGAGCTCTCCAAAACGATCAGCTCAAGGAGCAAGGGCAGACAAAAACAGACAGACAAACAAAAACACACGCACAAAAATATCAAGAAATGGGAGAAGTGAGAAAGAAGTGAGAACAAGACAAGAGCATCACTTGCTGCTATACTGCACACTGGTGCACCCGTAACTCAGTTCCACAGTCAGATCTGGTCTCTGCACCTCATCAAGGACACAGCAGTTACAATACATGGGAGAAGCAGCTAAGCTGGCCACAAGCACCACCTAGGAGGGGCGACCGAAATGGCTGGGGGTCTGCACCGTTGAGCAGAAAATGGGTGACTGCCGGAGGAGTTACCAGGAAGGCACCTTCTGCAAAACTAGAACCAGGAGCACCTTATGAAACTAGTAGTTAAAAAGGAAATTTAAAAAGTAGTTTCTAAGTACTTCCTTAGATAGCAGGCTGTAAACATCTCCAGCTCCTGTAGAACAAGTCTTGCCAGGCATACAGCATCAGCAGCCTTGCACAGAAACTAGTTTTTTTACAGTCAACCCATCCACAGCGGTCTAGGAGGAAGGTACCCTCACATCCCTCATGCAATAGCAGAAATGGGAGTGCAAGAGGGAATCACTGCTCCTGCTGCCCACACACTGCCCAGCATTGCATTTTAAAGGGTGGTGGGATTTTCACCAGAACTCCAGGTCACTAGCTTTCAAATGGCTTCTCCTGAATCCTAACCTGCTGAATGCAGGACAGGACCAAGCAGCTGCTGTCCAAGACAAAAGGAAAGCTGGCAGCCCCTGAAGAGGGCAGCTTCATGTCCAAACGCTCCCGGTACAAGCAGGATGCAAACACGGCTGCCCTCCCTCCTCCCTGCACTCGCTCGTGACGGGGGGGTGAGCAGGATGCCTGCGGCACCGCGCTCCAACACGCAGGCACACGCTGTGGGGCTCGCTGCAACTGCTGTGCCTACAAAATGGCTGGTGTTTTGGCTCAGTTCCTCACCCGTGCGAGTCCTCAGCCCTTTGCCACAACTCGGCATCCTCTTTGGGCAAAAGAGCAACAGAATTCTTGCTAGGAAGCGAACCTGGCTATACAGACCTGTCTGCTCTAACAATTAACCTTACCAAATGGTCACTGATGTAGCATAAGAGTCCTGGAGATGTGCAGTAATGAACTTCAGCAAATTCATCCCCCAGGCCCACCTCAGCAAAGAAAGTGAGGTGAAGGCACCAAAAATGACTCTCAGAAACACACAAACACTCTGACACCAGCTCCAACGCAAGGCTGTCCCCTCTGGGCAGTGCTTCTACCCTGTCTTTGCCGGCTGCATTTACCCTCCTGCATGCTGGGAGATATACCAGGGCTTTCAGATAAGCTCAGCACTCTGGAAGGGAAAGCACAGCACCACCTTTCAGGCTTTTCTGGTGAAGCCCTGAGACAGGACCGCACAGTGTTGAAGATGGCTACTAATAAGAAGAATCCTGTCTTTAAACTTTGCCTTATCTGCTTAAAAATAGAGATAGAATTGCAAAACACTCCAGCTCTGTGGGTAACCTGTCAATAGCACTGCAGAAAATGTAGCTTGCATTTACTGAAAAACACACACTATCATCTGCTGCAGATACACACGTGGGCCCCACCCTGGGGCCATCTGTGAAGGTCCACGGCTGGCTG
This sequence comes from Nothocercus julius, assembly GCA_013398735.1. Taxonomy (NCBI): domain Eukaryota; kingdom Metazoa; phylum Chordata; class Aves; order Tinamiformes; family Tinamidae; genus Nothocercus; species Nothocercus julius. The sequence continues at coordinate 7,223,558 of VZSV01000015.1, forward strand.
GAGCGCAGAGCATGGAGCTGTGCCAACCAAAGGACATCTCTAAGTTTGCAACACAGAGAAAACCCAACACCTGAGGAAGGCAGATCTTCAATAGAATGCAGAAAACCCTCTTATTAGGGGATGGAGGAAAAGAAAGAGTCTAAATATCAGCATTTTTTCGATGCAGTCATTGCTCCATCCTGATTTCAGTCCCGCTGTACTCAATGCATGGGAAGATACAAGCCAGTCTTAAAAAATGATAAAAAAGTGAAATCCTTAAACACGCTAGGATTTCTTCTTAAGCTACCTAAATGATGCATCTCCTGCAACACTTAAGGGCCCTGCAAGACAGCTAGAGCTCTGGAAACAAATACACGTGCACATTTCACTGTCATCTGTTCAGTTCATGAAGCCAAACAACACTGTCGCAAATGTTACACTAGACATCTCAAACAGTGAGTTATTTTACTGAAGTCAGCTTTAATTTTAAAACAGTAGAGCTGATTTTTGTTTTTCCAAGATCTTATGATTCAGTTTTTACAATCTGCAATGGAGCTCATCTGCACAATATTGTTGTGAATTGGGGAAACAAAATCCCACTGCAACGACAGAGATTCAGGAAGATGGTAGAGTTGTGCATTCAAGGTCACGCAGGGCAGGAACTGATCCTCGCCCCCCATGTCTTTACCACAGAACATGCAGAAGGCACCACAGTTCTTGCAGCTTCTTACTGCCTATTCAGGGCATCACTAGGGAAAAACATACAGCTCCACTTCAGTCCTAGCATGAGGACTAGTTCATCAGTATCAACAAGAAAGAGTCCCCAAAAAGTTCTGGTGAGGCAAGAATTAGAGCGCTGACATGGGCTTTGAAAGGCTATGTCACCTCTCCGATTTGGGCATCCTATCTGGAAGATCCTCTCCCTTCCTCATGAGGCCAGTAGCCCAGGAGCCAAATCCTCTTCCTTCAGGGTTTATATCACAAAGACTGCATTGACTGCTGGGGTCAGGAAACACATTGGTCCTGCACTGGTGACAGTACAGGTATATCAGAGCTGTCATTAACAGAGACACACAGCAGCAATATAGAATCATAGAATGCTTAAGGTTGGAAGGGACCTCTAGAGATCATGTAGTCCAACCCCCCTACGCACGCAGTGTCACCTACAGCAGGTGGCTCAGGACTGCATCCAAGCGGGTCTTGAAGGTCTCCAGAGAAGCAGACTCCACAACCTCTCTGGGCAGCCTGTTCCAGTGCTCTGTCACCCTCACGGTCAAGAAATTTTTCCTAAAGTTCCTGTGGAACTTTTGGTGTTTCAGTTTGTGGCCGTTTCCTCTAGTTCTGTCGGTGGCCACCAATGAAAAGAGGCCAGCCCCATCCTCCTCACTGCCTCCCTTGAAGGGGAGCCTAAACAAGCTATGGGTAAAATCTGCTTTTTTTTTTTTTAAAACTTGCTGCAAATTTAAATATACATTTTCAGATTCATGGACGAATCAAACTACATACAACTAACACACAGGCTGCAGTTCTGAGTTACACTTGGGTCTTCAGACTTCAGTGTTCTGAGTTACATATGATCAAGACCTACAAGTTCCCAAACTTGGGAGACTTCTTTCAATATGGACCCCCAGATTTGCTAGGCTACAATATTTTGGAAAAAGACAGTTTTCCACTACATGAATGCAAGTTTTCCACTATATGAAAGCATGAAATATGTCACTGCCATACAGGTATGACCCAATATCAGAAGTATTTTTCTTTAATTAAAGTCTGTTGTATATTCCACTCTGAGTCTTCTAAATTTGGTTAGAACTGACTTTGTAAAATGAAGTACAGGGGAGGGGGAAAGGGATTCTCTCAGTTTTTAATTAATACATACCAGAATGGCCATCAGCTGGAAATATATCTGCAAAAGAGATGAAAAAAAGAAAAAATTAGTATTGGTTGCAGTTGGAGTGCAGATCATACTAAAAAGCTGCCTCCTCTCTTCATGTTTGCTTTAACTAAACAGAGGAAGTATTTTCTTAGCATGCCCAAGTTAAATATCAATCTAACTTGGAACCCATCTCAGTTCAACCACTTGTCCTGAGAAAGATTTTTAAGGAGAGAGCATTTACCTGAATGCATTGTTCCCATAAACAAACTTCTACATTAGCTTTTACCAGGCAACAGTAAGGAATAAGAACTTGGTGTGGAGCACTGTCCACCTTGCGAAGAGCTAGAACCCCAACTGGTGAGATCTACAGAGAGCACTGACCACAGTGGCCAGGCTGAGGGAATGCAGACAGCAGCCAAAGTAAAAATCAAGCCAGGCATTTTCCTGACAATCCCCCGTTTTCACAGCCGCATGGCAAGTCAGTAGCTGTGTCTGGCTCCAGCACAGCCCATACACAACAGAGAGGCAGATGGAGGCACCTGTCACCCGAACACAGCACCCGGATGCGAGCGATGCCTTGGTGCATCACGCAGGAGGGAGCGTCTTCCCTTCTCTTCCTTCCCAAGAGGGCTCGGAACAAGTAGCACAGCCCTTTGCCTGCAGTCTGCAGGTGCTTAACTCTTGAGATAATGGATCACTTAACCCTCCCATTCCACAAGCTCCTTCCTTCTTGAGACACAAATTCTTTTGCAGCAAAATCCTGTTTATTTTGAAAGGCAGGAATGAAAATGGGAAGCTTTCTGAAGTAGCTCCAAAGGATCACACAGAAGATGCTCCTTTGAGGAGCATGCAGGAGAGCGCGTCTCAAGAAACTGTAAAGGATCTGTGAAAAGCTATGAAAACGGCATTTTTGAAAGAACAGCACATTACATTTTCTTTAAGGAACTTGAAAGAATAGGGGAAAGGGAGGCTGACAGTGAGCCAAGGTTCTCCTAGGACAGAGGGCAGGCCCCTGGCTCCAGCTTATCAGCTGCCCAAAGCACACATTCAGCTGGAAAGTCACAAGAGTTGCAGCAAGGTCTACCCTGTCAACAGGGCAACACACTGTCCTGGGCTCAACCAACACAAGCAGAGTAAAAAACACTCCTCCCCTCCCCAAATTGTTCCTGTTTCTCTACCTTTGACAGTCACCAAATCCAAGCTATCTCCAGGCTGGAATCCTTTCACCTACCTATGAGCAGAAGCAGCAACTAACAAACCAAAACTCCCTCCACTGTTGTACAGGCTCATGATCTGTGGATACACTACAGGCATGAATTCAGAGCAAAACCAACCCGACCAGAAATGCAAACCTCCTCGTGCCATGGCTCTTTTGTAGACTGCATGTTCCTACTGCAACCTTCCACCAATACATCATCACCTAAGCACATCAAACATCTTAAATTCTTGTCATGGTTACGGATGAGGTCAGGCTCCTACAGCAGCGAGTAGAAACGCCCCACACTTGATCTAACAGGTCCCAGAACAAGAGGCAGTTTCTGTATTTCCCTACTTGGACAACTCCCAGCCAACTTCTTCACAGAAGAGAGAGGTGGAAGTGCTGGTTAGTGCATATCCCAGCTGCTTGGATCAGCTAGCTGCACTGAAGATCAAAAAAATAAATAAATAAATAAATAAATCCCCCACAAAACAAAGCAACAACAAAAAACAAAGCCACACACACAAGTGGCTGAGAGAAGGAATTCCTCTGTGCCAGTCAGCCAGCTATAGGCCTTGGCAACAATTCCCTGCCCTACACCAGTGCCAGATGCAATTCCTGCTGGGCCATTCAGCTGACCCTTCTTCACGTGTGCCCAGACCCGGCTGGCCATCTGCACAGGCAAACAACGGGCTGCCGAGAAGCACCGGCAGCTCTCGCGTCTCGAAGCCACAGCCGCTGCCAGAGCAGGTAGCAACCAGAGGTGACCCCGAGGGGATGTTCCCCTACCAGACAGGCCACCACAGCAGCTCTTGCTTGGGTTCCCTCCAGGTCTCTGCCCAACTTGCAGCTGCCTCCTCACTACCCCATGCAGCTGCCCGAAGATGAGGAGCAGAGCTCACCTGCTTCTTGAGTTTGGCCATCGAAACACATTTTCCACCCCGTTTGCTAGAAAAGCACTGGAAATACTGAGGTGGCTTCTGCCACTAGAAAGCACAGACTGCACGTGATGCCAGGGCAGACGTTGCTCACATTCACTCTCCCCGCTCTGGCACCACGACTCCAGGCGAGGAAACAGCACCTCCCCGTTTCTCCAGTGCCCAGCCCTCCTCTTTCCGCTGGGAGGCTGAGCTTCCCCAGTTCATCACACCTACGATTAGTGCAGATTTGAATCCAAGCTTTGTGGAGTAGAGACCCAGAATTCTAAACCCGGATGCAGCTTTTCCCACAGCAGGGGATGAGCACAGAGCAGTCGGTGAGCAGGGACCACTCTTCTGAAACAGAGGTTCTCGGAGGACAAGGTACGAGGCAGGACAAGCCAGAGGCTGCCAGGCACGAAGTCCCCTTGGGATGCCCGTTTCCCTGTTCCTCCCCGCAAGCACAAGTGACTAGAGTAGAAATTAGCCTGTCAATTAAGGGCAGCACCTGATGTGCCCAGGAGAAGTCTAAATCAGGCAACACTTTCCTTTCACAAGGAAGTCATGGTGGGGTGGAAGGAAGCAGAAACGTGCACAGCTGGCAGGCTGAAGATGAATGGCTATGGCTGTCCCCAATGGAGCCCGTTTAACACACTCTGGACACAGCCCTTGCCAGCCCCATTCAGTTCCTTTCCCAGCACTTTCAAGGTTAAAAACCAAAACATGAAGGACCCAAGTAGAAAGACCATGCTGAAATTTTGCTCTACCGAATACCAAAAGGGCTGAGCTCAGTAGACTGAGCCCACTGATTTCTCCCAGCACTTGCGCGGTTTTCCCATCTGTGTTCCCTTCAGGGTATCCTCACGCCAGGCATCCTAACACAGGCTGGATGCTGCAGACGTGCACGTGGGCCAGGGCAATGCCCCACAGCCAGTCTCCACCTAAGCAGCTGCTGGCCAAGCGCTGCTCAGAGCACAGCAGCCTCATCCCACCCACACCGTGCTCCCCAGTTAAATCCTGCCCCACAGCACCAGGCCAATACCAAGTAATTTCCCAGGCAACCAAAGGAAGGAGCACAAAGTAGCCAATGCTGCAGCATGAGAGAGGAAGCCCCAAGAAATTTGGTCTCTGCAGTCTCTCTCTTCCTACATGCGAACACCTCATTTCTTAGCACGGGTCCAAAAGCAGGAAGTCTTAGAGCTGGCATGTAATCAGAAGGATTATAATTACTACAGGCACTGGCAATCTCTTCATCACAGCACCAGTCTCTGCCAAGCCAGGTACTTCCCAAGCACTCTAGCATTCGACTCAGCTCTGGATGGGAACTGCACAGCCCACAACATCTCAGCAGAAACCACCTCATGAATCTCCCTGCTATCAGTAGGGAGGGAGGGGGGCAGCACAGGAAAGGAAAGAGCAGGAAGAGGTCAAGGCCTCCGCTGCAGCTTGCAGGATATTTGGGAGGGCACCAAGCAGAGCATCATACAGGACTCGCGCGGGAGGGCGCAGACATCTTAGAAAGCAGTTTGCTCTGAACGTCGACAGCCAGAGCTGCAGGACTAAAACTGAGAGGATATGATGAAATTAAGGGCAGCCCTTCCTACACTAGGGGTGCACGCCTGTGTGCTGCAGGGGGAAGACACAGAATCACAGTATTTGCCTGATATTTTTAAATGCAGGAGGAGACTTTCTATTAAACTGGGGCATTTAAAGAGAAAAGCTCACACATCTACGTATTCTCCCTCCCCAGAGACCATTTGGCCACCGCTACTATTTAGGTATCTGGGCCAGGCCCAGAAAGGCTACGTTGATGTGCAAGCCCAAACCTCCTCTCTGCTGCTCGCTGTGGAAGAGCCCTGAGGATCAGGCACATCCGTCAGCCCCATCCTCCAGATGGGCCTCAGGGAGGCACAAACTCCCTCCCTGGAAGTGCTTCCCTCTGCTCAAGTGCCACAGGGCTTCCACTCCCCAGGCCTCTGTCCTGGCTGCTGCCTCCTTCCCGCCGAGCCCCTCAGCCCTGACGCAAGAGAAACACCGGCTCGTTATTACAGCAATCCGCAGCCCTAACTGCCGCGAGGGGCAGCGCAGCCGCAAGCTGAGCCAGGGAAGAGCCAGCCCAGCCCCACACACTCTGCAGGTCCCCCAACAGGCAGCTATCCTTCATCTATAAAGCACTGCACAGACACCAACTGGCTACAGACACATAAAGTTACAAGTAAGCCATCTTCCACGTTTGCAGACAGAAGACTTCAACAAAAGCAAGAATGACTTCTCCAAGGTCGTGCAGGGACTCAGCAGCAGAGACACGGCCACAATTCAACAATGTGGGCTCAAAAGCTGCTGGACTCCAACAGATTCCCAGAAGAGGGATGGGGAAGGGAAATCCTAATGGACAGCAGGAATGATGAAGATTGGGATCACTCTGCTCCTCCTAATAAAAGCTTCCACCCAGCAGAGAGGTTTCCCTTCTCCTCCTCTGGCTATGAGGACAATCTTCCCAATACAGACAGCACAGATGGGGAAAAAAGACCAAGCCACACAGCCCAACGTCTGCTGTGAGAAGACCAGTGTTACCTGAATTTCTCTTCCATCCCCAGGCAACATCTTAGCTCACATCTACAGCACCTGGCTTCCCCTCGAGAGGCCCAGATAGTGTCTGCACAAGTTCCTGAAACAGCTACAGGCTTCTTCAAAGCAATGCTCAATGCAGAAGGGGGGGCGAGGTCTGCTAAGAAAAAGTGGCAAAGCAAGAAATCCCAAACCCAAATATTAGCATGGCCCATTATGTCCCTCTAGAGATCCTGCTTGCTTCCTGCTCCCCTCTTCCTTACCTGCAGAGCAGGCTCAGGGAGGGTCTGGCTCTCAGCAACCCAGACCTTCCCAGCCCTCTGCGACTGCCAGGTCTGGGCAAACACGCTTCTTAAACACCAGGTTCATAGCAAGAAGCATCTTCGCTCCCTCAAATGGAAGCTGAAGCTTGAGATGGGAGAAAGACCCAACCCTGATAAGTTTCTCTCACTCCTGCTCACTAACCCTAAGACATCAACAAGGTCTGTTCAACAAAGGGCTAAACTCAAGGCACTACAGAAGCACAAAACAGTTCCCAAATCCCTTTCTGTGGTGTCTAGACAGCTTGTTAGCTTTTCCCTGCTTTTATGACCTTTCCATATAAAGGAGAGGCCTGGTTCCATCTCAAACACTTGGGCATTATTTGAAGACACCTCAGACACCTTTGCTAGGAGGCTGAAGAGACACAAACAGCATGAGCCCCAATATCAATTTCCCACAAACCATGTGGAATCAAATACTTTAAGTGGATTTTTAACATAGAAATAATCATGTCTTTGGTGAAATTCAGCTCAAGTGCCCCAGGTGATTATATGTACTTGGAAAGGGATGAAGACCTCTGGCCTCAAAGAGCTGCAAGAGCAACACTCCCAGAAAAATCACCTCCAAAATGAGACCATCTATATATCTTGGATAGTTCCACAGTTTTCAATTCACAATACATAGCAAACTTAATTAACATCTTAATGTCAATATTATGTCTAATCCTGATAATAGTGAGATGAAGAGGAGAGGAGATGACTTAATACGGGTGGGATTTTGTGACTAACTGAACACACAGTCACCAGCGGGACAGGCACCATGGTCATCAAGAAGCACCTTTCTAAAGTCTGCACGGACTCAGATGGGGGGTTCAGACCTCTTCTCTAAGAGGAGATGTCAGTGGGCTTCTGGGGAACACATCTGGTCAGACTGACCAGAAAAAGTGAAAGCCCTCCAAACAAACAGCCCTGTAAACCCCACACTCACATGTATGCAGACACACAAAAAAATAACTAGTCATGGCTGTTTTTTCTCCCAGCCACTTATCAATGCCTGTATTAGAGAGAACAAACACTGGACATTTTCTCACATTAACCCCTTCAACTCCCATCCCAAAACAGAGTGAGAAACAAAATACTGTTGTTCAAACAAGATGAAACACTTTGATTTATGCGTCAGATGAAAACCTGCAGAGAAATTATGGAATATTAAAGGAAGGGACAATAGAAAAAGTCCAATTACTGTCTCCGTGAAGGAGCTGGTGACCCAGCTCTCAGCCTCATGTCACCTAACCACCGATAAACCTGAAGTGGTAATACTGGCAGTCTCCAGCCCATCTGAACATGGAAGCCAGTGTATGGGGAATGGGGAAGAAGTCAGAGGTACCAGAACCACCCACCACAGACTGTTCTTTAAATTACAGGATATTTTACAGGCCACAAAATTTCAGGTATAATAAATGATATTAAGATGTCTCAGAGAGATTCTCATTAAAGGAGCCATTTAGGTGGAGCACGGAAACTAACAGGATCTTATTGTGTGGAAGCTGATACTGGATGGGGTTTCCCTATGACAGGATTGTAACATACTGCTCTGCAACACTCTTTCCTGTGCAGTCCAAGGGTGAAATTCTACCCAAGAAAGAAAGCCCAATCAATTATAAATAAGCAAAACAGACACATCCTCCCTGTAATGGATGAGAACCACCTCCCCTCCCCCCACCTCATCCCCTACAAGGGACATCACTTCAGCATAGTTAGAAATCAACCTCTAAATGAAAGAGATGTCCCTACTGTCCCCATTAGCTCCCCCAGTATTAAGGAGTGTCCCTTCATCACACCAGGATGTCATAAATCCCGGTGACATCCCCAGGAACTGCAAATTATGAGGCTGCTTCCACCTTATTGCTGTGGGCAGAGTAGGGGCTCTGTAGGATACACAAGGCAGCAAAGTGGAGAGAACATAATTATCTCTCTTAATCACAAATCCCCAAACTCATGATCTGTTTGAGATGCTCCCCCTCTGGCCCAATCTGGTTGGTTTTAATCAAACCTAGAAGCTTTTCCAATCACTCCCCAAACTTTTTCCTTGCTTGGTTCCACTTTTCCCACTGTTAGTTAGATCAACTCAGGCTTCAACTGCAAACAAAATAAGAGAGTTGTCTGTCTGACATCTGCCACATCTCTTCCAAACCTTCACAGTTATCCTTACAGGTTTAATTCCACATTTTAAAAACATGGCTCACTTTTACATAAAATTCCTCCTTGTTCAGGGCAAAAATGTCACACTTCCCATTCTCTGATTAAAAAAGTGAAGCTAGAACAGTTCACCCGAGAATACTATTGGAGACTGACAGGAAGCCAAAATAAATCAATCCCCGTTCCGCTCAGCTCTCTGCAGCGGAGAGAGAATTTCTGGGCAGTCAGAGGATGCTTTAGATCATATTAGGCATCCCCCCAAGCTCCCAAGGTTTAGCTGGGAGCTGGGAACTGAAATTAATGAATTAATGTGATTACAATCATGAAAGTGTCATCTGAGCATGGTTAAGAC
>VZSV01000015.1:7251276-7270720 GCA_013398735.1 Nothocercus julius
TGCCAGGCCTTCAAGTTACTTCCAAGCTCCCGCTCCCACAAAGACATCTTTTCTCTTTTTGAGTGCAGCCAGACCAAATTAGACACAGCAACACCAAAGGCTTTCCAGGTTTTCAGAAACCTTCTGCAGGGATTTATGGCCTAAAACAAGATTACCCCAGAGGTTTGAAGTGCAAGAGAGATATCTTTACACTCGAGATGTTTTTTCTTCAGCTTGTTTCCAGTCTGCAGGCTTATCTTATTATTTTGTAATTCCTCTCCTAAGGATGCAAAACTAAAGCCTTTGCCAAACCAAAACATCTCCGCATTTTATCGGTGCTTGGCAAAGCACGCGGAGGTGGCCCGGAGCGTGGCACGGGACAGCGGCCAGAGCTCGGCAGAGCAGCAGGGGAAGGTTGCTGGGACCTGAGTCCTTCCCTGGGCAATGGGAAAGCTGGAAGCAGCATTAGAGACTGCAGGCACTGGGGCATCCAAGAAGCAGCTACTGGCATTGCTGCCCCAGCTAATAGAAAAGAGCAGAGAAAAGCAACGTGCCAGATGTATAGGGCCACCTAAGAAGGAAAAAAACCACTGTGTGCATCCCCTGCACACACATGCCTCCCTCCAGAGCCAGCCAGGTCATCAGGGCTCTGCTTTCTCCTCCCAGTGGGTCCCGAGGCTCTTTCATCCAACATGCTCCCTCTAGGAGCACGACCAAGGCTGCTCCGCACGGTGCTGCAATTACTGCGCCAGCACTGGCCATTTCCACGGCATTAGCAGTTATTTAATAATTTACTGAGCCTCATCACAGCACCCTCCTGCCTCGCCACACGTAGTGACAGTGTTTTGGTTGTCGGTAACACTGCGGTGGCCAGGGTGCTGAGCCGCTGGCACGCACGTGGCACACGTGCACATCTGTGCTTTGGTCTTCAAATACAGACACCTCTTCCCAGGGCTCTGCTGGCAGGGACCACGGCCTCCCGGTGCAGCGATACCGATACGCAGGCTGCAAATGGCACTGCTCACGTGGAGAGAGGAGATAGCGCGGCCAGGGTCCAGGCTCGGGGCGCTCGGCCCCAGGGGTGATGGCCGAAGGGGATGAAGGAGCCAGCAGCGCTCTGCCCTCGATAAACGCAGCCTCGCGTCCGCCAGCACCAGCGCGCGTAATCAGGAAGGGGCAGCCCAGCTCCTCCTCCATCTGTGGTGGGCCAGGCTGGGTGGGGTGACAAGGCCCTCGGCACCCGAGTGCTGGAGATAACTCGGCACCCCAGGAGGTGAGGAGGAGAGGGCAACAGCGCCGATGCAGGGAGAACTTCCCATTGAGGCTGGCACGGCCAAGGACAGGGTGCCACAGTAGGGAGGCTCCTGTATGGTCCAGTCCTCGGGCTCCCAGCCCTGCAGCTGGAGAATCCTCCGCTTACAGGGAGGAGAGCCAGGGAGTAAAGGAGGATAGAGGTTTGGGAGAAGAGCAGGGCAGCTGGAAGACAAAGACCAGAGAGCATCACAGAAAATACTGCCCTGGGGGTGCACACAGACCTGGCAGCTGGGGCTCCCTGCAACAAGGTGCCCAGCCCTGAGATCTTGGCCAGTTGCCACCTACCTCCTTGCCCACCCTCCCGCAGGAGCTGCTCCACCAGCACAAACTCCATGTTCGCAGCACAGACATCTCCCCTGACTTTTTTTTTTTTTTTTTTTTTTTTTTTTGTCTAAACCAAGCAGGAGGTGGTCAGAGCCAGGTGGTCTAGAGAAGATGCTCTGGGCCAGGGCTATGGCTTTGCCTTAGCACTTCCTTCAGCGCAGCACAGCCCCACGGCTGTGGCCAGCTGGTTGCAAAGCCTGGACACCTGCCAGCCCCAAGCCATGACTCAACAAAACTGCCTGTCCCTGTGAAGAGGCACCTCCGAGGGCCCCGGGGAGGGAGTTTCCCCAGCCCGCTGCCCAGATGGGGTTGCGGAGGGGTTTTCCAGGGCCCTGCTTCCCGTTCTCAGGTCCCCAAGGCTTCTCTCTGCAGGGATTAGAAACCACCAGGCAAAGTGGCCAGGATTGCAGGAGCAGCCACTTTGGCTGCGCAGGATGGGACAGCCAGCCGTGCGGGGCCTCCTGCCGTCCTGCAGAGCCCTGGCCAGGCCAAGCAGGTGCCGCCCCAGGGGCAGCGGACATGGAGCAGCTGAGAACAGACTTGGATTTGCCAGACCAAAATGCAGACAGCAGCTGCAGGACCCAGGGCACCACTGGTGTGGGTGTCTCCCCATCCCCACGATTCAAATCCACTTGGGGAAGAAGCGCTGCTGCCGACCTCTTCCAGCCTGAGCCCCGGGAGTGGGAGAGCCTCCTGGACAGGCTGGGGATGCGCCGGCTCTGCTGCCATCTGCCGCTCGGAGCGCTCGGGGCCTGGCCGAGACCCAGCACCGCCCACGGCCGACAAACACAGCAAACGGATTTTCCATCAGCTGGGGGTGTTCCTTTGATCCGAAGAAGTGCAAACAAGGCCTTTCCCTGGCTCTAGAGGGGGGCGTTACACCTGCAGGGACACGCTGGCTCCACGCGCAGCCAGCTGGGACAGCAAGAGACACGTGGGAACCTTCCTGACTGGCTTAAGCCTGGGGAAAACACACCCACAACCCTCCGGAACACGTTAGGACATTTGCAAGGTGTCCTCAGTGCAGTACAGGTTGAAATGCCCTGGCTCTGCCTGGGACTGCCAGCACGTCCCTGCGATAGCATCTCCACTCCCGGAGCAGGCACCGCTCAGCCTCAGCGCCGGGCAGAACAGCAACGCGTCAGCAAGAGATCTCTTGCATGCATATACAGGCAAATGTTTAAGTGCTATATACAAACACACAGGTGTGTTTGTGTGTATATATATCATATATAAAAAACCCCATATTCAGTGGATTCCCCCAAAAGGCATTTTTTTTGCTCCCATGTCCTCTATTTCTTTGCAGTGAGATGATTCCCTCCCCCTATTTCCCAGCTCCTCAAACTCCCTATCTGGCACTGAGTGGAGAACAGAGGAAAAGTGAAAGAGCCCTGAGGTTCAGCATTCTTTGCAAGTCTGGGGGTTCAATATTTAGGTCCCTACCTAAGCCCCTCCTGCTCCCAGAGGTGTCCTGAGGAGCTCATGGACTGGAGGGCTGAAATTCCCCCCAAAGCACCACCTGACAGAGCCAAGGGGCATTGACAACTGCCCAGAGCCCCTCTAGCGAAGCCTAGGTAGGTAAAACTGCCCTGCTGTGGTGGGTCAAAGGTGCAGCCAGCCCCACATCCTCCCTCAGCAGCAGCCACAGAGAAACATCTGAGGAAAGCAGTAAGAAATTAGGTGTGCACAGCAGGAGCCCAGCCCAGATGTGTGCAGGGTGGCTCTGCTGCCCTGGCTTAAATCACCCCTCTCCCAGGGATCTCTGTCCGAGCCCAGTGTCCCTTTGGATCCCTCTGTCCAGTGTGGGGAACATCCCAGTGGTGCAAAACATCTGGCTTTTCCATAAACCTCAGCAGGGCCTCCCTGGCATCATCACCCCTCAGAGCATTTCCCAGGCCAAACCCTGTCCTCGCATGCACCCACCTCTCTGTGGCCTCAGTTCTGAGAGCATCCCAGGAGGAGGTGGGAGCTGGTGGCATCTTGCATCCAGGGCGCAAGGCTTGAGGGCAGCAGCTCCCAGGCATCCAGCCATGGCACGTGCCTTCATCCCACGCTGGCAGATGCTGCTCTGCTCCTGCAGCCCCTTTTCCCCAGAAATGTCCTAGGGGATGGAGAAGCAGACCCAGGGTGAGGTGGCCCCAGCAAGGCTGCCCTGTTTCACCCATGATGGCTCTGGTGACACACGGGTTCCCCCTACACAGTGTGAGCCCAGCACAGACTGGCCACACTCACGGTGCATGCACAGGGCAGCAGCCGGACTGCAGAGAGGTCACAGTGCTGCAAACTCCCCAGTGCAACCAGGCAGCACCCAAGCAGATAAACTATAGCCCTGCCTGGGGCAGGGAGAAACGCACCCTCATGGGCAGAGGCATCTCCCCATGGAGGACTCTTGTTGGGCCACAAAGCGTCCCAAACAGCAGCCCACAGGCCTCCCCAGCCAATGCCAACACTGGAGCCAGCACAGGCGCCAGGCAGCCAGGTCTCGGCTGCAGGACGCCTGCGGCTTGGAGTCGCTTACACAGAGTGTCCATGGGGTGGCACATGTGGACCGCGGCTCTGCACAGCCCAAATCATCTCCTGGCAGGACTCCACAGTGCATCCCCATCACCTGCCCAACAAGCAGCTGGACGTCTGTGGCGAAAACGCCAGGACAGGATGGATCCTGACGTCCCACAGCCCTGGGGACAGTCGCTGTTGCAGTCTCCACCCTGTGCCAGACCCATGCGCCAGCAGTGACATTTGACCTCAGCCCAGGAAACCATCCCAAGGCCTTCTGGCCCAGGAAAAACTCCTGGCTGCCAAAGCACCTCTCTGGCAGGGCTTAGCTGAGCCCCACAGCACTGCGTGACACCAACAACATTGCAGTAACCACAGCCCTCGCAGGCAGCTCTCCCAGCTGATAGCACTGGGGCATAACATCATTACTGAGCACAGCATCATTACTGACCACAAGTCCCTGGGCTCATTAGTAGTACTACAGAGGGAAAGGACTCTTCCAAGACACCCCAAATCCAGGGTGCAAGTGTCCCAGCAGTTTCAGGACTCTACTGTGACAACAGAACAGCCAAAGGGGAAACCAGGGCAGACCACAGGGGCTCCCCTGGCTGCACTGCTTAGTTTATGAACTTGGCCCAAGACCTGCACCAGCCCCTATGGCTAATTGCCAGGGATGGTGTCACTCAGGCCACTGCCTGGGGATACCAGAACTAGATCCCCCTCAGCCAACACCTTTGCAGAACCTCTCAGCTCCAAATAAGCAGCTGGGTCATCCATTTGGGGACCACTCACCTCCCCGCGCCGGTGCCACAGCCACGTCGCATCACTGCCTTCAGCTGCACACAGGGACATTAGCCACACACACCTTCCATGCCACCTACACCCAGGCAAGCAAATCCTTCCACCACTGTGGAGGGGAGGAAGGGCTCACGCCAGCTGCTTTATTCGCCTGTCAACAGATGGTGCTAACGATCCGCCCGATTCCCTGCTCCACTGCACCTGATCCCAAAAACCTGAGGCCAAGGCTGCAAAAGGGGCCAGTGGGCAGTGAAGGGGCTGGAGGGTATAGGTTGTGGGGAGCTCCTGTCTGGCATCAGTGTTGGTGACAGCCCATGGTGGGTGGGATGGGAAGCTTGGAAGTGGGAGCAGCTGGCTCTGCTGGTTGTCCCATCCTGCTGAACACGATTTTGCAGCTGCCAGAGCAAACAGCTGGTCTTGCATGCAAAGAGATGGGGACCTGGTCCTGACTGCTGCGCTGTATAGTGGGAGAAGGGGCTCTTCCCTGGGGAGAGGAGCTGGGAGCAGCCCAGAGAGGGGTGATGGGCCCGAGGGGGTGGCAAGACGGCTGCAAAAGCAGGAGGGAGCCCAGGGCCAGAGGGAGTTGTCCCGGGAGCTGGCGGGCTGGCCGGGCCAGAGGGATGCGCGGAGGGTCCCGGCCTGGCAGCGGGGGGATGAGCCAGGCTCCCAGGGCTCCTCCATCTCAAAGGGCCGGGCTCCCCGATGATTAACTGCTCGGCTGTGCTCCGGATTAGCCGCGGGAGCACCGCTTTTGATGTATCGGGCAGGAGGCTGGAGAGGGATTTTCCTTCCCTTCTGGGGTTAATCCTCCTGTGCCTATCGCAGCCCTTTGATTGCAAGCCCTGCCACTCCGCCAGATAACCCTCCTTATTCACGAGGAGCCGGCAGGCACCGGCCGAAGGGATCGGAGCAGGACTGCGGGTTTGGGGAGATAAAGGACTCGGGGAGGGGGGTTCCCAAGAGGAACCAAGGCCCCAGCATATAGGTGGTGTTTAGATCCCCCTGGGCAGGTCCCAGGAGGGTGAGCGCATATACGAGCTTGATTATTTCTGCTTATTAACTGAAGATCTAGTTTCACACAAAAAAGAGTCATGAAACCAGCAGGCGAGCACTGCGCCCCAGCCCCTCTGCTTGACCGAAGCCTTTCCAAGCCCTGAGTGGCTCAGCGGATCGGCAGCACATCCGTGACCACGGGTTTGGAACAAGGCTACGGCCCTACAATGCTAGCGCGAGCCCAAGCAGGTTTTTATCACATACATACAAATGTTATAAAACCCAGGCTGGAGTGAGTGGGCTTGATTTTGAAGGAGTGGCTGAGTTTCAGATTTTAATAAGCCTCAATCCTCTAATATTTTTCTCTTTAAAGAGCCAAAAAGCACCAGCCCAAAATAAGCTTTAGAAAACTCATGTAAAATAGCTGGTAAGGGTCTAAAAGCCGCCAAGCTTCCCGCTCCTGGGTCAGAAGTGCCACCCCTGCAGCAGCGGTCCCCAAGTGCCCGACCAAAGGGATGGATGGGCTGCGTGAAAATGGGCAAAATTGGAGGCAGAGCAAGATGGGGCACCTGGTGCTGCGTGTCTGCCCGGGGGCCCACGCACCGGCCACGGCGCTCATGGACACACAGAGGGAATTCAAGTCCTTCCAAGCCGCGCATCTGCACCTGACTCTTCCCCACATGTGTTTGTCCAGCTTATTTTGAAAATAACCTTTATGTAACCTGGGATGGGCTTGACTGTCCCACTACAGCGCTTAGAACATTTGTCTTAATATCCAACCTTTGAGCTTTCTTGCTGCAAATTAAGCTGATTACATCTTGGCCTAGCTCCAGCAGACCTGGAGACCAATTGATCACTGTTGTCTCAGAGGTCTCGGGAGGCTCTTATCATGTCTCCCCTGCCTCTGCTTTTCTAGAGAAAACAACATCCTCCCTGTGCCCAGACTGGGCCATGTGCTTGGTCCTTCTTGGTCACTCTGGACTGAGTGACTGATCTTGGTCACTCTTTGGCCATGACAGCCAATAAAGGATGTCATTTGTACCGTGGGGCCCAGCCTGCGCATCCCTGCGGGGCTGCACGCCGAGGCAGGATGCCGCTGTGCAAGCACCACTCTGCACCGCGGCTGAGAGGTCCCCAGCAGTGTGAACCCCTCTGAGCCTGAGCTCAGCAGAGAGCGGCCTCCAGCTGCCCACGCTCCAACCCCGGCATGCAGCATTTTTCATCCAACCCGCACCAATCATCTCCCTTGCCCCTTCTCTAGGAGTTGGAAAAAGGGAAGGATGCGCTGGGAAAACAGCTTGCAGCCGGCACCCAAGCAGCTACAGGAGTGCTTTCTGCCAGCTGCAAGACTCGTTGTCCCCGAGCTGGTCGCTAGCCTAAGCGGCAAGGAGCCGGCGTGATGCCGCGCGCCCAGCGCTGCCGCGCAGCTCCCTCCAGGCGGCTGCCACAGGCCGGGACGGACCCGAGGGAAAACTGGCAGCAGAGGCATAACAGAGGAGGCCGAGGGGATCCTGAGGCTGCTTAATTGGGGCCGGGGAGGAGGAGGTGGAGGAAGGGCCAGAGGGGTCCCAAGCAGCTCCCTAGTCCTGAGCACGAGAACCAGGGCCACCAGGGAGATCTTTCCCTTGGAGTTGCCAACCCCTCTTCTTCCTCTCCCTCCCCACGCTGGAAGAGGTCTGTCCCCAGGACTATGGAACAGCTGGCTGCTGTTATCTGGGAGCCGCTCTCTTATCTGGCTGCCGATTTCAGCTGCGGGGAGCCAGCACCTCTCAGGTGAGGATGGCTTGTTCGCCATCTGCTCGGCACGGGGGGCTTATCTGGCCGGGCACCTTGTCGTCTGGACAAGCCCCCTCGGATAGCAGGACAAGGAGCCTCCCGTGGACCCGGGGGCAGCTGGCACTTGTGGGGGCTGGAGGACACTGCAACCCTGGGGAAATGGCTGGAAGGCTTGAGGCACCTCTTCCAGTGCCTGTGACTTAGTCGCCCCATTCGAGCAGTTAGGAGTGTTGTAAAACTAAAAGTTTAGGCACGTGTTCCTCTTTCCATCAACTAGTAGCAATGCTTGGCCATGCCAAAAAATGAAGCAGTAGTGGTGCTGGCGAGAGAGCTCCAGCTTTTATTGCTCTTATCTCCTTGCTTCTGGAGGAGGGAGATGTCTGTGTGGGGGCTCTGCATAGGGGACATGGTGCACACGCCACGAGGAGACAAGCTGCTCTCTAAATCACGGCTGCCCGTGATTTATGCGGAGGCTCACAGGTTAGGTAACTGCAGTAAACAGAATAAACAGGCCTCAGTTGGGATTTATGGACCGACAAAAGGACCTTTAACCACAGAAGAAATGTGCTTTCCAGCCCTCTTCTACCACCAGATCCCAACCAAGGGCTTAAATGCTTATGTCAAGCCCACAGAGATGAGGAGTTGGGCTGGATTCAAACTGCTCTAGCCGTCCTGTTATCTGAGTAAGTCATCTCACAGTTCATCCCATGTTCACCTCTCCGCGCGTGCACACACACATACCCGCAACGCCAGAGGAGCCAGGGGGGAGCAGGGAGATGATTTTTCTGCTGGAGCTCCTCCATTGCTGGCCGGGAATTTATATCAGCAGAGAATTTGGCACTGTATTTCGGCTGTGAAAACACATATGCACGTCTTTCTCTAGAGGTTCTTTGGCCCCAACCCACAAAGGCAAGGGATAGGTCGGATGTGCCAAGGCCACCTGGGCAGAGGTCCGGGATGTGCAAACGAGGTGGCTCTCCCTGCCTTCGCCGGGCCCCGGGAACTCGCTGTGCATCGGCTGTGCAGGGGCGAGCTAAACCAGGCAGGGCCAGCTCGCCCACGCACAGCAGCTCTGGGAAAGAGAAGGGTGGGACTTGGGCCTAAAATAATAATGACTAATAAATATCCAGCCAGGCGCAGGGCTCCAAGTGCTCTGTGAAGAGGGTTCTCTCTCCTGATGTCCTTTTGGGGTGCAGCTGGGTGCTCGGACCTTGCTCCCTAGCAGATAGCAAGAGTCAAGTGAGGATTCCTGCCTGCTGTGGCTGAGATAAACCTTCTTGAAACAAGAGTGGCTGTCTGCAGAGCAATTAAGGAGGTTTTATTTTTCCTTGTGCAAAAGAGGTGTTAGTTTTCCATGTGTTTCTCAAGTTTTTGATGTGCTTCTCCCTGTAGATGTGGAAACTCATGTAACGATGATATTACAGAGGTTGCATGCCAAATAGGAAGGCGTGCGTAAGGGCAGAGCGGCTGGCAGTCCCTCTGTTACAAACCTTCAGGCTATTATTTTTAAAGTGATATCAGTGCACAAAAGCCAGCTGGAGAAAAGGAGCCTGTCCATCCTCAGGCAATGGTCTGTTTGTGCTCTGGGAGCGTTCTGGCATCCATGACGCCAGCTCCCGAAGGGAAGATGCACGCGATAGGGAGCACAGCAGGGAGGTGTAAAACCAGAAGCCAGGCTGAAAACTTTGGAAAATTTGGTACTAATAGGACGTCTTGTTTTCATACACTACTGCACAGACAAGCACAGAAAACACAGTGCTAAAAAATAAGCTTTTGGAGCCCGGTGTTACCCCCTCCCTCCACAGCTGGAGAGGGAAAAGCATCCAGGAAAGCGCTGCCTTCTCTCCATCTTGCACATCTTTATTTAATTCTGCTGCAAGCAAGCTCACATATTTGACATGGAACAATTTAAATCCATGAATTGTTCTAAATCCAGGAGAATTGCCAAAACCCCTGTTTTAGTACCTTCCCAAATTGCCTTTTCCTCCTGTCTTTGGGAGCCAAGATATGGCTATTTAATTACAAGCACAACCTTCACTTAAGAAGCCTTCTTAATGAGGCCGGGGTGGAAAGGCATCCAGGTTTTCCCAAATGAAGCGCTGCTATTAGCATGTTTTATCCCGCGTTTGGGTTTGGCACGAGTCAGTTAGCGATGCCCTGGGGAAAGGGGCCAGCAGCAACCTCTGAGTCCGGGCGCCCGGTGAGCTCGCGGTATTGACCTGCCCGCTGGGGGACACCGAATCCAACCTCCCGCCAGGGGAGCGGGATTCGGACTGGCTGCTTTTCACAACTCAGATCTGGGAGCAGAGGCATTTTGCCCTCCATGGGGCAGGGTGGAGGGAACGGGGAGAGTGGAAAAGAAATATAGAAAGGAGAATTGGGTCAAGTGGAGGCAAAGTAAAATCATAGTAGGGGATGGGCAAGAACGGCATTGCGGGGGATCCCTGTGGTCCCTGCAGCTACTGGAAAACGTTTTCCTTGGCTTGCCTTGAGCCTGGATTTCCAAAACAGAGGTAGCTGGATCCAGGCAAACCCTACGGAAGATGCCTAGGTAAGAAACCTTTCCTATGGCCTATTGCCTATGGCCAAAGTCCAGCTCCCGTGGCCCCTGCGCCTTGCCCTGGCATCTCCCAGGGAGATCCCTGCAGTGGGAGGTGTCACAGGCTCTTCTTGGCCAGGGAACAACACAGAGGCACAACACGGCCCATGTCACAACAGGGCAGCTGCGCGGGCCGGCCGCGCGCGAGGGCTGACGTGCGCAGGGGCTCCTCCAGGCGCGCTCGCAGCTGCTCAGCCCTGCAAATCCCTGCAAGGAGCTTCCCCATTCCAGGGAGACCCAGGCACCAAGCGACACGAGTCCTTGTCACTTCCCAGAGCGAGGGACCTGGCAAAGGGCCCCGCAAACCAGGACCACGGGATGCTGAGGGCTGCAGGGGCAGCACCCACCTGCCTGCCCAGAGCCCCGAGCTGCCCCCAACAGCCTCCTGCCGCTGCCGGGACCGGTCCCGCTGCTCTGCAGACGGGGATGTGCCGGGACCCGCGCCATGGAAGGCGGCCGGGATGCACCGGCAGGAGCCACGAGCCGCTCCGCTGCCCCCGGGACGCTCCGGCAGCGCATTCCTCCAGGACGGGCAGCCTCTGGAGCTCCCGGGAAGCACCGGGGCTGCGCTGGAGCCAGCCTCGGCCCCATCCATCATCCTTATCAGGCGCCCGCGGCGGCGCGGCGGTCCCTGGCGCAGCGGCGGCACGGCCGGCGGGCCGGGGCCGCGTGGAGCCAGGCGGGAGGCACCGCGGCGATAAGCGACGCTGCAAACAAAAACAACCGTCCCCGGCGGGCACTTCAAAGCGTGTCCCGCTGAAATTTATGTGGCCGCGGATGTGGTGAGCGGGGCCGCGCGGCAGCGCTGCCGGGCGCCGGCCTGGTGCGGGTGCCCACGCGGAGCCGGGCGTTGAGTTAACGGCGGCCGTGCAGAGCCACGTCAGGCCCGATGCCACCAGGAGAAGGGACGGTGGTGCCACTGACAAGGGTGAAAGCCGGTGGCTGTGCTGGCAGGGAGCGGGACGGCGGCGGGGACCCTGCGGCAGGACCCTGCAGCCCGGGGCCACCTTGCTGTAAAAACTGGTGCTGGGGGGATGTCATGAGCGATGCGGCCGCTTGCCCTTGGCCTGTGACACCCCACAGGGCGCTCCCGAGGCCACTCCGGGGCAGGAAAGCGGGAACCCGTGCGCTGCTGCTCCCGCAAACTGGTTTATTCCTGGGATGGGAAACCATGGAGACCTCTTGCGGCACCAGCTGAAACTCCACATTTCCCCATCCAGCAGCGGCCGAGCGGGATGATACGTGGGCTGCACCATGGCCAGCGACAAGCAGGGGGTCGCTGTGGCGGGACAGCATCTGTGCAACAAAAGCGGGCCAGTACCTCAGGAAAACCTGGAAAAATAACCGCGCTTCAGTTAATGCAAGGCTGAAGCCACCTCACACCTGGGATCGCATCCGGATGTGCTGATGCTGAAAGCTGCAGGGAAAAGAAATCCAGAGGGAAACCCAAAGTGCCCATGGAGGCGAGAGACGGTGACAGCCCTTGGGGACAGGGATCACCATGGAGCAAAGGGGGGACACTGCAGAGCGAAGTACCTGCACTCACACCATGTACACATCCGCACATACAAACACACAGGCTCGTCTTCACACACAGATATACGTGCACTAATTTTCAAGTGCGGTAAGACAAAATTACCCACACACACCTTGCTGGTAGCTGCCTCTTTTTCTCTTTATAGAATTTAGCTTCACTGAGACTTTTTCATAATCCAAATCTTGCTGAAAACTTTCATTAACATTTTAAAAATCAGTCTTTTAAAATTAGCTGAACATGATTCATCAAGACTCTGACATTCAATTCTTTTCAACAAAGCTATTCAAAATTAATTTTGTTAGCTCAAATGTAGATGAAAGGAAATAGAATGAAATTAGAAGTCTGCTTTTTCTTTCTTTTCTCTTCCCTCTCCATTTTTAGTAAACGAGAGGAAAATTAAGGCACAAAGGTGGTTATTTTACTTAATTAAATCTAATTCAAAATGAAACAATTTTTTTCTGCCTAGCTCATCACCACATCAGACATACTCTAGGTGAAAGGAGGAGCGTTGCTTTTACCCAGAACCTTTCCGGAGAAAGGGCCCTTTCCCTCATTTATCCCAACAAGAGGTATATCAGAAAGGTCCCATCACATGTGCTTGATGCAAGGTTTTCAAGCCTTATAAGGACCACATTTTCTACTTTGATTTTGGTAGCCCTTCCACTTTTTGCTGTTCTCTTCCTCACTGTCACTATGGCCTGGGCCTCCCCACCATAACAGGGTCCTTCCAGTGTCCTACCCCTCACTTCCAGCAGAAGCCTTGCACCATACACCACCTCTGATCACCACGTACCAGCCAACACACACATGCACCAGCTGCTGCATATGCACCAGCCCTTCTGCATCATCTACACACACCAACCTCCATGGCACAACTCCACATAGGTGCACCAGACACCGTGATGATGAGCACCCACCACAACACCCCATCATGCTGCACCATAACCACTCACAGCCCCTGCAGCACCCACCATTCATCTAACAAGGGAAGTGCAGCCCCTTCTCCTTTTATACCAGAGTGGGTGGTGCCAAAGCTGCCTTCTACATCCTGATTGGTTGACTACAGCTGTGGGTGTGGCCTCCCACTTTCACCTCTTTAAAGTGACAGGTGCCCCCCGCCACGGCTGGAGATGTCCTAGTGCTGGTTGGGCGGTGTCCCCTTGCCTGCCCCGTGAGAGCCTGCCTGCACATATGCATACGTACATACATTATGATATCTTGTTTTAATTACACTAGAGCAAATGACTCCTTCCCCTATGGTTTATATCAGCGCTCTGGGTTTGTAATTTATCTTGGCACAGTCTAGACTGGAGCCACTTTGAAGCTGTTTCAAACAGGATGAGAACAAACAATTTCTCCAAAGTGGCTGGATTAAGAAAACTGGCAGCCATTCATCTTTTGGGGAAGGCTTGTGTCGGGGCCGTGTCCCCGCTGGAGCGCTGCCAGCTCGCGGCTCCCCCCCGCGCAGGTCGTCGAGGTCCCAGCCCCGGCGGAGGCGGAAAATCCCACCACTGGCTACCGGGCACGGGGCTCCAGCAGAGGCTGCAGCCGGGGGGTCTGCGCCACAGAAGACCTGATTTATGGCTAATTATTTTCCCTCGATTTATCCTCAAGCACTGGAGAGGAGATGGCCACGCTGCGCAGCAGCCCAGCCACGCGGGAGGCACCGCTCCGAGAAGGACATTGGCAACCACGGCCACCACTGGCCGGACCCCAACGTGTCCTGACGTTTCTACAGTGTCCAACAGTGTCCACATTCTGGGCCAGAAGCAGAGCACAGGTCTTTCACCCCAAATTCATGCCAGCATCGATTCAGCGATATGGGCTAGCTATTCATTTTTCCTATAAACCTCATTGACATCTTTAATGCAGGAAATCTCTTCTTACTTTCTTCAGATAATACTAATCCTGAAAACATCTTTACTAAATTAAATAATTTTCCCTGATGCATTTTATGGTTTCCCTATGATATTTGTTACTTACGAAAAAGGAAAGACCCAACCAAATTTTCTCACGGGCTGAGGAAGGCACTGTCCTCCTAAGTCATGCACTTCAAACCCCAAAACTCTGAGGACTGGTTTGGGGATAAGCACAACCCAGGAGATTGGTATCCTTGAACCCTGTGAAAATGAAACACATGTGAGATATAGAAGTCCTTCCTCAAATCATTTCTTCCACTCTCCCAGTATGTGTGGGGTAAAACCCTAAAGTCCCTGGGAGCTGTGCTGATAACTTGACTGGCTTCAGGCTTTCACCTGCCACCTTTCCTCAGGGATCGGTTATTTTCTTCTCCCCTTCCTTTTTTATCTCTCTGGGTGAAGCACAGTGTGGGATGGAAATACTTTACCCTAACCAAGAAATGAGGCTTGTTTGGGCCCTGAGGTAGGAGCAGCTTTCCCAGCACTTGAAGTTCGGACACATGGGGTGTCCAGGAGCAGCCCTGGGGTCTGGTTCCCCTTCTGGAGCGGATACCGCACCCAGAGGGGCCCCAGCTGGGAGAGGGAGCGCGGCCACCCAGCGGCACCGGAGCCAGGGCTGGAGACCTGGCTACAGCAGAGCTCCAAGCCCATCCTGGGAACAACCTGCGGCAGAAGTCCAGCATCCTCCTGGGAGACAGCACCGGAGCCCGAGCTGGAGACAACCTGCAGCAGAGGTCCCAGGTCTGTTGAGGGGATGAGGCCAGCGACGGGGCTGGAAGACAAGCTACAACCTGGGTCTGAGGGATCCATCCAGGAGACAACCCGCCTGCAGCACTAGGCCAAGGTCCATCCAGGAGATCAGGGTTTCAGATAACTGCAGCCTCGCTAAGGGGTCGACGTCTGAGCTTGTCCGGAGCCCCAGCCCGTGGGCAGGACGTGCTGGGGGCTCTGGGGAGGCTCCTGCAGCCGTGTCCCAGCGAGGTCCTGCCGTGCCAGCTCCGTCCCCTCGCTGGGGTGCGGGACGCGTGTCCCAGTGGCCCTCCGGCTGCCCCCACATAAACTCACCGGCTGCATCGCCACAAGCCAAGCCCTGAGCACCAGCAGAGCTCGCATGGAAACACATGTGTTTTCTATATTTTCCACCCAAACGCTGGGTTTTAAATATTCTAGCAGCACTGCTCCCTCCTCAAAAGCTGCCAGGGTTTATGACAGATCCCTCCTCCTTAAGGCTTTGAAATCAGGCTGTAAACATGCTCTGCAGGCTGAAGTGCTGCCCGTAAAGGGGGTTGCTCCCCGCACGATGTGCCTATTGGCTCCAATTAGCACTGGCAGGAGTCAACCGCAAAGGGAAGGGAGAGCTTATCCCAGGGAGTGAACTGATTTATTTACAGCATTTTCAAAGCAAGATGAATATGGCCATTTCTTTGGCTTTTTATTCTTTTTTTTTTTTTTTTTAATGAAGCTACCCATTTGTGAAAAAAAAAAAAAAAAAAAAGCAAAATAGCAAAAGAAGCCCCGTCCCTAAACAGCAAGAAGCTGGAGGACGCTGTCTGCTTTCCACAGACAGAAATTCTGCTGTGTTTTATACGGGCGGGATAAGATCGCCTGGCGTTTTATCGGGAGTGTTGCCCTGGCCACTGCCAGAACAGGGCGATTTGGCTCTCGATCCGGGTCCTGGCCTGCAGAGCCCGCACCACCTCCGCGCCCAGGGCTCCTTGCCCAAAGCCCCTGGTCCTGGCGCTTCTCCTCACCCCACTGCCAGCAGTGCCTCCCCTCGGGGCCAGGGAAGCAGGAGCAGGGGATGCTCCCGTGATGCTCCTCTTGCGCTACCCGGGCAGCTGCAGGGACCTGCTGCTCGTTGCCGTTCGGTTTGGGATCAGCCAGTGGGAGGAAAACACATCTTTACACTCGGCCGAGCAGCACATGGAGATGAAATCGCTAAATCCTGCTACTCTTTCCCAATTTCTCCTCACTTTCCGTTCTTCTCTTTCTCGCTCTGCAGGGCCCCTCCTCAGCATCCCTTCCCTGGGGCCGTGGGGCTCTGCAGGCAGCGCCAGGAGCTCCGGCAAGGAACTGCCACCAGGCTGTGGCTGCAGCCAGAGCCGGGAGCTCCTCCCGGGAGCTGGCAGGGACAGAGACCCTTGGAAAAGCTCGCTCATCCTTGCCCTCACTTTGGTTATTTAACATTTCCCTCCCTCCCTGTCTGCAGAGAGGGTTTAGAGGGGGCCAAAGTCCCACCCAAACGCTGCTCCCCGGGGCCGGGTGCACAGCAGTGGCGATGGAGCAAGGCCAGCGCTCTGCTCGCAGCTGGACCCCTGCTAGCTGCGCCCAGCGAGCGCTCCCCCAGCAGCAAAGCCAACGGCACCGAGATTCCAGGGCCTCGTGCCTTGCAGCTGCCCTCCCTGCCGTCTCAGAAGGTGAGAAGACCAGCTGAGGCTTTTCTTCTGGACGGGATGTGGATAGAGTTGCTCACCAGTGTAGATTCCCTGGTGTCTAATATGAGCTGAATACATTCTGCAGCTGCTCCCTTGAGGGCACGTTAATAGCAGCTTCCGTGCTCCTCCACGCCCATGCTAGTTGCTTATTTTTGTGAAACCTCAGGAAGCAGTATCTTTTAGACCTCTGCCTTTGCTTCAAAGTGTGCTGGAGTTGCCAAAGTGGTTCAGAAGCTGGAAAAAGAGCCTGGGAAATAAGGATGATGGGAAATCCCATCGACCTTATTCAGAGTCCCACCAGGAGTGTGAGAGCCCTGGGCACTGCAGTGTCAGGAGGCGGGTGCTGGTGTCTCCCGCATGGGTCCCTCACTGAAAGCAGGGAGAACTTCCCGAGTGCCCAGCATGTATCACTGGAGCTCCCCTTGACACAAGCCAAGGAAACCCAGCCCAGCTGTATTTTGGACTGAGCTCCACGAGCGCCCCGTTGCAGAGCTGGGTGCCAGCAAGGCACCTGTGCCCTGGCGCCTGGGGGACAAATTCTCAGGGATCATCTGCAAGATCAGGATGGGGCAGCGCGCGGGACCCACTGCAGCTCCTCGCGCTCTCTCCACCTCTCCTCGCCGCCGGCGCGAGGTCTTTCCCCGGCAGAGCAGCTGCTTCCCGTCACGGCGCCGTCAGGCAGGAGCCACCAAGGGGCGGCTCGGCAGGAGTTATGTCGATTGCTTGCTACCAACTGCGCACTTTGCTTAGCAGGCAGCAGGCGACCCTGGCCATAACTCAACGCCGGAGCTGCCTGGCCGATGTAGTAGCCGACAACAGGGGGTTTATGGCCTTTGGAGCGGACTTTGTTAGCCTTAACCTCGGGGGACTTCGCCTGCGAGAACGGGAAACGCCGGGAGCTCGTTAGACTCATTAAAGGAGGGGAAGCAACGCGGTTTGCAAAGGCAGCCGTGTATCTGCAGGGCAGCACGGAACAACTCTGGCCGTGTGGGATGAAACACGGCGGTGAGGTGCGCGGGTGCAATGCCGGCGAGCAGAGCGTGGGCTAGGGGAGGGCGTCGTGTGGGAGGGCGTCTTGCCGTGCCTCAGTTTCCCCAAGGCCGGCTCACCGTGCGGGTTGCCCGCCTGCAAGCAGGACCCCGAGCATCTCCCACCACGGGCCAAAGCCCCGGTGCAGAGCGGGGGCTCCGCTCGCCTCCGCAGCTGAATCAGCAAATAATTAGCAGCGGCCAGAGCCTGGGGATTAGCGCAGCTCCTTCCCAGCTGCCGGCCGCACGTTAACCCCTTCCCAGCCCAGCACGTGGCCGGGCTCCCGCGACAGGGGCCACGGGATGCCGGGCACGGGGCTCGTCCCCTCGGGGCGTGAGCCGTCACTCCCGTGCCTGGCGGCTCGTTCGTTGCTCTCCGGGCAGCCCGATGACAGCGCTTCCCTTTACTACCAGCTGCAAAAACCTGGCAGCTGATTTAGGAGAGCTCCCGGGGCCCAAAATGTAAACCGTTTTTCACCAGGAATGTATAAGCAAGCCATAAAATAAGGGATTTGGGTCTGGTCACATGGGACAGGCCTCCCATAAAATTGAAGCATTGATCTGTATTTTAGTGAGCGGCTTCGAAGCTGCCCGGATGATTGAAGACCTGAGCTTTAACAAACTCTGTAATCTCCCGCCATACATCTGAAGTGGCATGTTTGAAGTCCAAGGAAGAGTTATTTATATTATTTATATAACACACGGCGCAAGGACATTAGCTGAAGCTTGGGGCTCCGATCACTCGCGTTGTTTGCAGGCCCGGGAAGACGCACGCGGGCCACGTGGCAGCAGCTCCCGCCAGACCCCTGCCTGCATCATTCCCAACGGAGCATCACCCCTGGGACCTGCCGTGAAACCTCCCCGTCCCTTTGCCTTGGGAAAAGGGAGCAGTCGCTGACCCCCAAAAATGAAATTTTTGGGGTAAGCAAAATTATTTATAAATCCAACACTCTGAACATCTCCAGAGGAGGCAAGCAGCAGAAGTGCAAATGCTTCATTCTCCCTGTTTAAAAACACCCATTGATTTTTTTAGTTACTCTTTAAGGTATTCCCTCTCTACACTGAATTCGCTCACCCTGTGCTCCAGGATGAGCAGCAGAGCAAAGTGGCAGCAGCGACTTGCATTTCACCACACGGGGAAGTCGTCAGGATGGATTTTTGGCAGGGCCCAGCGCGCTGCACTAGCAGTGGTGGCTCTAAGGAGCACACGTGGGGTGCCTGGCAGTTCCCTTGTCCCAACAAGTCACTGCAGTCACCGGCCTGGCTTTTGTAGTGACTCGACGGCCAAGCAGGACCGAGCCAAGGGCTTTTTTTCCAGCCTGGTTATCAGAAACCACAGGATTTCCCCACATCACGTAATGTTTCATGCCCGACAGCTATGGCCAAGTTGCGATCTCTATCTTTGAGGGAAATCAGGTCTTGGCGTAAGTGCTGCTCTCGGGTTTGGAGCCGAAGCTGCCGGAGCCCTGTGACTGGGAGGAAAAACAGGTTTTTGCTAAAAAACATAGTTCAAAAAGCTTTTAAAGGCATCACTTACGAAGGTGTGCGTGCATGTGTATGTGTGTAAATAATTTTTAAGTTGGTCTCAGGAGCTTTGCTTGCCTGACTCATGACTTTTTCTTTTTTTAATATATGGCAACAGAAAATACAGTAAAACATACTCGCGTGGCCTCCAGGGAGGGCCCTGGCCCCCGCAGAGCGTTCGAAAGCATCAATTACATAAGCATCACGGGCAGGATAGTTTGTACGATCCCTGTTAAATAGCCAACCTGAGAAATCTGCCTCTAAATCCCCCTCGCTGCTTGCGGGGCTGGAACTGATTTCTGCCCAGGCTTCAGCACTAGGAGATGTTTTAACTTAAAAACACTGAAAAGCATTAAAACCAGGCCGCATGCACGTCTTATTGAGAAAATCCCACACAGATGGACTGCATTGAACCACAAGCAATTATTCTGCGCTGCTCTCGTGAGTTAATGAGATCATCAGAAGTCCCCGGTGGTGCTGCCTTCCCACAGCCCGCACGTCCCTTCTCCCACTCCACAGCCCTGGCTACGCGTGGAGCCCTTTGCGAGCCCTGCAAGAGGCTCCATCCAGCGGCTCCGGGGATGCAGGTGGGCCCCAGTGCCCACTGGATGCCCAGGAGGTGGGTGCTGCTTCCTGGCAGTGAGTGCAGGAGAGGAGCTGCAGCAAGGGCTCGTCACCTACCTGTTCCCAAAATCTCCCCCACTTTCTTTTTTTTTTTTTTT
>VZSV01000015.1:7285831-7301845 GCA_013398735.1 Nothocercus julius
AGGGCTCCGCGCCCCCGGCGCGCAGCGGCGGCTGCGCTGCCGCCTCTTGTGCAAGCGGCTCCGCCGCCGCCAGCCCCGGCTGCTCCTTGCTCTAGGTATTTATGGGCCTGTTTATCTGATCCCCGCGGGAGCCCGTCCTTATCTCAGGAGCAGCACGGGAAGGGTTACGCTGGACAGCCCGGTAGACAGGATGGAGCCAAATAAAATACCAATCTGACCAAAAAAAAAAAAGGTACAGAGAGAAAGACCCCCCCGCCCCTGTGCAGCCCAAGCCACCCACTCACCCGAGAGCAGGACGGTACCTGCAGCCCAACCCGCAGTGCCAGGGGGATGGGGGAACATCCCGCATTTCTGCACAGCTTCCCGGGCTCCCTGGGCTGCATCTTGGACCACAAGTGGCTCTGCGCGCGGCTCCCGCTCCCGACATTCCTGGAAAGGGCAAGGGCTGCCCGGGCAGCGAGAGAGCAGCAGCCGGAGCCCTGCGGATAGGAGCGGTGCAGGCTGAGCAGCGCAGCGCAGCTAAAACCACGGCCAGGGCGCACGCGGCATCTCCCACCCCGCGCCCCCAAACCGGGCGAGCTGGGCCTGCCGCGAGAGGAGGAGAAAAGGGATTTCGTGTTTCACTCGAGACGTGACAGCCGCAGCAGGTGCAGGATGGCGCCGGCCCCATGTCCCCACATCCCTGCTTCCCGGCCATTCCCGGCCGTGCGGGGCCCCGAGGAGCACTGGGAGCGAGAGGCCGAGCCGGAGCCAGGGCCTCGCTCAAGGTCGCCCGGGAGGTCATGGCCAGGCGGCCTCCGATGGGCGCCGGGATCCCCATCCCTCAGCGCGCCCAGGGGTGCAGGGGACATGCGGCAGGGCAGGGACACCCGTGCCAAGGGCGTCCCCGGCCCCCTCCCCACCCCGCTCATTACCTGCTCTTAAGGCCGTGCCTGGCAGTTCTGGCCATTTAAGGTGGCCCCAGTCTCCCTCGGGAAGGGTAATTGGGCCATAATTTGTTTTCGGTGTCAAGATGGCGTCAAAGATAAGACAAAAATCTCCAAGGTTTGGGGGCTAAAGAGACAGGAGAAATCCTGACCCGGGGCCGACCTCGGAGGAATGGCCACAAGCGCCAGTGAGTAACATGGCAGGTGAAAGATTTACTGCCAGGGCAGCTTTTTGATCCTCGCCCAGCACTCGGAGCCTCTCAGCCCGGTGCTGGCTCCCAAGCCAGACTGTCTCCTGCCGCGCACCGGCTCCGGAGGCGCCGCCGCGGCACCCCGCATCCTGCCCGCTCGCCTGGGAAACGCTCCCTGCATCCCAGCACCAGCTCCCTGCCCACCCCTGAGCTCCCCGCGCGAGGCAGAGCCCCAGGGGAGGTGTTGGCAGCAGCAGATGTGCCAGGAAAACATCAGCTGGGGTAGAACTTGCCGAAGAATTTGCTCTTCTGGGAGTATCGCTCAGCGTGGGAGGACTTTCTAGTCAAGAGAGGCCCCCTTGGTTGCAAAGTTCAAGTTTTTCCTTAAATCTCCATGCTTCCAGAGTCACACGATTGTAGAGCCACCTAAGAGAAGATGCATTTCCAATACATTGCTGTACAGACAACAGCCAAGCATGGGGAAACTCTAAAGACACGAGACAGATAAAAACACCCAACTTAAAAAAACCAAAACTCTCCTGGTTTGAACCCCCTGTACCTGTCCTTGCTTGAGTTTCTGCTCCTAGGGCAGCGTGGTGGGAGAAGGGAGCAGATACTCCCCGTGCACAGCCTGCGTGTACTTTCTGCACAAGGCCATCCCTGCCCCGCTTGGTGGCGGAGCAAGGCCATTAGCAAGATTCTTCGCCTGCCGTAAAGACACTTTCCTGCCAGTTTCCTGCTCATCTTCTCCTTTGGCATCTCAGCACGGCCCTCAGGTAAAGGTGGGTGATGTGTGTGGCACAGCAGCCCATCTGCCTCCTATGCAGCATTCGGGTTTAAGGTTCAAGGTGAAAGCAGAGGTGAAAGCTTGTAAAAAATAAATGCCATATAGCTCGGGATGGGGAAGAAAAGGGCACTTTGCTCAGCAGGGCTCTGTGCCATCTCCAGAACTGTGTGTTTCTGGACAACCTTTGCCTCTCCTGGTGACGTCAGCGCTGACATTGAGGGAGAAGGTGGGAGCTGCTGCAGCAGCCAGGATGCTGCTGTTCAGCAGGGCCAAGATCCACGTGGACCTGCTGGAGAAAAGAGGGAAGCGAGGGCTGGTGGGAGGGTATTTGCTGGAGAGAGGAGGGCGAGGAAGGCGGTTACCGAAGAGGTTTAAGCTGGGAGACTGCGAAGCAAGAACATGCACTCGGAGCCCTGCTGATTCCTTGCGACAGACAGAGGTAGGGAAGGTCCTTGCTCGCAACATTTTCTTTTTGCTCGGTAATTCTTTAGTGTTAGGACTTCGAGTCCTGGCCACCCTGAAAGTCTTTACAGCAAGCAGAGAACTAGGGGAATTTATGGCGTCGCTAGTGGCTGAAAGATGAGGAATTGAGAGGAAAAGGGATTTTTTTTTTTTTCCTTAGGCTGCTGCTACCTTGACAAAAATTCTCATGGCCTATGACTGACCCGCAGGAGCAGCCAGGGAGGGCAGGGCCAGAGCAGGCTGGTGTAATTGCCTCAGCCTGGAGCTCTCTGCCCAAACTGAGAAGCCAGAGGGAGTTTGAGCTAGAGCACAAAGTTTGTGCCAAGCTCCAAGCTCCCCGCTCTGCTCGTCTTCACTAATTAGGCCTCTCTATTTTGGTGCCACGCCTGATGGAGATACTGGAGAAGCCGGTTTTGCACTGAAGGCCCTTTAGCTAGACTCAAGCTCACAGCTGGGTTGTGCATTCAAGAAGTCACTCAGCAATAGGGCCAGGAACCAGGCTGGCAGTGTAAGGCTAACACCAAGCGATTCCACATCCAGTGCCCTCGGGGACTTGTTTTACTGAGCACAGGGCAGAAGGATGTGGGGCGTCCTTGTGATGATACCACTGCTGGGGGGGGTGCAACGCGTGAAGGACTTGGGGCAGCCGAGGAGGAGAGGGGGCTGAGTCAAGGGCAGCAGCGGAGCACAAAGGGCTTCTGAACCCCAGCCCAGCTTCCTGTGTGAGGGCCAGGACTTATGCCCAGTAAATGATCACAGATTCCAAGGGAAGAAATAATTGGTTCCATTGGGAAGGTGGGTTTGGATCGGTGAGAACATCCATCTGCTTGGTGCAGAGAAGGAAGAGCTGAATGGCTCCACTTTGCGATGCTGACAGGGATCAGCCCCTGTGGCAAGGGAAGGTGCTGGGCTGTTTCCCTCCTGTCTCCGCGCAGAGCGGCTGGACGTGGCGCCTGCCTCCCCCACCCCAGCCCAGTGACAGGGGTTTCACTGTGATTCGGACCGTGAGCCCCACAGAGAGCGGCTCACGTTGCCCGGGGCGGCCGGCCAGGCCGCGGCTGCTGGTCCCCTGCCCGCTCAGCAGGCGCAGGAGCTGGCGAAAACACGGAGGCCAAACTGAGCTACGGGCCAGGTGGCCCCGGGAGGCAGCCGAGCGCCTCCCCTTCCCGAAGAAGGGCTTGTTGCCCCACGGTGCCGGGAGGAGGGAGGCGACGCTCACACAGCTCTCGTGAGCCTCCTCCCTGCTCCGCGACGGCACTCGAGGTGAGCGAACGTGCTGATGCTTTGTCTGTCCCTGTCCCCTGGTCGTCTTGGGTCAAGCAGCAGGAGCAGTGCAGCCACCTCACCCACCTGGCCCTTCCTTCCTTACCTGCCTTGCAATTCCTGCTGCGCGGGCACCTCTGCTTCCACTTTGGTGCTCCCTGCTGAGGATGCTGCGGCCATCACGGAGCACTTCCTGCAACACATCAAGGAAGCAGATCCTGGAAAACCTTCCAAAACAATTAAGTGAAAGCACATTAGGGGGCTTTGAGGTACTTCAGGCAGAAGCCAGCACTGCTCGCAAGGACGACGCACAAACGGCTCCAGCTCCAGCACCGCGAGGTCGAGCGCTGGCAGAGCTGAGCAGCCGTCCCTTATGGGATGCAAGGGAAATAAAACAGGAAAGGCTGCCCTGAACGTCCCCTCTGCACAGCCTGCTAGACCACATCTCTGAAACATCAGATCCTTAAACCCACATTCGCATCTTCCCCCATCCTCTGCGCTGCCCTTTCTGCTGGGGAGCACAGGGACTGAAGCCTGGTTTGTATCAGCCTCGCGAGGAGGCTGGAGGAAGGCTCGGGCAGGGAACGGGACATGCTCAACTTCATTCTCCATCAGGAAAAAAACCCAAACAAGCCGTTTTTATGACCTCCGCATCCCACGATGGTACAGCCCGCTTCCAGAACCCGACAAGCAGAGCTCCCAGCTCCGCCAAGGAGCCACCTTGGGGACAGGGAAACGCTCGGAGGTGCCGCTGCCCGCGCAGCGCCCGCGTTCCCGAGCTCACACTGCCCTCGCACGGCAGCAGGGAGAGGCAGGCGCAGCGTGAGGCTGAGCAGACCAGCTGATGTTTGCCCCCTTTCCCAGTGCTAATATATTAAAGAGATCAAACAGATTCCTCCTCGGTTTTGAATGTGAAGTCTTGTGGGGGTTTCTTGGCAGGAAGCCAGCATGGGATTAAGCAGTGTTATTTATCAGTATGTATAAATAACAGATTAATCTGCAGAGTTTATTTATATCACTGGAGTTTCCAGTACACCCTCTCCTCGTTAAAATGGCACCTGCACAACAGGCTGCTCCTTACAGACACCCTCTTCCTTTGGCTATCGCTCCGGTGATGCCCTGTGAAGTGATCCATCCTTGTTCCATGAAAACTATTACCTGGGGATGGAGGACAAGGCGGGCCAGGCATTTCCTGCAAGGACAGGCACAGCTGGCAGCACAGACAAGCTCTGTATGGCTGCAAGCAGCAATATAGCAAACAGGAGCGGCAGCAACATAAGCTGCCACCCTCCTTCCAGAGCAGGTTTTGGCACTTGTCATTAATTCAATAAAGATGAGCGGACAGATCTGTTTGCCCTAAGAGGGAATCAAGGAACAAGGACACAGTAACTACTGGGGGTGGTTTAGGTGAGAAATACATATACAAATCTTTACTACCTGTCAAGAGTGCAATTTATTTTGGTGATGATAAATTCAGGTAATGTATTTGGGTATAAACCACTCAACATTCTGTTACCCTTTCGTCTAAGGGAGCCCAACAGTCTGAAAAGCTACCAGTGCTGCACCTTAGCTACCCACAGCCCCAAAATCTGTCGTACAGCCTCTTTCCAGCCTAAAAAGAGAGCCTAAACACACCTCAGGCAATGCCAGCACAGAGAAGTCCATACCAGGGTTCAGAACAAAGTTTTCAAACCCTAGTTTCTGGCATTATTTTCTCATTATAGAGAAAAAATAAAAAATAAAAAAGCCTTTGCCATTTCATTTACAACACGATTGTCAGAAAGAGCATCAATGTGGGGAAAAGATGAAATTAAACTAAACAAAGCCCTTAACTGGGGAAGAAGGGAACGCCGGTGACTCTCAGCTCGGCTGGCTAAGCCGGGGCGCTGTCGGTCTGCGCTGCTCCGGGGCAGCACCCATCCCACCAGCTGAGGCTGCGCGTGGAAGGGGCCACGTGCCTGTTGTTGAAGAAAGCAGAAGCACGGGCTTAATCTAGACACAAAAAAAGATTCATTAGGAAACAAATGAATTAAATTAGATGCTGGATTTGACTGGCAATTCATGATAGCTGGGAAAAAAAAACTCACAGAAAAGCCCAGCATTCCCTGGAATACAAGGTAACGTGGTTATCCAGCTGACTTCATCTTGCTTACAAAGTCTTTTGGTTACATTCAAGAGGATCAGTGATTTGTATCTATGCCACCCACACAGCTTTGTCATAGAAAAACCCTATCACTTGGCTTTGCTACTTCAGGCTTGACATTCCCTGGTCTGCAGGAACCATCGTCCCCACCACGTCTGCAATATTTTCAGCCCAGGGAGGCAGAGGGAAAGGACAGTGAAGGAGAGACGCTTGGCACAACACAGCCACGCAAAGCACAGCCCCATGGCAGCTGGAGCCAAATATTCTAAATGCAGAAAGGCAATCACAGAGGGAAAGGCAGACCTTATTGCTAGATAGATCATTTATTAAAGTGAAATTCGGCATTTTCATCTTTGTCAGACAGTACAGAGTTAAAGTCTCGTACACAGTGGAAGCAGGACATTTCCTACACCTCAGAGAAATGAGTTCTACGGTTTTTGCTATAAGTTACCGAGTTGCTTTAACAATACACAGCTATATTACAGATAAAAATACAAGGTGTCCAAAACATTTGGCATAAGATCAGCACAACACATGGAGGCCAGAAACAGAGGAGGGAACACACTTTCTCTCCCGGTAAGCCTGCTAAAAACACTCTAAGCCATTCTGCAAGTTACCTTACCTCTACACGGGCAGGTTACCCACTCTACCTACGCCTCCCCTGCGCTCTGGGGGCGGACAGGAGAGTCGTGGCTAGGGCAGCAGCAACCCCTGCCCCAAGGGGGCTCAGCTGCCTGCATGTGGACGGGACGGGCTGCAGAGCCGCTTGCCAGGGAAGCGGAGATTTAAGGCAGGAATCCCCCAATCGCCCCACACTTTCTTCAGCCGTTTAATGCAACGGGCAAGTCAAAAAGGCAAGGCCAGGGTAAGCTGTGAAAAGTGCAAGGAGTATCTCACATCATAACAGTTAATTTGCACTTTGGAAGTGGGAAACAAACTCCCTAACTTGATAAGCTAGAGATGGTTAAAGGGCATCAGAGTCAAGAGCAGTGAGGCATCAACAACATTCCTTCACCTTTGGGGCTCTTCAGCCAGTGCTCTGGGTGGGACGGGATTCCTTTTGCAAGGGATGGTACCTCATCTCACCCACTCTCTTTAACCTGCGAGGCAAAGTGACGCTAGTGCTCCAGGGAAGTACAACAACCTGCCTGTTTAAACAAGCAGTCCTGCAGCAAACAGCTCCTTCCCCCTCCAACTGCAGCTACTGCTGAGGATCTCCCCTTGGTACTCACATTTGGCTCAACCAAAAGACTTAAAGTGCACAGCTTCCCCCTTCTCCTCCTCTCATTAAACATCCATTAGAAAAGTTAACACAGAACAAATCCTCCCCCACGCTGCTAAGAGGGGAAGTGTTTCATCCAGTCTCTCCAGGGACCATGCTCCGCTTCATCTTCTCTTTGCTATCACGACCTACTTGAAGAACACGCTTACTGTGCATTATTTTGGCTCTTGATTTCAAAGCCTCTGAAACCAGCTTGCACTTAAAACTAACTTTTAATGCCAGACAATATATTTTGGTAAAGTCTGTCACACCAGGGTATCTAATGGTTTACAGCCACACTTCTAAGAAAAATAGGGACACCAGAGCATTGGGGGCAAGCAGTACAAACCTGCCTCCTCTGCTTTCCTCAGCCCAAACATCCAAAGTGCCTGACAAAAGAAACATCAGCTTTTAATGCAGTCGTTTACTTCAGGTTGATATGCAATATTCCTTGAGATGCAGAGATTTATGAAAACTGCATGCAAACAGGATATATTCACACTTTTCAGCCATTAAAATGCCACCAGTCTTCACACACTTCAAACTCCCTAGAGTCGAGCTCAAGCCAATAATTACCAGCAATCACTGTTTCTTCTTTCCTTAAAGAGAGCAGAGGGTCAGCATAGAGGATAAAATTAAGCCTGGAAGAGATATTTCCACATTATTTGTATTTTGCAGTAATGGCTTTGGATCTGATCAGAAGTCTAAAGAAGCAAATGCAGCTCTTCAATGAGACTTGACTGAGGCTGTGTAATTGAAATAGGTTATGTAATGGCTGGAGGGCTTTAAAGATGATTCCTCTGCCCCAGGGTGAATGTCACCTATACAGGCTTTAAGAAATAAACGTCCAGTATTATAGGTGGAAGGTGACGGGATCATCCTCCCTGCCCCCAAGGCTTGTGCTCCATGGTTCAAAGCTAGACAGATTTAAGGCCCATCTGTGAAAAACAAAATGCAAAAAAAAAAAAAAAAAAGTCTCATTATGCCAGCCAAAGCAATTTGGATCTTCCACCTTTCCAACGAGTCCCATCTTAAAAGTGCTGAGAAAATATCCTGCCTCGCGGCTTCACATGTGTGAGGTTCAGACACATTTACTTTGAATTTATTATTACTATTATTTCCTTTTTTTTTTTTTTTCTTTTTTTTTAAGGAAAAAAGTTGGAAAGTCTTTTTAATTGGCATGCAGCATATGGAATCAAATACACAGAATAGTATTACACAGAATGACAATTGCATTGTTGCGTTTTCTGGTTATTAGACACTAAATGCTTTTCAAGAATCACAGGCACCCTGAACATGGATATTGCTACTGAATTGACTGTGACTTCAGTTTATAGCATGGCAGCCACAAGTGGCCACCCTTCCAAAAAGACATCGGCTTTCTTTTGCTCAAGGCTTTTTGCTCTAGCTAAGTTGAGAACAAGTTAATAAGGCATTTGCAAGGGTTTACAAGGCCATGGGGTCTGACAGCCAAAGACTCTGTTTCTTTGGTGTCTTGCCTCCCAGCTTACCACCTTATAAACGACTGCTAATGGCTGGTAAACATCTTTTCATCATCACAATTCACTAAGATCTTTTTTTTTTTTCTCTCAAAAAGTGTAATTGCTTTAAGAGTGAGACCAACAACAACAACAACATTTTACACCAATCGACCATTTTCAGAAGGGGGGAGAAAAACAAAAAGCAAGTTTCCGGATAACCCCTCCCCACAAAATCGTACCAGTGAATACCCCTGAACAGATGGAACCTGCCACCATATCTTTGTGAAAAGAACCATTTTGCTGCTAGCTGCTAAAGCACCACAACAGATTCATTTATTCTTAGAAATCCCACAACAAAAAAAGAGCCCCCCCCCCCCCAAACAAATGGCAATTTTTTTACAATTTTGGTCTAGAAGTTACTATGAGGCAATACTCCCTCTCAGCTTGGAAACTCATTTTTTTTGCTTGGTGATATCCTCTGATGAACACTTTCAAGAGGAACATGCACCCAGAGAACATCCCTCTTAACTACCTGTCCTGAATGAGAGGAGCTAGATCGCATTGACTAATGTGGGAATTATTCCAGCCTTTCAATAAGGAAAGGACCAGAGTAACTAGGAGATTTTTAAACATTCATGAAATAATGACATAAGACATTCTCTTCACATTCCTCAAACCCCTCCTCTGTCTGATGTTCTTAAAATCCACATTGAACTGAATGAGGAAATACTGAAACAACCACACTCCTCAAAAACCTCACAAATGGGACATGCACCATAACAGAATATTTCTGCATATGACACAAGACCTTAAAAGTGTTGAATTCTGTTGCACATGTATTTGGAATATTAGCAAACACTTCAAAGCTGATGCAAACACCTTGCTTTAAATCGTGACTTGATTGGTAAAGAGACCCTGGGAGAGCTTCAACAAGAGCTTCACTGGGTGAACCCTTCATGCCTTATATGATCCAGTACCAAGTTGGGATTTTGACCTGCATGTTAAGTTCTTCAACAAAGCTTTAGCCAGTTTTGGAATATTAAAACCTGCTATTGACAAAAATTCTAGCCAATATTTTCCACTGTTCAGTTCATTGCTTAAGGCTTGTTGAGAATATACTCCCTAAGAGGAGTCTTGGCATCTCGTAACAGAAAGGAGACATCGGTTAGGACAGCAAGGAAACAGAGTGGTGTGTTAAACAATAAAAAAGAAAAGTCACAAGATCCCCTTAAATAGAATTTGAGGTCACTGGAGAACAGTCATTCACAACCAGCACTTTCATAAGCTCCTTTTGCCAAAATAACCTCTATGTTATTTATAAGGACACCTTGGCTTTAAATAAAATCAGAGTGATTTCCTCCCACAGCGCCCAGGCAGCGAGCACCAGCACACCACTCTGTCTCACAGATTCCTTATGAAAGCATGTGCAACGCTCCCAAGAGATGAGTGACTTGGTACTTTCTGTCCACTTGCAAAGACAGATGAAATGCAATATGCTCCAGTTAGTTTCCTACTCTAGTTATGGTGCTACAGCCATTAACAGAAATATGCTTTATGCTAAATGGAGACTGCCGAGAACACTGATCTACACAGCAGTTTTGGGACATCTGCTAAAGGCTAATTTCAGTATAAAATCCATGTCACTTGTGACTGATTCCTGATCTGATGAAGAGATTAAAAGGCAGATGTCTTAACCTGCTGTTTCACCTACAGTGCTCATTCACCCTTCAGTGCCGAGCCTTGAATGTAAGGAAAATGCACATAATTGAATTAATTGAATAAACTCTTCTACCAACATGATCAAACCCAGCAAATAAAGCTACATTTGCCTTTATACCACACTGAGGAAACAATGAAGTTCTCAAGTGCTTATAGACAATAAAGTAGCAGTTCTTAAATAAAAGAAATCGGAAAAACGGTTTCAGTGAGTTATTTGGCTTCCATGTTGCGGAAAAAAAAATAAAATCAGACTGCTCAAGTAACATTCACTGGAGTAGATTTGGTGTGCTGAAGCGTTTGTAGAAGTTTGGGACTTGAAGCACTGGCTCAAGGCAAGACAAATCATGTGTAGGTGGGAACCAAGCTTCAGAGAAATTTCTGACCCATGCACCTTGATCACAACTTTTCTCTCTGCTGCTATTCCAGTCCTGTGCCAAGATAAATTGCATGGTGGTTTTGTGGTGCAGTCTGAATGCAGTGAATAAATTCCATTTGTGGTCTAAATTGCACTGAGATGCAGATTTCCAGAAATGGTTTAAAACACCAAGTTGACAAACTCCACAGTCCTAGAGATTTACTTTATTTCTCCATTAACCTCACTCCTTTTTTCCAATGCGATTTTGAAATGAGGGGAAGAGAAGTCTTCAGAAACATGCTGGTCACATGTGTTCAAATATTCCTGATAAGAATGTCTATATTTTCTGTCATCCAGACTTACTGCATTTAAAAAAAAATTTACAATATACTTCAACAGTTTTTATATACCTAAAATGCACAATACCATCTGTTCCTTCAAGGTCTCCCTTATTCCAAGGTCTGTTAATCTTCATTCTAGTTGCTTGCTACCTTCTGATTTCTGATCCAGCCTGCTCTTGTTGTTCTTCACCATATAGATAAAATAAGCAAGTGTTTCTTTCTCATTCACAGGAATATTCCTGAAGTGACGGCTGACAGTCTAGAAGGACAACATGAAAAAGAGACAGAAATTCTGAAATTACAAAGTAGATATAATCATAACTGGGGGTTCTTTACACTTTCCAAAACTGATTTTATGGCCACTGAGCGTAATAAACTTTTAGGCAAACATGCACCAATTCAAACTGTCAGTCCTCATTTACCTCTCTTTGTCCTTACAGCTGGAACGTGCATACGAAGCCCAGTCTTGCCATGTCAGCAGTATCTGCAGCCAACCTACAAGTGGAATTTGGAAGCCAGAATGCTCTCCTGCCAAAGCAGCACAGCCTCTCCTAAGTGACACTTCATGCTGAGATTATCTGGAGAGCAAGTTTTACCTGCATCTCAGTATTTTAAATGAGCATGTCAGAACACTTCTCTGCATTAATCAGACACAGCAAAGATTTAGAATCAACAGCAAAGCTAATGAGACTCTTTGTCCAAAGGAAAAGGCCTGGGTAAGCTTTCACAGAAGGAAGGAACATCAGGGCATTCGCAGTGGGAGGGCCCGGGTTCACCTAGGGCTACCTTTCCCTGGCATGAGCATAAACCATGAACCATCAGCTGCTTTTCCTTGGAAAACGTATGTGAGAAACATTTTGAAACTGGTGAGGAGATCTGCTTCTCGTATAGAGAAGCACCGTTTTGGTACCCAACACGGCTTCAGAACTGGATTTTGATGCAGGCTGAGCAATGAGTCACTCCAAGAAAATTTATGGAAGTTTGAATTTTCCTTACGGTGGGTTAGCAGCAGGTGTCTAAGAGCCTCAGGCAGCAGTGAGTCAAGCATGGGAGCTGGACGAGGATCCAGCGTAGGGTCAAAGCTGCTCAGACTTCACAGGAAATCTGGGAAGTGTGTGACAACTTTAAGTTAGGCTCCCCTTAAGGTTATTTTTGGCTTGCATAGCAGTTTTTCTTTTTTTTTTTTTTTTTCTCCTGAGAATATTATGATAAATTGCCTAAGTAGGTGGTACTTCACAGCAGGAGGCAACTGAGAGACTAGGGACTGGTTAGTTAGAACATGACAAATCAGATCTCATACTGAGGACATATACCTACCTGGCTTCATTCACCCTACTTCTCCATGCACTACCCTACACATTCTGTACATTCACTTGCTAGTTGGCTCTGGAAGAGCAAGAAAGTGTTTTGCTGGCTTTTTTTTTTTTTTGGTCTGTTTTAGATATCTTAAAGCAAAAGTCCAATTGGTACAATTTCTCCAAGCTTAGAGGAGACGTTCCTGAGTGAATGCCTTTAGATTAGCTCAGGAGGCAGAGCAGATGCACACCAAGCACAACTAGTCCGAAGAGCAGAATCATGCTTTTAACAAATATCCCATGTGGTGTGAAAGAACCAGGAGAGGCCTTAAGGAAAGAGCCTTTCATTGAATTAGAGAACTGCAAAATGCCAGGCCAAGGGAGGGAAATATGGAATTCCAAGTCACGGTCAGTGATTTTGCCTTTAATAATAAGCAATTCCAACACGTTCAAGAGGCCGTGAGGGGGGAAAAAAAAAAAATAAATGAAAATAAAATAAAAAAAAAACACCACACACCTACCAGAGACACCAAAAGGGACTGTTAGTATGAAGTCTGAGTTTCAGCAATATGCAGGCCACTAGAAACTAGTGATCCGTTTTTGTTCCGTAAAGGTGACTATAATTGACTCTGACTATAAACAAGGAAGGAAAGGAAGCAGAGAAAAGCAAGTTACTAAAGCATGCTGTTAAGAGGCAGCTTCCAAGACTTCCATGGTTGCCTCGAGTGAAAGCAGGCATGCAGCTTCAGGTCAGCACCATCCCCTGAAACCTGCCACGGAGTGTATTGCAAAAACCAGTGAGAGAGTCACAGAATCACTAGTGTTACTAACATCCTAGAAAAGGGCATTTGAACAGAGAAGGAAAAATATCTTTTTAGTAACACCGATAATACAACTTCTGTCTTCACTTACTTCTGCTAGTTGAGCCTTGTTGAGTCCAGGCCTAGTCTGCAACTTATAATGCCTCTTGTAACGTCGCAGTGTATTCACTTGGAGCTGGAACAAGTCAACCTAGAAGTGATGCAGAGATGGGAGATGAGTGCCACCTTTCACTTCTATTAAGCAGAAATGCAAAGTTATCTAAATATAACACTTCCTACCACAAGAGAACTCTTCCTTGCCCACATTCAGAATCATATCAGCTTGCCTTAGTGACAAATCTTAAGTATATTTTGACTTGTTAACGCTAAAGGACCA
The DNA here is from genome assembly GCA_013398735.1 of Nothocercus julius. Taxonomy (NCBI): domain Eukaryota; kingdom Metazoa; phylum Chordata; class Aves; order Tinamiformes; family Tinamidae; genus Nothocercus; species Nothocercus julius. The sequence goes on from VZSV01000015.1 coordinate 7,299,253, forward strand.
AACTAGTCTCGGGGAAACACAAAATTTGGTTCTGGTTCACTTGCTGTCAACAGAACTGCTGGCCAAATTCTGCTCTCAATTACACCTCTGCAACGTCTGAACAAAGCGGAGCCTTTTGCTCCCATCCCATGAGTTTTAAAAGGCTCACATATGAGACATCACTTTAGCTGGCATTGAACAAACAGCTTGTGACATAAAGCAGAGTACAAGAACGGAGAAGAAATAAATTCAGAGATTTCAATGGGAAGTAGAGAATTTAAAAGCAGGGGGAGGTTACAGGAAGGAAGATGAAGATAACGTGGGAAATGCCATGCTTCAAAGAGAAAAGGAAGCTCTGTTGAAAACCAAGAAGAAAGGGCATTACGTCTGATACACTGCAGAGCCCCCCATTATGTGATGTGTCAGTTTTCAGCCACCAAACAGGCTGCATGCTCGACACCACTTAAGTTTTTAGATGCTTGTTGTCTCTTCACTAATCATTCTGGTAACCAAGGTGAAGCCTGCACTGAAAAGTTCTGCCAGAAAACTCCACTGAACAAGAGCACGAACTAGAACAGTGACTCCAAAAAGAAAACAACCCCCAAACATGATACTCCCTCCCTGCCACACACACACACTTTCTCTTCCAGAACGTCCAGCATAGACATTTATTTTGCTGGCAAAACAAACAATTTCAGCTTTCTCAGATAAAAAAACGCTTCATGTCAGCCTCTACAGCAGTCCCAGCTGAGAGCTTCACTGTGAGCATCATTTCTGCACAAGTTTTTGCAGTGTCAGTAGTACCAGAAACATCACCAAAGCAAATACTGCAAACAGTGGCACAGAAAAGAGATTATTCTGGTGTTTTTGTAGCACAAAAATAAGAAGACATTGGGAATATGGTCTGTGATTTGAAGGTAGGTTTAAAAGGAATCAAAATATTGTATGCCATTTATCATAAAAATGTCTGGAGATGCTCAGCAACTCTGCACTCCATCAAGTCAAGCACAAAGCAACAGAGTGATTGCACTCTAGCAGCTTTGCAAGATGATGTATGCTGGGTAACAAACAACTGTAACAAGAAACAACCAGTCATTGCTAAAAACATTTCATTTTCACCTTTAAAAGGAGATTAGTGCTCAACATTATTTTAACAGCGCGGTGTTTAGAAGCTCTGCATACATGGAGCTGTAGAGTTACACTATTTCTCCTGTCTTTGTAGAAATCTTTGCACGTGCAAAGAACTCATCCAATGATAAATGAGTTTAAAGCTAAGGAAGTTTCAATAAAGCTACATCGCAAAATTTATATATTGTCAGAGTCATTAAAATTTCCAAGCGAAACTACAACATGCTCAAAATCTGCAAAGCATCTTACACCCACTTCCGACCCTACTAACCTCTGGAACATCCGTTTCATGCTCAGGAGAGTCACCTCCATCATCACTTGTCTTCCTCTTTCTTTTGTTTCGAACACTCTGAATGAAATTCTTGTGGAAATCACAAATATACAGATGTCTCACCTAAGAATCAAAAGTGGTGAAAAACAATCAACAAAGTACTGTAAAACAAGCATCCAACAGCAGCCACTTAAGACACCTTGATTTTAGAGGCACACTTCCTACCTCACCACTGACAATAAGGAAATTCTAATCTTAAACCCTGGGTCTGTTATCATACTCTGGAATTAATGATAATTTACATTATAAACACTAAAGACAAGGGAAGTGAAGGACTCAAGAACTCCAGCTGAACCTGAATCTCTGCTCATAATTCCTGTTTTATGGCTGTGGTTACATGTCAAGGGTGAGGGAGTCAGAGAACGAACAGCTGCAGGAAGGGTATTTGCTTCAGGAGTTACTACCAGGTGGTTAAGAAAAATATTCTTCTGTTCTGTGCTTCTCAACTTTCTTGTTTTAATGGTACATGAGATTAATAATGTGAGTCATTTCAAAGTCAAGTCAGAATAAAACCTCGGTTAAAACAAGCAAACTAGAAGAAAAAAAATCTTTTCTCCTGCAGCTCATCCTATTATGGAAATCGAATTTTAACAGATATTAATCTCACAAGGATTAGCAAATCCATAAAAATGGACCACAAATGATCAATATTAACTGACAGTAGCAAGACACAAATACCTCCAGACAGCAGATGCACTCTATATTTGAAATCATTTTCTATAGCCAGCTTCACACTCCCCCTTCATTGTCAGTTTCATTAGAAACAAACAGAGAAATCAGGCTAAACTCTTTCAAATCTAGCATCTCTCTTCAAAAGATATTTGCGTTTTGGCAGCATAAAAGGAACCCAACCAAGCGGAGGAACTGTGAAACAGCCCGACTTGAAACTTCACCTTTTTGTGTGATTTCTTTTGTGTGAATTGTGTGAATTTTTAAAGACCAGGTGAGAACGGAACACGGATAGGAGACCTCTGTTAACAGAATTGCTTTTGAGAGGTTCCTTCTGCAAACCCGCCAGGCTGCTCCGCTCTCCCTGCACTCGGGGCAGGGGCTCAGCGCAGTCCCTCGGTGTCACCGAGCGCTCCGCGGCACCGAGGGTTGCTCCATTTAGCGAGAAGAGCTCCTCGCGCGCTGAGTCAGTTGCGGCACAGTGTT
>VZSV01000015.1:7323856-7383816 GCA_013398735.1 Nothocercus julius
AGGATCCAAGACTGCATCTCTGCAGGACACTGGGTTGCTCTGTGTGGAATAAATCAGCTCAGAGCCAATGCCAGAGCCTTTAACAGGAACAATACTGCACTGGGCAGAGCTGGAAAAAAAATCTCTGTGTCTTTACCATTCCTAATCTATTATCAGGTTAAAAACAACTCCCTCATTCTGATAGGCACTGATGTTTTCCCTCTTCCAAACAGATAATTTTTTTTTTTTTTTTTTTTTTTTTTTTTTTTTTTTTTTTTTACTGTTTGACAGTTAATTGCTTCTTAATGAGCCTTGCTGCTCTGAGATCTCTAGTCGATATGTTTCCATTAATGTAAAGCAGTTGAGGAAAATGAAATATTACAGACTTCTTGCAAGAGGAGAGTCAAAAATGCAATAAAGTTGTGTCCTGGTCAGGGTCAAGCCTTTTCCTTCTCCTAACCTCTCCAACAACCTTCTACCCTCTAGTTTATTACACTTGCCCAGCAACCACTGAGTAACCTATACCAAAAGTAACAAACCTTGTACAGAAAAAGTTACAGTTCCTGGCCCTTGAACAGAGTTGCAAAGCATCCAAATGAGCCATACTTCCTTTACATTTCAGTATTAGGCAGCCCTTTATAATTCTTACGATTATTAGTTAGCATCTGAGTTAGGAAATTTGTTTCTAATTGAAAGGTTGCCTACATTTTAAACACTTTTGTCTCCCCAACATGCTGTGTTTCTTAAGCAATGCTCAGTGCACACACTTCACTCAAAGAACGAGTTTGCTGTTAACAGAGTTTGGATGCATCCTCTGGTTAAATGCTTCCCAAGTGCCAAGTACTGACGGTCTCTCTGTTGGCTTCTCTTCAGCCTGAACGTCTCTTCTCTGAAGGAAGCAGAGCCAATGACAGAAATACATACAGAAAACAAACGCAAGAGGCTCCTAAATAAACTTGTTTATCTCCAGTATCTCAGCAACAGCCTTGGATTTTAAAATACGGGCAAAAATCTGTAAAGCACCGTCCACATGTGGCCAAAGAAAAAATATTAAGTAAAAAAAAAAAATTATTTTTTCCTGGTGAAGCTTAAGAAGGTCAGATTTGATTCAATGATTCGAAGATCCGCAGTACACGAGAGGACCTGCACCCACACCAGGCATAGGGATGCATTCTTTGTTAGAGCTAGGTTGTAATTTTTGGCACCTAGAATCTGAAAGATGTTTCCTCTTAGATAATGAATAATGTGAAAGTAGGTACTCCACATCTAAACCCTGAGCTTTAAATTATTCGACAGCACTCCTTTAACTACAAAATCCTAGTCTGCTTCTAAAGGTAGAAGCAAAGCTCTAAGCTCACCAGAAAGTATCGTAGCTTCATAAATTCTGTGAACAAACCTATTCTTGCAATTCCACCTGAATTATTAAATCTAGTAGCCACAGATGAATATATCAATTTATCCTAATTTCTGAAAATACTCTGAGCTTCTTTCAGTTGTTGTTGCACAATGAAAGAAAAAAAAGGGGGTCTTTACAGAGATTAATTAAAGCAAATTTAGCCCTCCATAAATTACCTTTCTGGACTGAAATAAAAGACAGTGTGTTTCTGAGAGGATAAGCAAAGAGATGAAGGAAGTATTCTTACTTCCTGCAGATGAAGTAGTGTGACTGTCTGAGGTGGCACTAGGGACAAAGGGCCTGCCCAGCCACTGTCATCGCTCCTGGAAACCAGCAGTGACAAAGAGGGCCAAGGGAAAGAGACTGACGGTGTCACTGCCCCTCCTGCAGGGAATGACACCACTACACGATTTCATTGCATGCAACAAGGAATAAACGGCTCTAGCTGCAAGGACGTCTATAGATAGGGTAACTCGCATGTGTCCCCATTCCCCCCCACCTTGCTACCTCTACAGAGCAAGGGACCTCCCATGTGACTTGTTACTTGTCTTTTTTCTGGTAAGGAAACAGTGGAAGAAAACACATTGCTTGCTGCATGGTACTTGTCTGCTGAGCACAGTTTGATAGGTCTTTGAGCTACATAAAATCACTGAGATTTGGGAAATTTGGAAATGTGTTTTGAGAGCCCTGTCACCGGCGAGCAGAGTGGGGATTTTAGGTGCCAAAGGCAAACTGGGCACCGAGTTCGCACTGCTACCCCATGCTAAGGCCAACTAGCTTAGCTCAGTGGCATCCAGACACCTAGAAAGTCATTGTTCAATCACCAAAAGAGAAACCACACATTGACTGAAACACAGAGTTTTACACAGAAATCTTTACCTCATTCCCTCTGGGAAGCCACCGGCCTTCAGGCAACTGGGACATTCCAGTGGGTTTCCTAGGACATATTGCAGAGTGCAGGATTCCCAGGTAACACAGGTCCCAGAGATCTTGGGGGGCCACAGTGGCTCATTACTATTAGTAGCCGTTTTGGTGAACTGGCTAACTAAAATTAGCTAGCTGGCTAATTTTGAAGACCTCAGAGCGAACAGCTTGGTCAATCAATAGGTATCAGAACTGTTCTCCAGGCAGGCATATAATGATCCCAACTCGTTGCCAGCAACAACGCTATTATTCCAGTTGTTAAGGATTTCTTACAAGGGAATTAACAGCCTCAGCTCCTCGCAGCCAGCAGTCAGATGGATTGACTACAGACAGCAGGTTTCTCATCTCTGGGAATGCAAACTCGGGGCTGAGGCACTCAGCTGGGCAAGCGTTGGGAAGCCTGAATCATTTTCCCCTCCGGAAAGGGTGTTTCGTTGTCTTGCTAGGGTGGGGACGAGAAGCCCAGCAGTTTAGCAACCTTCACGCAAGCCAGCTTACCCTTGCAGGGAAGGGGGCACATGCAGCTGAAGCAGGGACCACACCACAGGGGACAGCCCAGTTAATCATGCTCCAAAACTGCCCCTCAGAAACGGCAGGTTAACCATCGCTGGTTCTGCTGCATGCCATCCTACCGCCCCAGCTCTTCCACCGACAGTCACACGCAAAAGCAAGGACAAGAGAGATCATTCACATTCTGCGCCTCAGAACAATTCTCACTTTCCAAAGCAAAAATAATTTCCAGAGAACGTAGCTCACCTTAAAGGATATTTCATACTGTTCTCCTCCCCATATCTCCAGACCTGCATCATACCCTCCCAGCTCCCAGAACCACTTTCTATCGACTGCAAACAGTCCTCCAGCCATTACAGGAGACCTTAAGGAAAAACCAGACTCCATATTACAAGCATATTCAAAGATACAGATCTCTAGCTAAACATTTTTTAAAAAAAAAACAAAAAAAAACAAAAAAAAACAAAGCAAGATTTCACAAATATTCTTTTCACCACCCACTATTCACAGAGCCTTTGCAGCCCTGTAGGAACAAACATGTTTTTGCGCTCTCTGCTCATTTCCCACTTGCAAACAGAAGGACTGGACTAGGCTCCCTCCAGAACCAGCCAGTGCCTCTCCTCCAAACGGGCAAGAGAGCTGATCAGGAGGAGACAGGGCATCCCTCTCGCCGAGGGACCCACATGCTGCACGTGTAGTGCTCTTTACCTCAGTGGTATGATCAAGTCATTCAGCTTGCCCTCAAAAGGCATTTATTTTTATTTTATTTTAAAAAAAAAAAACAACAACTAACACTGCAGAAATATAAGGGACAGCAGAACTGCCTCGATATTGGCAAGCACAGCAACAGCAGAACAAAACTTGATCTCAGATTTAGTTCTGCAGGGCACTGCAATCATCAAAATTGCTGTAATTATTCTGCTAGGTTTCCTTCCCCCACCTCAGAATGACATATGAGCTGCCATTGGTTTGTTGTTTTTGGCAGAGCATTGGGGATACTAAGTTATGTTTAAAAGAACTCAGTAATAAATGACCACATTAAATGTTACACATTAGTTTTAAATGAAATGTTAACTTCTGCAGGAATTAGACTGGTAAAAAAAATGGCAATGAAAAGGAGAGTGTTCACAGTTACTACACAATGCATTGCTCTTAAACCAGCTAAGCAAACAGCTGCCAGAAAGAATAGCTTACCACCAACTTGCCACTTCTACTACACTGAGGTGTAAACCAGCATTGTAACAGGGTTTTATTTTGTTAGCCAGCTCTTATCACACTACATTTCAGCAACTTACTCAAAGGGCTCACTGGGATCAGGTTTCTGTAGCTCAGGAGGGATAGGGATCCTCTTGTAATACATCTCCCAGTCAAATGCCCCTCGCATTGCGTCTCCAGCCTGAGTCTCATATCCAAAGTGGTCATGATCGATCACATCGATCATGGGGCAAACAATAGTCTTGCGGTTCCGGGCAATACGATCTGCAGATTGGAGAAGTATGTTAGCAAACTTGTACCATTTGATTCCTTTGGCCATTAAATTACAGAAAAGAGCATCAATAAATGAAGACAGAGGTAGCTTTCTTCTGCTTTGGTCTTTTAGGCAGATGCTTCAATTTGTGTCAGTTTCTCTCTTTTGTTTTTCTGATATAACTGAGATACACTAGCCAAAACTACTGCAGTAAAAAACATCAACTACTCAAGCCACAAGAACCATCACCCCAAAGCAGAATAGAAAGATCCAGCCACACTACCATGGATACCTAAAACACTAGGCTAAAAATAGACAATCTTGTGCTTACTGAGTTAACATTATTCATTTTAATGAGTGAACTGGATGTGAACCCTTACTGCACTGACCCAAAAAACAGGGCAATAACCCATTGTTCCACCAACCCCAAAGAGCCTTAATTGCTTCACCATAATCTGGCAGGAAACAGCCCAGACTAATGGCATAGCTACTCTTAGCAGCCTCAAGAAATGCATTTACACCTCTTCCCCTCAACATTTTCTTTCAAGCAAATAACACAAGACAGGATTAACTCCTGCATAAACATCTGGAACTTCTTAAATACTTAATTGCTGTGACGGTCTCTTGCTGGAAGTTAACTTTCAGAGCAGAGGCAACAAATAGTGTCTCAGCTTCCGAAATACATCTAATGAAAACACTTCCTATGCTTTAAAATCAAAGCATACTGTACATGCTTTCATTTAAATGGCATTTGAGTTCAACCTGTCTTCCCTCCCTGGAGCTCAAGAAGCTGCCAATGTTTTACACTATCCAGAATATTAGCATCAGAGACAAACTGTTGTGAAAATAACAGCATTAGCATCCTCAGATGATAACCAGCTGACAAATCTGCTGCATGTAGACTGTTGTTGCCACAGTTTATTCCACAAAGTCACCCCTCAGAGATGTTTGACAGGTCACTTGCAACAGGGTGAGGTTTCTGCTTGCATAGAGCACTCTACAGACAGCCAAGGTGAACTGGTTACTGCCGAGTGCCCATCTTTGAGGCAGGCAGGAGATGCGACTGGAAAACCTGCTGAATTCTACAGCAGGGAGCAGCTTGCATAGAAAAATACCTCCAAAACACACAAACAAAATACAAGTAGCATCATCCTATGCAGCCAAGCACAGCAAAGAATGAACAAAAAGGGATCTTGTTGCTTAGACAGAAGCCTCCTCAAGAGGCACCCCGTCAGCAGAGCAGTGTTGGCCCAAAGCATCCAGGTACTAGAAATAGAAGGCAATGTCCTTCTAATTAGTCAACTTTGAAAAGAAGTGACAGTGTAAAACTGATGCCTTCTTAATGATAAAGAACTGCCTTGGAAAAGCAGCGCATGTTCTGCAAATACACACCAGCAGCTGTTATTCACAGTAAGTATTTTCTGCAGGCTTGCAGACTATGAAGTTAAATATAGTTCCATGGCAGAAAAATCACCCAAAAGCTACTTAAACTGTGTCTAAAGCTCTGTTCTGTCTCATAAAGCAAGTCCTTTCTGCAAGCTGCTGAATGACCATGTGGTAGTTTACTCTTCTAGAAAGCTATAAATTATTTAAAATTTCATTTAGTGAGGAAACAGAAGGATGGGATCTCTGCTCTTTAATTAAGCAAAGCATATTACAAGGCTATTTTACAGCATAGGACTCTTGGACAGGAAAAAATAAGTCTTGTACTAAAGGCTGCAAGTTGCCAACAATTCATCTGAGTGTTTTCTCCCCATCTCTGCTTTTAGATATTTATTTCATCATCTTTTTATCCACTTACACCATGTGGAAACAGCAGCAGGTAGAAATATAATGAATTCAACACCAGCATCTGTTGCCAGTTCTTTATCGGCTTGGCCTTCAACTATGGACAACACTTGACACCAGCTGCTTACCCAAGAGAGGTGGCAGCCAGTTCACGTTGGCCTCGCAGTGGGAATCCAAGAACGTGATGACATCCCCTATTGCCACGGAGGCCCCAAGCATTCGAGTTCTTATTAGTCCTTCTCTCTTTTTGGTTCGGATGATTCTTACTTTTGGGAACAGGGCCATGTAATCTTCCAGACGCTTCTTCAGGTGTTCTGCAAGACAGGAAATTAAAGCATTGCAACAGATCGTTTCTTTAAAAGAAAAAGAAAAAAAGAAAAAAAAGGTATCTTTGGAAGTAGTTTCTGAACAGTTAAAGGCATCCTCAGTAAAAAAAAAAAAAAAAAAAAAAAAAAAAAGAAGAATAATTTAATTTAAATCCAAGACTTAACACAACCTCTTAGTCAAGACTTCTGAGGATACTGCAGAAGCTTAGGAATAATAAAAAAAGGGAGGAACCAGAAAGAGATGGAGAAGTGGAGGACAGAAATGAAAGCAGCAGAGAAAGGGGAAAGCAAAGAGTAAAAAAGCTACCAGCAAAGCTCTGGGGGAGCTTTGTCAGAATGTACTGCAAGGACTCTCAGGCTCTTTTGTAAAAAGACTGACACATCTCAGAAAAGAGAGAGGGGACACTACTCTCAGAAGTAAATTGCACTAAATGCTTTTAAAGCCGTTCAATTTCCCAAAAAGCAGAACATGACCATCCACTGGTGCATAAATAAAAAGCATCAAAAAGCTCGGTCAAACAGCCGTCCAAGCCAGCAAGGCAGGAATGGCCACCGAATGAATCTAGGTGGCGGCAAAAAAATGCTTATCAGAGGAGATACCTGTATTTAAGGATGAAAATATTTATTCTACTGAAGATGGAATGGAGCCTCGGCTGGCAGAGCACACCCACTGTGGTCACCATCATCAACAAGAACCCAAATAGGAAAGCTGTAGAAAAAGACTACTGAGAGATCAAAACAATCCTAGCTTGTTTTAGAAGAAATAAATAAAACACGTAGCTTGCTCGGTCTATATAGAGAGTGAGGGGCACACAGCTGCCTTGATATCAAAGAACAAAGCATTGGAAAAAAGAAATCTAAAAAGAGTGTGCAAGCTGACACGGGTCCAGTTACTAATGCGCCCATCTTTAGGCATCTTAAGCTTTGACTTACCTGACAGCAAACCCACCTCACGGTGGGCCAGGGCCACAACCAGCTTGCGTTAATGCATCATACTATCTACTGCTGTCAGCAACTGGCGAAGGAGACAAACCTCTCTAAGCAAAAGCCAGTCAGTGAGGTGTAAGCAAGTAACTATCTCAAAATCCCATCACGGGAGACCTGGAGACTGTCATTGGAATACCCATCGGGTTTATTTTCCTTGGCTACAGGGGACAAAGCAGGAGCTTTGCCCATGTGCAGCGAGGTGTCCTCCAAAATGTTCCATTCTTCCTCTGCCAAATGATTTTTGGAGGGTCTTCCTTGGGTCCCAAAGCAGGAGTGAGAGGTAGGGCCTGGAAAGGCAGACAGTGTGAAACCATCTCCGGACAGGGCACTGGGGAAGCCGGGTGCTGCAGTAACTTCCTAACAGGGGTGAAGGACAAATAAACATAACTAATCCTACGAGGGCTCCTGCACGGTGCTGACCCAGCAATTTCGCTGCAGTGTCAAGCCAACAGAAGGAAAAATGGGCAAAATCCCTGCGACCAACATCCCTTCAGCAGCTCCCCCGTGAGGCAGCCCTCACCTGCCATCATTCAGTGACCACCCAAATGTCTTTGCTTTCAAGGTACTCCTGGAAAGCTTTTTTTTTTTTTTTTTTTACCCTTTTCAAAGCTATATTTAACATCCTCCAAGCGTTTTTGTTCACAAATACATTTTAGTATTTTGCCAGACAAGGCTAATTGTCCCACAATGCCTCCCTTGGTCAGACGGCTCAGTGGAGCCTTTACTGCTTTTTGCCATCTAGCACAGTCCCCTCATCTTTTTCAAATCTCTTCTGAATAGACCCTCTCAATCAACTAGATATTTTGTCCACTTGATTACAGATTATTTCAAATAAGGGGCTTCTGTAGCCTCTTATTTGAAAGCCCTTAGATTACATACGTGATAGTACAATCCCCTTTCTCCTGAGGCAAAGGGTACCTTTACAAAACAGAAGAATCAGCCACCACCAGAACCACTCGCTAACACCACATCTCATCTCTTGCCATCCGAAGGCCACACAACACCAACTTCTCCAGGGGTACTAGCATGACTTAGCTCCAAGGAACAGTAACAGATTCTAGGACCTTGTCTTGCACAAGGAAAGATGCTGGCACAAGGCAGTCCCTACAGACCTGGCCGTATTTGTAGCAACTGTGACGATTGCTCGGCAATCACAGACACAGACTAACTGCATACAGACCGTTTTGTAGCAGCTAATGAATAAGCAGTTCAGAACTGCGGGAAATTTCCCCCAATTTATAGTATAACAAATTAAAAAAAAAAAGTGGCACAGAAGGCACAGTTTTCTCAAGCAAACACTACAAAAAGCATTAAAAAAAGCCTAATCCACTCTCATTTGCCCTACTAATCCCTACTTTAGCATCTGCAGTCACAACTTGCATTTGTCAGGTTTGCTTCTTTAGCACTCCTCTACTTCATTCCTGTATTAAAAACTACCAAAGTGCTTCAAGCTTGCAGCAAGTGACCTGCTCTGCACTGGTGAGAAAAGCCTCCCGGGGAATCTGCTTAAGACCCTTGTGGATGGAAGATGCAAGGAAAAGCAGGGGGCACCCCGGCCACCTCAGGGATGCAGGATCCATCCCACCAAGGGCTGTTCTCCTCTTCGCCAGGAGAGGTGGTGCTCAGTTAAGGTGCCCCAGATGGCTGTAGAAAATGTGATGCTCAATCACTGTATGTTAGATGCTTAAGGCTTAGGTATCATGAGCTGTGTTTGCAGATTTTAGTGTATGCACTTTTGCTTACTAAAGGAGGGTCATAGACTTTCAGACAACCTCACAAAGTACAAAGTACAATGCAGTGCACTTTAAGAGCATGCCTTCTCATTTCCTAATCCATGCTCTATTCCCACTATCCAGCCTTTGCATTCTCTTCTAAAAATTATCACAAATAAGTCTTTTTTTTTTCTTTTAAAAGAAAAGCTCAAAAACAAACAACTGGCATTAACTGCTACAAAATTTTATGAGGCTTTAAAAAATATATTATGGTGTCTTGTCACACTGAGTAATTTTTATTACAAGGGCAATTTTCTTTAATGAAAGTTGTTGGGTGAACTGGATGGATTCCAATAGCTGCGTCTACTCTGGGCAAAGTAATACAGCCCAAACATATATAAAAGAGTTAGATTATCTGTAGATTAAAAACTGGGCTGGTAACTTGCTAACAGACTTTGCAATAAACTTGATATACGGCATATACATTAACAGTACGAGTCAAGTACTACTTATATAGCGGTCTTTTTTTTATTATTATTTTGAGCTGTAAATAAAACTCAGTGCAAAGAATAACGAGAGGCTTCAACAGGAGGTCTGGATAACACAAACTCTCCAAAATAGGATTTCTTTTTTTCTCTAGGCCAAATTCTTGCAGCCTTCCCACTGTACATTTTCCTTCTGGTCTCAGCACCTGAGCAGAGCTGCCCTTACATGTCATTAGTTGGTGACCACCTGTAGCACACCAGGGACTTTCCAATATAGGATTTTCTCATACCCCTGAGATTTCTCATCTCCTTCTCATCCCCTGCAAATGTCTGCATCCTCCCATCTCATTCACACCCATTGACTCAGCCATGCTCTCAGAGAGACTTGTGCAAAACCAGCAAACCGTTTGTAGCTTATTTTAGATCAATCTTGTTCAGACTAACATTAATTTTCCCAGACAATTCACTAGAAGAAAACAAGCTATTCTCAACCTTGTAAAAGGACTTTCAATATTTTTTCACCTGCAAGCTTTAAATCAGGTTATATTCCGTTATAAACTGGTTTGAGATACAAAGGAACTTCATTCTCTTGAGCTCATAAAGTTTAGATTTGTACTCTTTCCCTTCCTCAGGCATCTACATAGAAATAATAGCAAAAGGGTTGGTTGCCTTCCCAAAAGACAACCACACAATTCACTATGTGGAATTCCCGCATACATCCAGGAAAACTATACACATATGGCAGGCTGCTCCCCAGTAATTAAAATAAGGAGAGGCCTGCTGTGTACCTGAGGTCATTTTTTTCCTTTATTTTTAAGCACAGACACTGCAGGAAGTGGAGCTGATGCCTCCATCATTTTCTGATACACAAAGACAGATGCTGTTTTGAAGAAAACAGCAAGGCCTTTTCGACTAAGTTCATGGCAGTTTGGGACTCCCTGGCACACAGATGACAGAAGAACTGACCTTCACCTCCAACTGCAGTAATTCTTGGACAGTTCGACCCATAATCTGTCCTACACACATTTGCTTTTTGCGTGTTGTTTGCTTAGAATAATTTGGCCATTGCTCAGACTTTTGACCAGTCAAGGTCATTAATTGATCCCAGAGCTGCAAGCATAATAAATTTGTTTATGTGGTCTCATCCCATTTAACCTTTATTTCCACAGATGCCTGAACTTGAAGGAACTGCAAACAAAACCTTTCCTTTCAGTCATGAAAAGTCTCCTCTATTAGAGAAGGGCAGGGCAGGGTTTTTAGGTATCAACAGAGTTCAGATAGCAATAATGTGGTCACCCTCAAATCTTCTCACATGTGTTACAGGGACATTTCTGCAATGTTTGGCAGGGAGGAGAGTACCAAGATTTGAGATCTTGGGTTAGAAATAACTAAATATATTCCAAGGATCAGCCAGAACCTGTGGCTAGATTTATGCCCAGAGAAGGGGGCAAGGTAATCTTTCCCTCTTAGGGAAGTATTCCCTATTTCTATGCTACTTGAGGCCCTACCTCTTTTGGCTTCGGAATTGTGCATTGTCTAGCACTTCTCCAGTGATTTCAGGGTGGTTGCTCTTGGCAGTGCTATCCACCCTCTTCTCAAAATGATTAAAAATGGGCAGCATTGCAGAAATCAAACATCTTCCTGGATTACTCAAATGCCACTGGTGAAAAGTTCCCTCTGCTGAACATGCACTCCACGTCCTGCTTCAGTTTCAGCATGAGAGGATGAAGAGAGATTAAGAAAGGAAGAACTTTACACTCTGGAAACTGGAGCACTCTTTTCTTCTCCTGCTGAAGGGCACATGACACAGGAGAAGAGAATGTGAAGACATACAGAATTCTTTTTCAAGCAACCAAGGGTAGTTTCTCTTTCCTAAAAAATTTATTCTGGCTACTTTCCAAAAAAACAAACCCTGAAGTGCAACTGGTTTGTTGGGCATTTGCTTACAAGTTATCCCTACCCTCCTGTCTCTACCTTCCTACACAGTGACACGCTTATTTAAGATTACAAATGACTCTGTTCATTTTGGCTCAGATACGTGGTCCTAACACGCTGTTTAACAATTTAAGAATGAATTATACTCCTTCCCCAATCTATCACAATGTGCAAGCCAGGCCTCCCTGAAATAGAAAGCTCTTCACCGTTTAAATTAACTTCTCTCTCTGTTTTGGTGCAGATGAGTAATCCTTTTAAATAGCAAAATACGCTGTTATACAAACAGGCAGCACTTACACTAGTTTTAATTTTCTTTCAACGTTTTCACCCTCTGATCACTGAAGTTGGTGGGGAAATAATAAACTGATTTAATAAATTACACTGCTAACACCAGTCCCAACAATAGCAACTGATTAAGCTGATCACAGCCTTCCAAGCTGAATCTTCTTATAAACAAAGAAGAAAAGACCTAGAAGCCAGAAAACTCCTATCTTTGGCTTCACTGATTACAGTTCTGCGGTGCAATGTCTAATAAAGCCTTCCTGGCTCCCTGACCTGTGCTCTGCCAACACGCTGTCGATACGGCGATGAGGGAGCTCTGCTTTCACTGTGCCCTCTGCATCAGATCTGGGTCTCAACACACATTCAGGAAGGAAAAGCAGGGAATAAAAGTTTTATGTGCATGGGACAAAAGCTGAAAGTCTGCCATCACACTTCCTAACGAGGCAGTCATTACTGTTCGCATTAATTACTATAAACATTTAGAATTAATAGAGACGAGGCTGCTGGAAGTCTCATTCACTATGTTCTCTTCTAGATGTTTGGGAAAAACAAAGCATCTGTTTTGTGGCGAAGTGCATAGGAGTGTGGGATCCAAGAGCAAGTCAGGCTGCAAAGCTGCTGGGGCAGAGCACACTTGGGAGCCTGGGCTCAGCGCCCCAATAAAGCCACCACAATCAGCCCCAGGTTGCTTAATTTCTGCTGTCTCATCTCTATCACCACTTACTTCCTGAATTTACAATGGGAATTATTCCATAGCTTCCTCCATCCGAACGCCAACATACACAATGATCTTAAAGGCCTTTGCCAACCATAATGATTCTATGATTCTACACACCCTGCTCAGCTACAGCTTCTGAATACACCAGGGCTAAACACAGGCAAAAAGGGGTAATCTTAAATTGAGAAAAATCACATTTACTGGCATAACACATAAGCACATCCAAACTCCAGGGAAACTTTAGCAGGCTTCATTTCTAAGCAGGGAAATGCACAGAGAATAATGATCTTAGCTGCAGCACGACCTTTTAATCGCTCAGGAAACTTTCATTTGTACAGAAGTCTATCCCAACAGTGTCTTCCCAAGGGAATCCAGGAAAACTCATTTACTCGCTCTATCCATCTCTCCTCATACTGTAAGGTTTAAGTACTTTTGGTTCATTAGCAGCAATGGACCCAACCTGTGCTGTATGTTAGTTCTTAGGTCCTTTACCTGCTGATTCCCAGGGAAACCTACAAAATCATTTGCTCTCCTCTGCCATAACTGATCTTTCCCAAAGGGAACAATGATTCTCATTAGCCGACTCTTCTACCTCACCACTTCATTAAATACGTCTCAAGATTAAAGCACCCACTTACATGTTTTTCCTGTTCTGTTGCCTACATTTGATGCAAAGAGGTGATTTGGCGACTCTCAGTCATTTCCGTGTTGATCCCTTTTAACACCAGAGAACGTTTTGCTGACGTACACATCAGCTACAGTTTTGGGGTGATGCAGCTTTCGTAGCAGCGGACGCAGCAGCAAACTCCTTACAGCACACTTAATATTCCGCTCAAGTTTGGTGTAGTCATGACGACTAGAAGGAAGGGCATTACAGTCTCAAATGCTGCCTTCAAATTGGGGAATCTGTGCCTACATCTTAAGGACAAATAAGTGAGTTTGATTAGCTCTTTGGTTAACCAGGAAAATGTCTGCATGCTCAACACTAACCCACTTATTAAACTGACACTAAACTTATGGGCAGATAAAATAAGCACTGAAAAACATTGAGAAGTGCCACCACCCCAGTGGCATTGACACTTCCAGCAGTCAGAGATTTATAGATGCACCATACACTGGTTCAGGATCCTGCAAACTTGCACATCACCTTTTCTGCAGGAGTTAAAAATCATGAGAAACTAGACTAGTCTTTAACTCGCTTTCATCTACATCCAGGACAGAGCAGGCGCACAGGGACGAGGCAGAACAGGCTGTCGTGCTGGAGGGCAGAGCTGCTTCTCCTGCTAACCCGCAGGTCAGGATGCCCAACAGGATTCCTACCACCCCTTGGGTCTGAAGCCTACAACCAAGAGGAGAAGCTTGCCAGCAGCTGGCAAGACACAGATGAATTGCTAAGACACTTCCTACTGAAAACGTTTTCGAGCATATCAAAGCTATGAGATTAGACCTCAAAGTCTCTGAGTATTGCTGGGATCCACCTGCACCCAAAACAGTTTTTATCAGGAAAATGCATGCACAAAAAACAGTGTTTACTCTGCAGAAACAAAGAAAAGATTGCAGAAAAAACACAAGCATTAGAGGGAAAAAAAAACCCACTTACGACTTTTTTCTTATTAGAGAACATGACATTTAGGTCCATTATGTGACCCACTTGAAAGTTGCTTTCTTTTGGTAGGGATGCATCCTTTGTGGTACAAAGGTTTCGATCTCAAGAGTTTATGTGAGAATGAACAACTAACTATAAAGCCTAAAGCTATTAATGCAGACTTACAATAGATTCACTTTGGGACTGCAGCCAAGCCAAATATTGGAAAAAAAAATAACTGATAGGCCTTCACTCCTACATAATGCCACACATTCATAACCATGAATGACAAACAAAGCAAAACTGTATTTGTATTGTACCCTGTACATCAGAGCAGATAACCTAGTATTTGATACATGAAACAATTACCAATACATCTGGCATTAAAAAATGCAGACATTTGAGTTATAGTAGTGACCATTGCCAAATCAGAAGACTATTTTAATACTCACGCTTTACTCTTCCTCTAGACTTTTATCATCAGTTCCCAATTTTATTTACTTTATTTTAAAAGCTGCAACTGCTCTCCAATAAGTCACCAACATCTGCCAGAAAGATCAGTAAATCTACTAATCCCAAAGCATAAATCCAGGACTGTGCTGATACCAAAACTAAAATATTTGATGGAAAATACTATTTTCAGTTGAATATCCTTTCAGCTGGCTGACAAGAGGGGTAATGATAGCTGAAGGCACTTCGCTTTTAAACCTGAGCCTGCACTGCAACTATCCAGCCCATCCAGCTAGCAAATTGCACTGGAGACATTGGCACCACGAGCTAAGCTTATTGGTAAGAGGTAAACTTGGTCCTGATGTCAATACTGCACCGAGATAACGAGTTGGGCATTTCTTCCATGAAGAAATATCCTACTGACTGCAATTAAAACTATAAAGAAAAGGAATTTGTTTTAGATTTCCCATGTTAATTTTTAAACTGCAGAGGCATTACCTTTTAACTCTAAGTAAAGAAGTTTTCACCTTTAACAAAGACCCTGTGTTACAAAAACTGCTTTGTTAATGTCACCCAAAATGTACACTTAAATAGCAGAAACGATAATTACTAATAATAGACATGTATGAGCACTGGCAGAGGGTGTTCAAATCACACGTCTAATTAACTTCTACAGAGAAGCAGCTGTAAAGCATTAAAATGCTGATTCACACTGCAGCTGGCAGATATCTAGATTTTTGATTCCTAGCAGATGAAGACACTTGCTTCAAGGTGAGGAAAACAAATGTAAAGCAGTTTGCCTGCAAATTCATATTGGTATAAGCTACATAGATATGGCTCTGTAGTATCAAACACACTTGGGTGTATTTAATGAGTTGTAATGGAAAGCCCTGTGTTTCTTATTTTTTTTAAATATTTCTGTGCCAGACATCCTTCATCACACAATTATTTCATAGTAAACTGGATGTATTTTATTCACTTCATCTCCTTTCCAGGAGATGATCATCAGTTGCTAGCAATGAAGGAATAAAGTAAATACAAGATGATGAAGAGTGAACTGGTTGGATAGTTCAAGCTGTCACAAAGGATCCTGAAGTAAATGGCCAGACTGGGCTTTTTACCTAGGATACTTAAAACATTCACCTGATATTCAAAGTAAAGCCATTTTCGATACAGAAGTCAATACCTATGTAATTTTTCCATGAGAAGTATTTCAATAGTCAAAGTCTTCGAAATTTATACATCTCATAGTTAAACCAGAAGACGAGTGGTCCACAAACTCAAAAACCTGAATTTTAATAACACACAAACATCACGATAAAATTTTAAGATAAAAGTATATTTATTTTATTGGACTTCCAAGTCTCCAAGCTTCCAAGAATCAACTTTTTACCACATAATCAAGGGGAGATCTCACTGACAAATATTTGACCTGTTACAAAAGTCTAAACTTCCAGTCTAAACTTTAGATGCCAGTCTAAATCTGCAATGAATTCAAAGTGCAAGGAGAAAAACCTTTATTCTCTGACTTAATTTATAAAAATATTCTTTAAGTCCTCTGAGACAGTAGTAGCGCCACAACCTCTGCAACAGGAAGATGATTAAGGAAAGTTGAAAAGTTGTAGAAACGCACGGTACTTCAAGAAAATCTTGACTTTTTAAAATTTAGACAAATGCTTTAAGGTTAAAACCTATCAAGGGATCATATTCAGCATTTGGTCAGAAAATGACCATTGCTACTTAGCTTAAACAGTCACTCTGTATTCAGAGATGCACTAAGCAGATGCATCTTGGTGCATTTAAAAGAAAAAAGCAACTTCCACAATGCAAGGGCCTAAAGATGAGAAGATAATTCCTTTAGCTGCATAAATCCCTGATTGTTCAAGTTAAAGATCAAAAAGAATTCAAGTATTAAACATTTTTCTATTTCAACTACCAAGAATATGATTTCTTTCAATTAAAGTGTGGCAGATGCAGTTAATGGAACAGGGTTGTATTTGCTACAAACCTGATGCTGCACCAAATTACATATTAATCACCCCTCGCCTTTTCCTTTCCGCACAGCCCTTTCAGTGACTTACGCCCTTCAGGGCAAATTCTGCCGTGGTTCAGCCACGTAGCCTTACCCACATTTGTTTTTCCATTCAGATTATGCCATATGGCTACATCCACAATTATGGCTACATCCACAATTACTTTTGCAGTAACATAAAGAGAGATTTAAAAATTTGCAGGGATTTGTCTGTGAAAGGGAAAGAGGGGATTTGTCTATGACTACCCTGACGCTCAGCAAGCAGATAAACCAGATAAGCTCCGAGACTGCAGCCCTCTCCCACAGCAGGCTTGGAAAAAATCTGTAGAAATGCATGTAGAAAGCACCAAGTGTTGATTTCACAAACATCATTGTCCCGCTGGGTCCCATATATAATTAATTCAGGGGAAATTATT
The DNA here is from genome assembly GCA_013398735.1 of Nothocercus julius. Classification (NCBI taxonomy): domain Eukaryota; kingdom Metazoa; phylum Chordata; class Aves; order Tinamiformes; family Tinamidae; genus Nothocercus; species Nothocercus julius. The sequence goes on from VZSV01000015.1 coordinate 7,340,850, forward strand.
ACTGCCTCTCACTCACAGATGCAGATTTTGGGCAGTTACTGTAAGCAGGATATTAAGGCTTCAAGCTTTGCCACTGTCCACACACACAAAGCCCCAAGGCAGACGGCCGGGCTCAGTTAATGTTTCCAGAAGGGCCCTGATGCTTGGAGACTACAGCATTTTCAGTGCTGCCACATCAGCTTTATTACTGCCTTAACACTGTGCTTTGCATATAACGCATAAAAGCCTTAGTGATGACTGATGCTCTGAATCGTGTTCCTTAACAAGGGACAAACTTGTTCTAAAACACTGTCATTTACACAAAAGCAGTCTTAAGAATGAGTAAGAAGAGGCTGTCAGTCAACATGCAAATAACCTAATGCTGAAACATGACTTATGTCTGAAATTGTGAGCCACGATCACCCATTTCCATCAAGCTAGGTCATAAAGCAGGATTTACTCCAAGTACTTCTGAACTGCCTGTGTAGTACAGACTTTCTTCTGCACATGGTTAACTCAGAGTACGCAGCAAGATATTTCTTTTAAATGATGTTCTGCAATTATCTTACAGCCTTCTAGTACACAGCAAGCTTACAATGTTTTGAATAATTTAAAAAATTCAATTGCTGCAAAAGGTGAAAAAGTAAAAATCTATTATGTTTTACATTAAAGAGCACGCTGAAAATACCCGATACATATTTGTCTGGAGCAAACTGCCAAATACAAACAATCATTGTTTTTATAGGTATTAGATTTCCCTTGTCTGTTTTACCTTTTGACAACTAGACAAGGCAACTAGGGCAATGGAGCATATTGTTATTACTGTACCACATCAAAGTGACCACTTGAGCTACCCTTTCCCAGAGCAATGTAGCCAGTATGGAATCCAGCACTAAATCTGTCACTAAATCCAGACAGCAGATTGTATCAGCACATGGCAATTTTCAAATGCAAAACAAAAAAACATGACTAGGAAAGCTTTTGCTGCTTGCTATGAAGCTTTATTGTCATCAGAAAATCTTTTTTGGTTGAAAAATGTTTATTGCTAAAGGTCACAGAATTGTCTCACAAACAAATTAAGAACTAAATGCCTGTTGACACTTCCAGATGATGATTCATCTGAGAGCTCCAACAACGTAAAACACTGGAGCTGCCTTCCAGGTAGAGTTGCCATGCTTATTTTTATGTGAAAAAGACTCTGCAAGAATGAGAACTGATTAGACGCACATCTGAACAGGGAGGGACTGTCCTACTACGGACACCTATACAAACTGGCAGAATAAAAAGGCAACATTAACAGGACAACCTCAAGGGCATCTAGGCAAAAATGTTCAAGTTCAAGCCCATCAGAGGTGTGCAGCACAAGAAATGACAACGAGAGGGATACACTCTGCTCGCCAGGGATAGTCAAGCTTTTAAAAGGAGTTATTAGAAGTGCTAGAGATATGTTTGGACAACCTTCAAGTGTAAGGTCACCCTGAGGAACAAGAAGATTATATCTGATATTTTATCTTGTCAGAGCAATCTCTCAATAAGACAATGAATAATGTATTTTTAGTGTGCAATTATCCTCATCTTTTCCTTTTCAGTATGAGTTTATGATGACTGTTTACTGATCTTTTTGAGGAAGACGCTGACATTAACCGCTGTTACTGTCCCTCTCCAATCTCAAACGGGGCCTCCAGCTATCACTCTGTTCAACAGTGGTTCTGTCATTTCAGAAAAAAAGATGCTGTAGCAAATCTGTGGGACTAATGCAAAACTAATGCAGCACTCTACCTGGCAGACCTAATGCAGGGGATTAGTCACTTATGATTTTCAGAGGAAACCAAGAGAACACTACACAATTATTAACTGCTTGCTGTTTCTGTGGAACAGTGGTGATGATCATGAACTCGGACACTGAGACTTCTGTCCCTGAACAATTTAATCATGAGATAAAGAGATAATCAGAGCAGCAGTATAACAGAGTCCAAGTCCAAACAAGTGACCTTTTCAAACATACAACACAAGTAGAATCTTTGCTGGAGACTCTGCTCCTTTGCACACTTTTAGGTGTTAAGTTCTCAACTTCTAGTTTTTAAGTACACAAAATGGACAGATTAAAAACAGAATTTTGTAACCAGTCTTTCAAGTCAAGATCATGTGTTTAAGACTTGTAATGCTCTTGCCTCCTAGAGACGTAGATCTAGTCAGCTTTTGAGAGGGACGTGGAAACCAGCTCCAGTGTGGCTAAGGAAAAATACTGACTGCTGGAAAAGCAGAAGCAGCCAGCAGGAAACACCACTATGTAGACACATGACTGACTGCAGGGAAGGGAAAATGTTTCATCCTAACCAGTAATTGTCCCAACACGCATAGATCAACTAAGCTAGCAGGAAAACACTGGTTTCCAGAAAGGTTATTATCACTCTGCCTGCCTGTCTGTTGTTCTGCTCCCCTGACTATTCAGCTCACTGTCCAATATACGTAGCCTTTTCTATCTATTTCTAAATAGATGCTGCATGCAAATTAATCTCTGCTGCTTCTTGCAACCTTTGCATGAAAGATGGATGATGGATGGAGAGAGTTTGCATCTTATCAGAGGCTGGGGGAACAGAGCTAGAAAGCTGGATGAGCAGCACGTGAGCAGACTGATGAGCGGCAGAGGTGGGAGAGCCAGGCAAGTGCTCTCTTTGACCTGGTCAGAAGGCCACGTCTAGAGAACAAGGAAAAGAGATCCACAGGAAACCAGACCTTATTACTTCTATTTCTCCTGTAAAAAACTATTATTTGCACAATCAGCTCAGGTTACAGCATGGGCTTGTTTAATTTGCTTCTAGACAGGGAGGCAATAAAGAGACCTTGCTGGGAGGGTGTTCCCCCCACCTCACAAATACCAGCTTAGTCTCAAAATTATCTAAAGAAATACCTATTTCATACAACTGATTGATTTTTTCAAACTATCGTGCTCTGCTTGCAAGCTAATAAGAGATGTACTTTAGAACAAATACTATAGCTGCTGGGCAATGCTCTTCTAAAAGTTGACATGGGTCAGAACACCAAATACTATTTTGTTTCCAAGCTCATTTTATGAGTTTCAGAACCAAGCACAGCTACTACTTTCTGTGAGTCAGATTTTTGGTGATGTATCCTTTGGTGTACTTTTAGAGAATGCTTTTCCTGCTTGTGCAATCTCATCTGGGAGAATCTAAACTCTGCAGCTGATAATAAAGATAAAAGATTAAAGTTGCTAGATCTGATTATAAACCCTTAAAGTCATTGTACCCTCTTCAGTACAGAATAACAACATCTGCTGCATTCAAATTCCATATGATCTAACTATCAAATGTCTACAGGATGGAGCATTCATTCCTCCTTCATTTGTCTACCTTTTTACACTGCAACAAGGGTAACAAATTGCCTATGTTTTATCTCAAGACGTAAACTAATCTGTAGCTCAATTTATAATCACAGAGCATGTAAATGGTTCAGAGTAACTTTTTATATTACCAATTTTCGAGAGTAGAAAAATCAGGAGAAAAGTAAGCTAAGGTCCAGAATGTAAGCCTTTTATCACAGCTAGTTGTGTAGTTTTCTGCATCTAGAAGAAAATACAAGATGTAAGGAGTAAATTTCCTTTTTTTTTTTTTTTTTTTTAAATGATGCCAAGTGTCAAACACCTAACCTTGATCAACTGCCTACACAGGCTAACAACAGAATATTAAAAACAGCTTCCCTGCTTATCTACATCGTTCAAAAGGCAGCATCGCTCATGCTATCAGTAGCTAAAATAATACAAACTGAATACGTAATACATTCGTTTTTGCTACGCTGTTTTTTCAAAGATGCATTGCATACATATTTGCAAGGTCTTTGATCATTTAGATAAACAGAGATGTTACATACAAGTTTTCCTACCTCTGTCACTGAAGTCATCCACCAACACAATCTCAGCTATCAGCTCAGGAGGAGAGCGGTTTAAGACGCTGTGCACCGTCCGGAGGAGAGAGGACCATCCTTCGTTGTGGAACGGTATAATCACACTCGTGTTGGGAAGCGTCTCCAAGTACAGCTTATTCTTGCAGCTGGACATAGATAGAACAAGGTCAATGGTGGTGCCAAAACTAACTGGCACTTCCATATTAATTATCATTAAGTACCTCATCCTCTACAACTCAAATTGATGTAAGGTACTTGAGAAAAAACCCACTTGTTAACAGTGTTGTCTTGGTCTACTTTACCAGTCAAGAAAGCAGGGCTCTGAAAACAGCACTACGTAACTTGGACAATGCTGAAGAGTCAGGTCTGTGGTATCCTCTCATGGATCCCCTGAGTTTGCACGTATTTCTCCACTTTGTTAATCTCTTTTGAATTGCAAAAGGGAGGTACCGCTCCCTTGATTTACGGGAGGATTCTCGAGGTAGTCATATGAACAAAAATTCAAACTACTGTAATATAATATGTGCAGTGTTTGTTTTCCTGAAGGTGCGAACTTCAGGGTGGATTCTGCATGTTGTTAAACAGGTAAAAATCGAAGGCTGTATAATGAACAATTGCATTTAAAAAAAAATACCCAGCAGCTGTTAGCTAGGGGACAGCTACCTGTTATATTGACAGCACCCCATGCTGCACACGTGTGTAGAGACTTCTAGAATATGCTCAGGGGCAGCGTCCCCAGCAGGACAGGCTGCAGCTTTAGGCTGCACGGGGAAGGAGGTCACAGACACCTGCATGCGAAGCCGCTAACAGCCTCTGCATCTGATGAACTGCCTTGGAGAGCTGCCCAGAGCCTGCAGACTTTGGCTGCAATGCACAGGTGCAGGAGGGGCAAGGAAAAGATGCACAGATTGCTTCCATCCAGCCCTTGACATTGCAACCATAACATTTTTCTGAGGGTGCTAGTGGCTATAATTTTGTTACAGTATGAAAGAAGATGCCAAAACCTCTCCTCACCCTTTTTAAAGCAGAATTATCCTTTTCTGACCAGCTCTAAGAAGTTGCCAACTTCAGCACTTAGGCATGCAGAGAAGCTATTTTCTCTCCATTTATCATATCTACAATTGCTTTAGAAGGTTTTTAATATTAAATGCTAATCTTACAAAGCTATAAGCATTTAAAGAAAGTGTTAGCAGGGGGAAGACATATTTCCTGAAGCAAAAGACCATACATCTTACATGAATATTAGTTAAATTTAGCCCCATCAACCCTCCGCAGGTTTCCATGATTGAGAAGACAGTAATGAAACACTATTTATAATATATAGGACCATATAAAACATCCCAGAAGTGAGTTGGGTCAGTGAGGAGCATGAACATTTGGAAAAATCAAAGTCCTGTGAGCATATTCCTAGACTAAGGTGTCTAATTCCTCTTCTAGGTGAGTAACAGTGCTGTTAACACGTGGCTCACTTCTCTATTGTGCTCTTTACAGATTCCCTCTCAGCCAAGCTACATTATAAGTTGCTCTCATCAAGCACCCAATAATATGGAACATACCATCTCTAGTACTTTATATTATTTTGTAAACAGGCAGGCAATACACAGCAGACCTTTTCAATCATTAATTCCTTTACTCCAGATCTCCATTATACATAACCCTGCTCCTTTCCTAGCATCCATGATATACGGGCTGTTTATCTTCTCCTTGAGGCCTCCAGAGTCACTGCTTGCTGCACTGGGTGACTGTGTGTCAAGCAACGAGCAGAACCAGCTGCAGTGGTACCATCAATCTCAGTTTAAATTGCCAGTGACCCAGACATTTCACTTACTAATTTTAACTGGGGACTGGAGCCTGAAGTTTCGCATTTTTAAAAAGTTTAACTAGCAGAATTAGCAACAAGGAGTCAGCAGCTTTGTGCAGCATTGGGGAACATGAGGCAGTATATTAAATCCTCAGGTGAGGGAAAACTGGCATTGACTAAAGCCTAAATTCTGTGAGCCCGTGCATGTGGAGGCCAAGGCAGGATTTAGGTTAGCAGATACACAAGCAGTATTTCCTAGGATGTTGGTTATAAGTTGACCAAATTTCCATAGTTCCCTGACTGATCTCTATATTTAAGCATTTCAGCTACACACCTAAAACATTTATGAGCTATACTCAGCATTCTGTTTATGAGTACGCATTGGGAAAGGGTATCAAAATATTCTATTTGATTAGTGCACTGTGGCAACAGATTTCTGTCCTTTATTAAGGCAGCAGTAGAGCTAACAGGACCCCAGAGGTCTGTATTTGATGGACAAAGGTGCAAGGATTAAAAAAAACCCCAAAACCAAAAAACAAAACACCCACACTCCTACAAATGTAGCAATTTAGGGACTGTAAACTCTCACTCGTAGAAACATAAACCAAGTACTCACTTTGGATGTCTGATGTCCGGAAGGGAACGATTCAGTGAAATTTTATCGCTCACAAAGATATTAAAGCCATTTTCCCTGTATGCCTGGTCCACTCGCTCTGCATCAGTCATTGGGTAAGGTTTTCCCTGTTCTCCATTTCCTATGGACAGATAAAAAGTAAACATGCATCACTACTACTAATTGCTGCTTAACTGGCCAGGAACTAACCCACATATTAGAGGGACAGCGGCCACCTTATAGTCCTCTGAAAATTCCCCTGTTAGTTTTGTACCCCTAGGTACGCAGCCATTCTGTTCAATACACAGCTTGCTACAAACCACTCAGCTGTGTATATCATCGAAGTTGAACCTCCCCATTCTAGGCAAGCGGTGTGGCAAGACCAGGCAGGATGCATGGAATATTTTTTTTTTTTTTGGTTTGCAGCAGGAGAACATACGTGGTTTAAATTCCTCATCACTGCTGCTTTCCTCATCGCAGATGGATATGTATATTTAACAACCTGAGCTCTTGAGGAGAGGAGGTAAAGTCGTTGCAGACACATCAGTGTAAAGCTGTCATATTCAGAAGAGTTGCTCTTTTGCATAATGCAGGACAAAACCCTAGACTTCAGAATTAAAGCCAAGCAAATACTATGATCTAGAATATTTTTCTAACACCTCTTCCTCCCCAAGCTCTAATTTTAAACACAGGCAGAGTCATGCCTATTTTTGTAAGCTTTAAGAATCCATATGGCACCTATCCTAAAAGCACAAAAATGTTACCAACAGCCTTTTATTCAAAACAGTTATTTTAGGAGGAGGGAGGAGGCTTCAACAATAAAATAACTTCAGTAACTGCTGCATCATTGCAGGAATATCATCTTGACCCAGCAGCAGTTCTGCTCGCAGCCTACCAAATAAAACCCAACTAAATTACAATCTATGCTTAGTCGTATTTGGAGTAATCTTACGTACCGACACGTTCGGCGTCCCTCCTTATAGCTTCTTTGTTATGCCAGTCCTTTTTTCTTTCGCCGTCAACAAAGTAAAGGTCTTTCTTTTGCCTCACATATGATGCCTTTTAAACAAAAGATTGGATATGTTAAAAAAAAAAAAAAAAATGTGAAACCCTCCCTTAATTCCCTACCACACTTAAACCTACAAAAGAAGAAATATATTCCTTAAAGTTATCAGCAGCAATTAGTTTTTACTCTGAAAAGGGTGAGAAATAAAGCGAGTTTTTTTTTTTATGCCTCAGAACAGTACTTAGAGTAACAGCCATTAAATTTTTCCAGTGCACCATCATGTATTCAAGACCAATATTCTTAAACAGAGAACCTATTTAAAAGGCCCGCTTTCATTTTGAAAGCATCTAATGCACCTTGCTTCCTATTTAATTAACAATAAAGATTTAATGAGACCCCAATGCAGGATCATTATTTATGAAAATACTACCCTACCTGAATAAAGTCAAAATAAGATTTAAGTGCCATTTATTAACAGTCTTGCTGCTCAACCTAAAATCAAATTTTACATGTGCAGGCTTGAGCCTGTATTGAACCCAATTAGAGCTCTTCTTTTCATGATGCTGTTCCTGAAATTCTAAAGCAATGGGTGTTTGGGGAGAAAGACAGCAAATCAAAGATGGGGATCAAAGAGACCACGAACGAAAAGCATGATACATCTCAAACACTGTTATTCCTTATTGCCCTTTTAAGAGAGAGAGAAAAAAAAAAAAAAAAAAAAAAAGGACATGGATTAGGGACAAGAAGAGGTGCTTGGTCTTCTCTAAGAATGACTTTTCAATTACATGGGAATACACTCGTGAGCAAGTCACTTGTAGTAGTGACTCTTGACATGAACAGTGAACTCTACAAGCCAGGACTTCATAGGAAGAAAAAAAAAATTGTATTTTCTCAGAGGATGAGAGGGGTTTTTAGTCTTACTCTAATGGATCAATCAAATCAACCAACCAGCAGCTAAAAGCAGGGCTTGGCAGAGTAACCTTGCAAGGTTACTGGATGCATCTTTGGCATCTTAGATGGACCTTCCCATTCTTGCTCAAGGCCATGTGAAATAACTTATTAACCCATCTGTGAAGACAGGTTGGCTATGATGCCAAACTAACCAGAAGCACCTTCATGCAGGACGTGCTCTGCTCCCTTCGCTGTTAGGAGTTGCCTCAAGCAAAAGGGCTGACCTGGACAGGCGCTGGCTGTATCACCATGGTAGAGGGTTATGAACCAGTATCAAAGGGCAACAGAGCTAACGTCATTAACAACAGGCCTGCACACTGTTAAAACTCACTAGCTGGTACTCGTTTATTAGGAGACTTAAAACAACTCTAGATCCTTTCAAATCAAGAAAGATGAAGCGATTTACATGCAGCTTCTTCACTTATCTGGCAAGACATTTTGCAGACAGTGACACACCTGACAAAAGGCAAGCTGGAGTGAAACCACACACAGTTACACATCTCAATTAACTTATGTCAATACACAGAGGACTCCCCTTCCTGCAACTCTTAACTTTACTTTCAGTGGAGGAAGGTCATTCAGGAGGGACAGTCAGAAGGGACAAAGATCTGCACAGCTGGGATTCACAACAAAGAAACATTAAGGAACTTGTACCTGAGTCACCCAGAGATAATAAGACACTCCCTGATCATACTCACAATGCAGCAGCATGAAGGGAGAGAAGCTTGGTTTGCACCCAATGAGTGAACCTGTGCTATGAAATGTGGTTCTTTAATAATTCCTCAATCATAATCTTGTTCTTTTGCTCATGTTTTTATTTCCCACCCCAAGTTACCTGTATCAAAAACAGCAGCTCATTTTTACTTTAGTAATTACTGTCCCTTCCACCCAATTAACTCCTCCTCTTAAAATGCTTATTTCTGTCCCAACACAGAAGTTGGCAGCGTATGTCTAGAATTTCTCTTGGCACCTATTAAGACACAAAGTGAATAGAGTCACCAGCAGTCTCACATCTTCAGCCCAGCTCTGCTTGTACAAGAGCTGCATTTCCTGAAGGAAATGGGTTTCATAAGAGGTGCTGCAAAAACCTTAGCTATTCCCAACACGCAGAACCAGGTAAGTGCAGCTCTTGCTTGGTTATTTTTGGGATGAAGCTGACCAGATTTTCAGCACAACGAAGCAGCCTCTGTCAACCTCAGTGGTTGGTGTTTATCTGGTCCACCACAGTTGTTCCCAGTTTTCCAAACCATGCACTATCCTATCACCCCACTAATCAGTCTGCAGAGTACACTCCTCTTTTGTGAGATTCTCCTTCTGCTTGGCAAGTTCACCAAGATTACGCTGGCCATGGAACAAGTGGCCACTCTGACACCTCGGTGTTTTCAGACTCGTCTGCTGCTGAGAGCGCTCTGCAGCAAGTCAGCACTATTTACAAACTTCTTATCCATTTTACTGTTTGCTGTGATCCAATACCTGCTATAAAATCAGTAACAGTTACTCTAGAAATGTCATCCACTTAAGGTGAGTGTAACAGACCGTCTGGGGACTGATAAGAAATCCACGGTGCGGCTCCAAGCCCCACGACACCCACCCTGCACAGAGGACTCCAGAGCTCCAGATCACTGGGAAGCAGGCAGGAAAATTCAGGGACACGGAAAAGGGAATCAGATGCATCCCTCCCCACCCCCCCAAACACACCACACCGGCAAAACAGACACCTGGGTGGACTAATGAGGAAATGGTAAAAGCGTTTAAATTGCTTTGGCACTCGGGCAACTTAAGTGAGGGCATCCAAGGAGCTTAGAAGAAAAGGTGCCACTTGGGCTCTCCCCCTCCAAAGATCTCTTAGGGGATGGGAGTCAAGTTCAAATTATATCACAATATACCTGGAGGGTTCAGATGCATCTCTCCAGTCTCACTCCAAAAGTGACACTGGGCAGGATTTTTTGCTGTTATTTGGGAAGCTTCTCGTTTGGTAAAAGACCTCTAAGCTCCAGGAATCTACACACAGGGACCAGACTGTTACTTTGCTTTTTTTTAGTGGTTTCCCCCAGGGACGCTGCATGGGATTTAATTTAATTATGCAAATTAAGTAACTCGATGATACCTCTTCAATAGCGGCGCTAGACTGATATCTAAGCATTCTGCAAAACACAGCAAGTTTTCCAGCACTTATTTTTGCTTTAACTATTAAACAAGCTCCCCATTTGAGGGCAGCTATGTGTTACCTGTAATGCCATATTTCACATGAATTTTCGCTTTAACCTAATTTCTCTTGAATTCTGACTATACAGCAAGAGGCATATTATTTTTGTCCAAAACCCACCACCACATTCCACCTCCACCTACATTTTAACTGTAAATACAAAGATCACTCTTTGAATTCTGCAGCTAACTCCACACGCATAGGCTAAGTCAGCATTAAACATTTGGATTTTTGTCCCTATAAAAACAGGTCAGCGAATAGAAATGCCAGGCGACAGCTTTGCAAGCCTTCGGGATTTTCTGTTTTGCTCAACCTCAGCTTTTCATTTTGCAAAAATCTATTAACTTTTTAAATGGTCAGTTGTAAATAGCAATGCAAAAATGGAAAGACTTTGTTATGATCGTCTAGTCCAGCTTGGTAAGTGCACACACCATTGAATTTTACTCATCAATTCCACAACAAGCCCATAGCTTCTGTTTTAGCTCAGGCACATTTTCTTTTCCTTAAATCCTGGAAGTTGTTTACAACTAAGAAGTGATTACTTCTCTAGCAATATTTTAAACTAATCTCCTGCCTGTTCCCATCCTTCATTTCTTTAAAACTGAAAATAGATTAGAGTAGAAAGGCATATTAAGCAACACATTGAAAATGGATTTAGACAGATTGCTGTAAATAAGCCCCTTCTGTTGTCTACCATGCTCTTTCTTAGCATTCCGCCAAAGGAATCGATTAGCATTCAAACACCAAACCCACAAAAATGGAATTTTAATCTTTTGTTTAATCACTATTTAGTGTGCCTGGCTCCAGCCAGAATAAAAGAAGAGCGGATGGAGACATAAGCCAACTGTTTCTGTACAAGAGGAAAAAAGTACATATGCAAATCGTGATGCTGTAGAGACTTCAAACTCTGTTCAAACATTTATTTTGCTGATTTTTTGCTACATTCAGACCTAAAGAGCTATGATACTCAGTGACAGCGTTGAAAGAGGCTGTTTCACACTAGGTCTCTTTATTTATCCCAGCACTTCAGCGGTTATTTCTTGCATTTATGTCCTACAACAGGACACTGAAGATGACAAATAGCAAAAGCAGCTTATTTTTAATGATTGCAGGACCATACACACTACCCATAGGTAATTCTTTCAAAGAAATGCATAAAATCTTATTGCACCAGGAAGAAACTAAATTTTCTGTTTGTCAAATACCTTTCAGAATGAGCTCACCAACAAATGGGTGCAACATCCATGCAGAGCAATCAGCCTCCACTCTAGGTTCTGGTATGGAAAACAGCTGGGACTTTCAGATTATTTGAGGAAGAAAAGAAGCTTCTAACACCAGCTGGAAACATTCTTCCTGGGTCAGGAAGCTGCGCATTGCCAGCCAAAGGTCTTCATTTATTGAAATACAGATAGGATACTATCTGAAAAAGACTACTGCTAAAAGCCTCTCCTGCAATCTATCCAAGTGTTTTCCAAAGGTTAATTTTTGAAGCTGCTTCAGTCTATCAAAAATTTAAAAGCCACATTAGTATAATCCATACCTTCAACATTCCAGAAGCTGTTAAAAGGCAAAGCAGGACTAAATGGCAGTGTGTCACGTGGAATGATTAAGTGCTTTTGAAGACAAAAAGAAAACCCAAGTATATCTTCATGGCTGTTCTATGACTCAAATTCAAATGACGGGTCCAAATCAGACCTAAAGGTTTCCTGAATAATGTCAAGACCATACCATTTGACCATCGCACTCCTCCTCCCACCAAAAACACTGTTAAAATTGAAGTCTGTGTTCAGATTTGTGCTTTTTTAACTCGTGCGTAGGGGTATAGGAATAACCTGCCTAGGTCCTTCAGGAAGGACAGCCACAAAAGCTGCTTGGAACAGTCCCGAATCAATCCCTAGCCCAACAGCTAATTAAGCTGCAGCTGCCCCAGAACCAGCTCAACGAACCTGCGGGAGGCCAGCGCAGAGCGTTGGCTGCAGGACGCCTGGGGACACGCGGCTCCTTGCTGGACAGGGTGGCCGGCTGCTTCAGCATTAGCTACCTTTAGCTTTCGATGTTTGATGCACGAGGCTTTCTGCATCAAGCGACAGAGCATACTTTGTTCAAGCAAAATACTCCCATCCCCTCCCCTTAAATTTCTTCAGCTAACAGATTTTATTCTGTTTCCAGAAAAAACCTTAGCACAGAGAAACTTCTATCTAAGAGGAGGTCCTGGTTCATTAGCTGAGTAATGTCTAAACACATCAGCACAGGACAGTGATCTGACATCTAGCTTAGTCATCTCTCTCCACCAAATACCTTACAGTTTGTTCTTCACTTGCCTTCAGAAATACCATTATGGTCTTGCAGCGTTCGCTGTTCTAAATGTATTGGCTAATTTATTCTGGGCTCCAAATGTACTATGCCTTTTCAAAGGCAGTGCACAGACTTAGGTTTTAGCACATCTTGCAATAGCACAGCTTAAATGCACGCTATAGTTTCAGTCTCAGACCATCTTTCATTTGTTGAAAATCCAGTCAGCCTATTTTTAGTCTTCAGAACAGATTTCATTGCTTTAATTTACCTACAGTTTTCTCTCATCTTTGCTGTTTGCTAAGATGTTTAAAGCCCTTCAAATCTACAGAAACACTCTAGTTCCTGCATAGTAGCATTTCTTAGAAATCTGCTCAAAACTGTGGCATTAACTCCTGCAGACATTTAGTTGCTTCAAGACCTTCCAAGTTTCCCCATCAAGCAACAGGCACATTTCTTTGACCTTGCTTTAACATAAGAGCAGCACATTATAAGATTCCCAAGACTATTCCCTGTGCAAACGGGATTAAAGAATTCCCTTCCCTCCTTCCTTCTCACTTTACATGCTTTCTGGAAACTCTCAAAAACTAAGTGAGCTGTCCCAAGAGACGAACTTGCATATAGCATTTTTTTGCGCATCTAATTTCATGACGACTACAGCTTTTGGAGGAAGCTAGATGGGACCTTACTTTATAGTGAGGCTGTCTTGGTGGGAGAGCAGCCCTCATGCAAACAAAACCTAGCACCCTCAAGATAACGATTTCCTATCTGGATTGGCTATGGCAAGACACTGTTTGGAGTCAGAACTCAAGATTTCTCAGGGGCTGCAAAGTTGCCTATAACAACAACTACCGCAGCTCCCTCTAATCCTGCTGGGAGCTAACACAGCTCCCTCTAGACCCTCCCTCACCCCCCTAATCCCAATCCCTCGCTAATCCCCTAATCCATCACTCTAATCCCTCTAACCCTAATACCAATTTCTCATTCTAATCCCAATTCCATGTGTGAATCCCCTAATCCCAACCCCTCACTCTAATCCCTCCATTTTAGTTTAGATGCTGCAATCGGCGGCTCTACCACATCTGCTTGTTCTACCAGCGTGGTACCCTGTGCTTTGGAAATAGGGTTGTGCTATCACCTCATGTGCTGTTACAATCACAGATGAGGAGCTGAATGCCCAACCTAACAGCAGGTAATTTTTCAGAAACAACATGCCAAGGCACAGCCATCGCTACTTATCCTTCCAGTTTGGGGTGATATCTGAAGGTACAAAACCTGTAGATGGAAATCAGAACCAAGTTACATTCTGCAGTGTGTATCTTGTGGCTTAGACAGGTGTAGAAGAACTTGGTTTGGAAATCAGTTTGAGAAAGGCACATCTGAACACCAGCAAGCAGGGTGCCTACCAGGTTACTGCATATCCCTGTGCTTCGTTTACCAGGAACGAAAGGCACACAGGCTGCAGCACTTCACTGCAGAGATACACTCTGAAGTACTATTTTTCAATCCGATTTATCAGTTAGATTTATAGATTAGTTAAGTGCTTCTGCATATGCTGCGTAATCTGTATTAAGACTTAATAAAAATGGAGAATTTATAAGAGCTGTAATTCTGTTGTTTCCATGAATTCCCTGTACCTGGGCTATACATTCCTGATCAGATTACAGGAATTCTGATCCAATCAAGGATTGCTTAAGTGAACATTCCAGTTAATGGATTAAACTGATTCAGTTAGCTCCATGCAAACATTTTGAATATTAGCAGAGAATCCCACCTTGGACATCTCACTGAAGATACCATAACAAATACCCTGCATGCCCTAAACATACCACTCACTGCACTTCTCTATCATATTTACAGACAAATACAAGTTTATAACTCCACTTGGTGCTGCAAGAAGGTGAATTCTAAACATCCAACTGCAAATTTGACTCTGTTTTTAATTAAAAATAAACAAAAACAGTATTTGTTGCTATTCAAAACATGTAAGAACTCCTGGAATTGCAAGTTCCATGAAACATTTACTTCGGAGTCCACAGAAAGCCTAAAATCCAATTTTAACCTCAAAGGACAAGAAAAAAGTTTTAGCAAAAAAAAAAAAAAAAAAAAAGCTTAAATGTAATACAATCAATCCTGGAAACCTGGATGGACAATGAATCATTGGGAAAAACTGGTATCAGGACTGAAAAGGGGAGGGAGATGGGAACTAATGTTTTAGCAAGTTGTTAAGTGAGGACACAGCAAAAATCTGCCCACTATCTGCAAATAAATTGTTTATCAATTAAATTTATGGATTACTTCAGGTGGCTCCCTTAAGGAGCCCAACTCTTCTTGCTTTCCAGCCATACTACTAGCATCAGCCTCTTCACAGAGCTATTTATTAGTAGCTTAACAGTAAACCCATGCATTTGGTTTTTAGCAATGGAGTATCTGTATTCTCCTTTCAGATATTTTAGGAATTTTCAAGTAAATTCTCCACCAGCTTCCTGGCAGACTTGATGCTTCTTGACAGTGTTATATTAAACTGAAAGCATCACCACTAAAAAGCAACATTTAATATGCCACTTCTTCCCCAAAAGTTATTTAACTGCTGCTGAACAACTAACACACAGCATCAAGCAATAGAAAATGCATTGGTCTATGCCAAGATTAAATCACACTCTTCTCAGAATCAGACTTCCTGCTATTATCTCAGTACTTTAAAACATTTGAGCCATGCCACCTGCAATTTCCCCCTATTTATGCTGTCAATTCATTTGATGTACTTGTCTTTTGTACGCATCTCCCAATTCTTTTTTCAAGGGAGGTAGTAAATAAAATTAGTGCCCATAGCAGCAAAAATCTCTGCTGCCCGCTGCAGTGCGGAGCCGCTGGTCTGCAGTGCCAAGGACTGCTGCACAGTCAGTGTCCCAGGAAACTGTTTGCACTGTTGGGAACCCTGTGCCTGGTCTTCAGTGTCAGCTCAAGCTGCTTTGTTCATCATGGAACTGTGAGCACACGCACACACACACAAAATAAAAATGAATATCCCTGCTTCAGTGTTGAAACGTCTAGAAAACCAAGCAATAAATCATGGTCTGCAGAGATCTGCAGAACACACGTCACGCAGCTAAGCATAAAACCCCCACTGTGAGCTGGGGGTTGAAAGTTATTTTATGAAAAGGTCTGAACACCCTAAAAATCTGAAAAATATGCTGGGGTTTCAATAATCAATAGCTACTTCTTCCCAGAAGAAAACCTGTACCCAGCAAGAGAGCTTCTACCACCCTTCCGTCACTCCTCGCTCCACAAGGCAGGCAGACACAGTCCCCAGCAATACTGGTATTTTGTGCATCATCAGATCACACTTCTCGGGTTTACTATTTCTCTCCTAAGCAAGCTGCTGATACAGCTTGAGAAGCCTGCGTGTACCATTTCCAAAAGATCATGAAATTATGAACTTTACAGACACCTTTATACCATCCCAAGGCTTCTGCCCTCTTTCACTCCATCCTAGACAAGGCTGACCCAAGGTAAGGAAAGGATTAAACACTCTACATCAAAATGCAAAAGCTACAGATTAGATCACGTTCAGGTGCATTGACCCATCCTGGAGATGCTGTCTAGCAGTGATCACCACTTGACATGAGCAGCTGGAAGTTATTACTATGGCAAGAAACTTCTTCATTGCTCAAAATGCCAGTAGCAAGCGGAGCATAAGTCAGGTTAGGGTGCAAGAGTGGAGAGAGAGAGAAAAAAAAACCCCCCACACACAAAACAACAACAAAAAAACCACACCACAAAACTATAAATTGCTCAGAGAAATTGGTTGGCCTGGTAATAAGGTGGTTGACAGTCTCAGAGCTACAAAGCTACCATCTCCAAGCACCTGTGAAAGGTGTCTGAGACTTACAATAATTTCAAAAGGGCAAGCATATTTGAGGAAATCTGGGAAAGAGGTTGGGGGGAGAACTGCCAGATATGAAATCAATATATGTGCTTTAAGATGTCACCTATGGGGATCCAGAGAGCTGCTGACCATGTGAGTATCAGCAACAAGGCTAGGAAACAAGCCACTTCCTCTGAGACAGGTAACAAACCACACAGACAGGACAGACAACAGATAAACCTCTCCACCAACTCACATTCACAAATCTACAACAGTCCAGCTAATGCCAACAGAATTCTCTCAAATTTAATCAAAAATTACAAGTTTTGATGTGAACATTCAAGCCATGTTATCAAATTGATCATTGCCAATCTTTCTAGACCTTATAAAATTAACTATCGATTTCCATATTGGAATGAAAAGCATGCCTGTTAAATCTGCTGATGTTGCCAGCTGAGGGAAGAACAAGATTAAAATTCAACAGCAGTCCAGACAAAACAGCAGAAAACGTCAAGAAATTTGGGATGCAAGTCAAAGGGTGAGTAAAGAATCCATGAACTAACTGCAAAGATGCAAGACAAGAACAACTTTTATACAACTGCTCAACGGCTGCTTTATCATCATTTCTCACTGATGGTAGAGCGTAAACTGTATGAATCAGTGTCCTACTGCTTGAAAAGAAGTTATATCCAGAGCTATTTACAGAAGGATTAAACACTGAAAAAAATGCAAACTCATCACTGCTGACTAGAGCAGAGATGACCAGGCAGAAAGGAAGGGTATTACAGAGAGTCCTCCTATTTTTCAAGACTATTGCAAAGAGGAAAATGGAAAGCTATGAAACTCCTAGAGTGCAACACAGCTGGAATTTTGGAAGCACATTTTCAATTACAAGAGAAAAAAAAAAAAAAAAAAAAAAGATGTTTCCCCTCTTAGCCAAGAGGTAGCTAGACTACTCTCATTTTACTGCAAGGGTCTTAGAGGTCTGTCCCTTGAGAGCATACGGACATCCCTGCGGTCTGGAAGTCTTCACTGACAGCATCCTGGAAGCCTGAAGTATGTGAGGGCTGGGCAGCAGGACAGTCTCATGAACGTCCAGTGGGATTCACATGAAAATCCACTACCACAACATCTTCCATTCTCCTAGAACTACACTAGTTCTTACAGAATAGTAGAAATATATTTTAAATAAACTGCGAACTATTTGGAACATTTCCTGCCTTTCATGGTCATTACAGACCACAGGAGTTAGCCTGATGATAAAATATGAATTCTCCTCTCTACGGTGCACAGTCCAATTTCACTATAATGAAGCTCCCTGGGACTGAGAAAGATCGCTGTACAGCAGGGCATTCCCTGCAATAAACATTTTATAGCTTGTCATACCAGAGTAAAGAACCACCCAGTTTGACTTGAACATGTTTTATCTAGTATTTTAGGAGGTTGACTCCATATTGAAAGAATATTGTTTAAGCATTGGCCAAAAACATGGAAAAAAAAAATCAATGAAATAAAATGTACAGTTGTACATAGAATAGAGCAGAGAATGACTTATTTAAGCACGTAATTGCTTATATGCTTGTTTTATCAAATCTTAATAAACAGAAAAGAAGGCCATACTGCTAGGGCTCCTTCAAAAGCGTGTGCTATTTGCAGGTTCTGTTCCAGTACATTTGAACAATTCATTGTACATATGATTTCTCTTGTGTCCTCTGAAAATTTATGGTTGAAACACTGTATACGACTGGCAAGACAGTGCTACTGTATGGCTTACACAGAGTGCACAGAGACATTGAGCTCTATTTCACTTTTTTGGAGAATTTTAAAACTGAAAAGCTCTTCAGCCTTGGATAGAAGTACTTTGAATTATTTTAAAGCCTCCTTTTACTGGGAGAGGGAGTGAAATCTCTCCTTTATCCTGGGTTTTGGGTTTTCTCAGAACACAAGGAAGAGTCGTCCTGGGGAGCATCCAGGCGAGACCTGGGCTCGGCTGATTTGCTGAATGCTTTGCTCCTTCTGTATTGGCCTCCTTAAGGGCAGTTAGAATTCAGAATGAAAACCTGTATTCTTGACTGCGCTGTAGGACAAAAGAGCCAAAACAACAACAACAAAAAAAAACCACCACACACCCCAAATATTGCAGCAGGCAGAAAATCCAGGAAAACGGGAAATCCGTATCCCTGGAACGGCACCTTCTGCCAACTTCCATGACTGTACCTTATTCCTCCTTTTCTTACCCATCCCTTTGGATCAAGGGTGTGAAATGTAGCTTAATACACATAAAGCAGACAAGACAGTGCATTTCTAATGTTGCACCTGGAGATACAAAACTCTTAATGACAACACTGTTTTGGATTCTTACACCACACTGAAGGATACATCTTTCCATACAAGCCTTAAGGAGCATTTGCAGCTGTGGTAAGCAGGCAGGAAGAGGCACTGCCACCCCAAAGCCTACCTGGACACTTATATTTAATGTTAGTCAGACTTTTGCTAAGTTCTTTGCCACGGTTGATAGCAACAGAACACAATTTCATTTGGAGAAAGTTCATCTATTTCAAGCTCAGTGGTTTTTTTTTTTTTTTTTTTTTTTTTTAAACATCGTGTCTGATATCATGCAGACCTGTTGAACGGGGAGTCACTTTGAGGGAGTGAGCAGGTTGAAGAAACTGGGACCTAAAAGGGCCAATTGGAAGCAACCAAATAGCCTTATTATAAAAGATGGAAGCTCAAAATTTGATCTGTATTATAAGCAAAAACAACCATCTTATTTATTTTGCCAATATCCATTCTTCAGAAAGAGGTTTTCATCAATCCTAGAGAAAAAGTCCTGAGCAGAAGAGTGAGAGCACTAAACAGAGCTTCTTGGCACAGCCAACACTGTCAGACTAATCTCCTGACCATGGACAGCCTTCAGAAATCCCTTTAGTTCATAACCAAGGCCTATTTCACAGGCACTTCTTGCAAAATCTCTTTAAAACAAATTACTATTGGAGTACTACTAGACAATAATTTAACATTAATGATGGAAATAAGGCTTTCCTTTCCCCATAAGCTAAAGAAATGCTTTGCCAATCAAGAATGATTTTGAAGGAATCATACCGCACGTACAGCAGTAAAGCTTGCTGTAAGTGACAAGTTAGAGGTATGAACATCACCACATCTTGAAACCTTTCGGCGTAAGTGAATAGGCAGGAGGTCGGAATGACTTTGCCCGGGAGGTGGACACCGCCGCGTGCTCCATCTGACCTCCCTAATAATCGCTCAAGCTTCAAATCCGCTCCTAAGGTTTCCGTTGTAAGCAATTATTTGCCTCTGTGCAAAAATGTTAATTTCATGCTCTGTAAACACATCTCCTTGCGAAAGACCGGCCTGCCTATAAAGATCACTTTTGACAGCCTGATGACCATCTCTTTCGGCGAGGGCCCAAATCATCCTTTAGTAGGCAGCAACATCTGCTCTCCCCTACCCAAGGGGTGGGCATGCAGGGATGATATGCTTATAGGTGAGCCACATATAATGACATTTCTAAAGGAAGCTGGAGGCTTTAGACTGCTAGTGCAGAGCAATTTGACACTAAAAAAAGGATAAAAAAGGATACAAAGATGATCAAGGTTGGAATAAAAATGATTATTTTCAGCAGGAACGGCAAGAGGAAGGGTGGGTACCAAGCATCAGAAAGAGCCACAGAATTGAGCAAAGGCAGCAGCACGGGAGGCACTGCTCAGCCCTGCCATCAAAAACCAGCCCCACTTGCCCTTGCCCCAAGCAGACTGTCCCTGCGAGACCAGGGAGCATCATGCCACGTGGCAGGCTTTTCTCAAGAGTGCTAGTCTGAATCCTGAACTAAATCCATTAAATACAATTCTAATTTTGGATGCAGGCACATGCAAAACTGCTGGGAGACAACATACGCGTTTGAAGACAGTATAAAAACAAGCAAACTGCAAAATAAAACATGTGGAAGTTACCACTTCTGCTAGAAGGACAAGAGGATCATAAATATGTCAGGCATCCAACACAAGCAAACAACTCGGCTCAAATAATTCTGTGCTGTTATGACAGACACTGAATATGGATCCAGATCACATCTAACACTCGAGCCCAAAGTCAGACTGTAGCAACAGTCAGCAACAACATAGCAAGTTGCCAGCGTGGTCTTTACTTCTCTCCTGCTATTGCTTCACAGATGCCTTTAACCAGATCTACTTCCTAATGTCTCATGTTAAAACACATTCGACCCCTAGAGTATTTTAAGTGAAGTGAGTTTTTTTTCCCCTTCTTTCTCTTGAAACTTGTGTAGCAAAGTCATCAGTATTTAAGGTTCCATACAACAATCCCAGATCAGGAAATATTTATGCATTCCCATAAATAAACCACTCTATGAAGAGGCAAGACAAATTCACCATCCCAAAAGAGTAAAAATCAGGGCTTGGACAAAAGTGAGCATTTTTATCCTCCCAGCTGGGACTGCTGCAAAAAACACAACTCCCAAGTCTCCTATGTACTTTCAAGTACAATTAATCTTAGACTGATAAGCAGGTATGTTTTCCATGGTCCGGAACCAGAATGAGATCTTGCAGATTCTTTGAAGAGAGCCAGAGGGAAACTGCAGACCAACAACCTCTTTCCTCTACACAGTAGAGCAAAAACACTGAGCTGTGGTGCTATCCTGCACTTGTTTTCTTTGGGAACAAAACAGGCTAAAAAGCTTTTTGTCTTGTTTTGAACCCAGCTCACTTCATTGATCTAGTCTCCACAGAGAGCTGTGGCAGCATAACAGAGGGGGAAGGAAACTGCAAAGCGGGGGCAAGAGCATCCAATTGCCTCTGCTGCTGAGACGCGCTGAGTCAAGGCCCTCCTTAACACCCAGGGCTCCGTTATCGGATCGTCACTCATCAGGTAGGAGAGTATATTAAGGTAATTCCCCTGCCCTTCGTCCCTGCTACCGTTACCAGTAACAAATCCAGATTCACACTTCTGCACGCTCTCACGCAGCCATATGTACCAGTTTCCAATCTCCCTTAACTTCTGGGCTTATTGAATCAAAGATGTGAAAATCTTTTCCAAGCAGGCAGATGGTTAGGTGAAAGAGAAGGTACCTCCGTGGCAGCTGTAAAGGGATCAATAAATGCTTATTGGTAGGCGGGAAATTGAACACATTTTTGGCTGCTTAATTATACAGCGTTTTAACATCTCTAGACAATCGAATCTAGTTAGCTGCTGCAATTTAAGCAGTCTTCTCTACATAAAACTTTTTTAAAAAAAAACACTCGTTTTAGTTTTCACAACTGCATCCAGCCCATGTGAACATTTTAATCTCAATGACAGGCGAAGATGATCCCAATTAAACAACAATAGCTGCACAGCAATACTGTTCTGCTTAAATAATCTTCTTTGCAAGCTTCAGCAAGATCACTGCATGCAAAAGAAGCAATGCTCATGTAGTTAAAAGCCTTCGTCACTTAATCCTCTGTCTTCGGTAAGATGCATCCTAACTGTCTGAAATAATTTTACACAGCAGCTCTAATTATAGTAAGTTAAACACTTCATCCAAGAAGGGAGAGTATGAAGAATGTATAGTACATGGTGATGTGGGAAAAAATGAAAAAACACAAATACTCCAAAATTCCTTTACAGGCATTTTCAAAAGCAGTAGTTTTTTCAGACAAGCCAAGATATTCCTGTTAGGACACAGGGACATGTTTTACAGAAGTTACTGAGGCAGCTACCAAAGGTACAAGCCAGAGACATACCCACACTTTTTCTTTCAAACCATTATTTTGTTCCTACCTGTTCAAAAGCGGAGAGTTTTTCACATTTGAATGTATCATGTACATTTCATCCTACATGGATTATACGATTTTCCCATGCAAATGCCAAATTGTGAGGTAAATACAGGTCAAAACGCTTAGGATAAAGTGGGATGCTCAAAGCAGAGTTCTCTGTGGTTGAGGTAAGAAACCACTGACACAAGGTACCTATTATGAGCAGTAGCTTTCAATTTTGGAGACTTTTTCCATAGTGCTTAGTAAGACAAGAAACTGCATCTAACGAAGAGCATGTAACCAGTAGCTGCAACAGCAACCTGCACTCAGCAGAATCCCTCTCCTTGCCCGTACTTGATATTCATATTTAACATCGTCACTACTCAAAAGCATCAAACCCCAACCTTTGGCTGAACGTTTCATTTTATACAGCCTACCAATACAAAGAAGCATTTTATGCTCCCATACAAACAAAATAAAGCAAAGAAAACTTCTCCTCTTTGCCAGGCATCAGTGAGTGCCTTTGTTTAGCTGCAAAAGAATTCAGCAAAACCAGTTTATACTTAAAAAAATCAGCGTGCAACAGTGAACATTTGCCATCTCAAAGCACGGAGAGATTTGCTAGGAGGATTATGTCTAAGCAGTTTTAAACACTAATGTGAAGTAGCAAAATCCAAATCATTAGACTTGCATTTGCCTGATTCGGCTCCCTGCTGCAGGGCAGTGTGCCATGATTCCCTGAGCAAGCAGCGAGCCCCTGCTCAAGTAGTTACCCACTGATGCTTCCCCTCTCTGATCTTCTCCTGGAACTGTCTCCCAGTGCCACTCAGACTCCGTGGTTTTCCGTGAGAACAAGTTGACAAGTTTCTATGAGCACAGTTGGTCCAAAGCTGAACGAAGGCTCCTTACGGGTAGTATGGATGAGCAGACAGATTCCCTTTGTTTACCTTGTGCTATTGAAATCAGATAAAATATTAACCAGGTGTGCACCTTGTTCTGAAATAGCTTTCTAATGCTCATTCCCCATTTCCTCTTCAAAATTTCCTGAAAAGTTTTCAGCATCACTTTCCTCTCTCCCCCACCATGTCACAGTTATGATAACCATAACTTAGGAACCCACCAAGTATAAGCAATTAAATCCCTAAAAAGATTTGTTGCCTACTTGGAACCTCGCTGTCTAAGGGGTGTTTCCACTACCTTGTCTAACTTTTGGCGCTTGTCCTTTAAGTTTGTCCTTCACCATACTGTGAACACAGGCTGCTAAATACTGAGTTGCACTGTAATGATGTGTCTACAGCAAAGCCTACGATTTGCCCCCATATTTCCAGTGCTGAGAGAGAGAGAAAAAAAGTGAATGGATTATGCAGCTGTGAGTCCAACTGCCTGAATTTTAAGAGGGCACATGATGCAATCCCTAGAAAGTTTCATCCTGTCCCAGTAGTGCTCAAATTCACACCTGAAAGAATTGGGGCTTAACTTGCCGCATTACCAAGTGTCTTTCAACAACCAGCTATCTTAAATCTTACAGTTTCAGTGCTTTCCACTTGTTTATATACAACCAAAGAGCTATTTATTCCACTTCCATCTCAACCTTCACATGTACATGTCTAACCATACAGTCCCTCTTCCCCACCCATGCCATACACTTCAACGTGCAAGCAACACATTGCATCCAAACGAAAAGGCCCTTCCGGGCAAGTGTTCGGCTCAAAGCAACGAAGCACAAACAAACAAGGATCTCTTCCAGGATTAGCTACAGAGGGCCCGTAAGTCTGTAAATAGCCACAGTCTGTAAGACCATCCATGGTAGTATTTGTCCTTACTAACATCTGGGTAGGTCTCACAAAAGAATGTTGGCAGTCATCAAACCCATGGGCAAGGGTAGAAAGCAAGTTTTCTGCATTCAGACCCTGAACACTTATTTCCTCAAACTTCATTTTCTCTGAATACATTGCATGTAATATTTAGAGCTGCTGCTTTCCTGGAGACATTTAGAAGTGATAACATCTAAAACATCTGCAGCTGGTTATAATGCATAAGGAAAATAAAGTTGTCTGGCATTAGCACTGTGCCAGTGTTTGGAGGGAAAAAAAGAAATCAAGACCATATGCTTGCTCTTAGTTTAGTCTCAAGTGATCTATATTTTATAAGGTAACTTGCTATTAATTTTTAAAGTTCCATGAATCGAATTCTGCTAATTGGACTTCTTGGCCTTTTTAAAGCATAAAAATGGGACTTCCAGTTCCCATAATCCACCTGGGTTTGATCCCATAGGTCACACATCCAAAGTCTTTCCAGTAAGAACTCAAAGCTCCAAGTGCTGCGCCCAGAATATTTTCTCCTGCTCCCCAGGATTGTTTTACCAGGCTGCCACCCTTAAGTGTGCCCAAAATGATGAATCTCCTCCCATCCAAGAGTAACTTACACTAGGGTGTTGAAATTTAAGCTCCATCTCAAATGAATACCAGCTTACCGATAACGACAAGACAGCAAAGGCACAGACTGAAGGGCTGCCCATTTTCTCTCCCCAGTAAAGGAGAACGGGATGAAGCTGCAGCACTGCACCCGCAACGTGCTGCAGACGGGCAGCCTGGAAAGGACCCCCCTTCTCCTGCAGAGCTTCTGTACGAGCCCTCATCTTCCATCCGCTCAGCACGTTTTGTCTAATCTGCAGAGTTTGCTCATCCCAAGTTACTGTCCATCTGCCTGCCAAGCCTTGCAAGGATTTCACTTTAGAGACTTCTCAGGGGAAGGGCAACATCTGGAAAACCGGAGCTATTTCAGCAGTTTCCTTCACTTTGGCTCCTCTTCTCCCTTGGCCCAAACAGGCTTTTCCCCACTGTAAAGGCTGATCCAACTGATCCGACTTGCCTAACCAGAAGCCAGTACTAAAAACAAGTGCTGGGCCCAGGATCACGGCTTGTCTGCAGAAGAGCCCCATGTTCTTGAGGCCAGGCCACCACCCAGATCCAGAGGGAAAGATAGGAGAATACTGCTGGCTGAACTCAAAATAAACATATTTTTTTCCTTTAGACAGCAGTGAAATGGTGCAGGATTCATGTCAACCTCATATCTCCCTCACTGTATCAATGCCTGTTCTTCCGCTGGTCAGAGATGAGCAACGAGGATGCAGCTCTCAAACCATTAGGTCTTTTTAATATGAACAGCCCTAAATCCCCTTCTATGCACGCTGCTCTGGAGGAAGCATGTTTCACAAGCAAGGGGAGTTGTAAAATGCTTTCAAGAACATGGCAGGAACAGAGCAGCAAGGCTAGATCTAAGAACTAACTTCTCCAGGTTAGGAGTTTTACAATGGAATTTATCAAATAAAGTGACAGAGAGGCTGAAAACAACAGTTTGGGTTCATATCTCCTAGGAAACTCAGGGGAGATGTATTTGAGCAGTTCTCATACCTTGTTCTCCAAGGAGAGGAGCATTTTTCTTCAACTGAATATAGATTAAGGCAGTCACTTAAAATTACCTTTGCTGCTTAGTGTCTGACCTCAGTGTGCAGTTCTTGTTTGCACCATGAAAATTGTCTCCTATCCTTGTTCCAGAGCACACAGCATTATTAGCTCTTTCAAATCACATTTAAAATGCCCAAAACAAAAGAAAAAAGCGCAGCAGATTCAAAGCTTTCTTAACACTGCTTCTACACTAAGAACTCTGTTATACTGCTGCTGAACTTGTCTCTGACACACAGCCTTTTCAGTGAAAGGCTGCAAAAATAAAGAATTGTGGTTGCCGATCTACGGGCACCTCCATTTCAGCACCAAAGGATGTCTCGTGTCTGCAACCCGCCCCTTCCCTCCGCAGCCGGGCGCCTCGGCTGAGGGCCTGGTCATCCGCACGGCTCCTGTGCTAGAGCTTCTGGCTACAGCTGTAGCCAGAGGACTGTGCTGGAAAGGGCTGGTGGTGGTTTTACCATCGCAGCACAGTTCAGTAGGACACACTATCCATACAGGTATGTGTTAAGATTTTAAAAAAAGCACCATGCTGTTTAGACTCAGTGCTGTAACCATTACTTAGAATGGGAGAACATCACCTCTTCCCACTAGCGGGTTGGCTCCTGTGAAGGCACGCCAACTAGAGCACAGCGTCTTTTCAAAGGCAACTCTCAAGCCCTTGCTTTCTTTGCATCACCTAAGCAGCATACTAATTTTGTAGCACCGCAGCTGTATAAGCTGCCAAGAACTCCATGCAGCACACTTTTTGGTCAAGTATCATGCATCATCACTGCCCCGGGCGCTGCAGAAAAGCATTCTAAACAGCTGTTAGCCTGCGCGTTGCACTGTCCAGCCTGAGGTACGGGGGATTTTGGGAACGCCCTCTGTGGAGCACTAGATGCCTTTTCCATTACTGCTGAAGGCCACAACGATAGCACTGCGAAAGCCTGAAGAGTGACTTAATGGCAGTGTTGGATCACAAAAAGGCAAACTGCTGCAAGGAAGAAGGCAAAAAAGACACACACTTCATTTAAACTTATCTGTAACCCACAAGCAGCACAGTATTACTCACAACCCAGAGTGGGCAATAGATCAGCTCTGAAAGGAATGCACGGGCAGCTTTCAAAGTCTCCTACAAAATGCCTGGAACATTTTAATAGCTTAATTCTGACTTAAAGAAATCTTTAATTAAGACAGCATTTAGAAAGTATTTTGAGAACAATCTGGAATCCTGTGGAATGTGTTAAGGCTTCCAAGGAAGTCTGCCCTGGCTACGAGCTGGGATCAGCCTTGGCTTAGGGCAGGAAAGCAACAGTCAGCAGCAGCCCACACAATCCAGCTCTCTGCATGCAACCCGCCAGTCCAGCACGTCAGTATTTGGCACCGGGCTCACCTCTGCCTACCCTTTATCACATATATTCCAGGAACTTGCCGTGTTTTTCCCACAGAGCCAACATTACCCAAATCACAGACTTAGAAGACTTGACTTACAAGCATTAACTGCTGCTTACTTTTACACTGGCAAGCTACTACTAATCCATGCCCCACTAAAAAAGCAAGTGAATTAGGTCAAGGGAGCTTATATGCTACTGAAATATGTTGCAGAGCACATTATATCCACAGCTCAGACAGCACCTCCTCAGCGACAAGCAAGCAGCAAACAGTATCAAGTCAAGTCTAGATGGCCAAAGGGTCTTTGTCTGGATACACCAGACAAACTCTCCTTTACTCTTTAGAGAAGGCTTATGCCCCCCTTGAAAATGGTCTGTTTATCAAGTATGTGCAATTCCTCAGAGATTACTTTGAGTAGATTATACTCTGCTGGGATGGTTTTATAACTTCAGTTATAAATTTCTGAAGCAGAGCAGATATTTCTGCATCAATAGAAAAAAAAATGCAGCACTGAAAACTGTAGCAGAGGTGACCATTTTTTTTCCCTGCATAATCTTCAAATGACTGCCACTGTTCACCAGCAGTTCCACAGAAGAAAGCTGCCCACTGCTGCAGTGCTGCTCTGCTCCTAGATGCTGAGCTGCTGCACTGTAACATCATCAAAGCACTGGGATGCTTCTCTTCTAGCTTTGGCAATATATACAAGAGCAGCATTCACATGACAGACCACAAGAGAAACCAAAGCTGCTCTAGCACGTGACAGCAGGAGAGGAAGGTTCGAAATTCAGGACTAACCTCCTGGGCTGGCAGCTGGTCCCCACCACAGGGCTGGCCTAGAGCACGAGCTGTGAACATCCCGACACCCTGGCTCGAATCCTCCACCTCACCTACCCCAAAAGGAAAAACTGAGAGCGCCTGGGCAATTCCCTGAACACAGATTAATGGTGATGTCAAACACGGTGTCAGCTCCGCAGGATGCCAGCTGCCTGGTACAACAAAACTGCCAGTCCAGCTGGTGCTACTGCCAACTCTTTTTCCAAAAGCAGCCCTTTTTGCCAGCTTGGTTGGGAGCGGGATCAGATCTTGACTAAGGAGAGATGAAGAAAGGAGCATTGTTTTCCTCCTTGCCTTACAGTTGGTAGCAGTAATCTCCTGAATACTTGCCATAGGTTGTCCACACCATTCTGCAGACCAGCAAGGAAACGATTTTCATAACATAACCAAAAGCAAGCCAAGATTGCTCTGAACCACAAAAAACACTTAGAAGCTTCAAGAAACCAGCAGCCAGAGCTGTTGCCTCTCCCTCTCTGCCTTTTCAAGCACCAGTAAATGTCTTAAGAACTTTTGGAGAGAGATTCCTTGTTACACAGAGAATTTAGCACCATTTAGATACTAAGCAGAGTTGCTAAGATTCAGTGTTAAATTCACAAGCCCAGACATGCAATTAAAGCCCTGGATTAAATTTAAAGAGTACTCTATAACTAAGCAGCTTTCAGGGGTCTTCACTAACCAGTGTCCTCACTTGAGGAGAAGCTGAGAGTTTTCACAGGCTTTGGCAGCTTTGCACTCTGATTTGATACAAAATTAGGTGCCTGAACCAATGTCCTCTTCACTGAATCCCTAACCCTTCTCATGGCCTGTATGTACCACAGAATGAAGATCAGACTACATATATCATGAATGAATGATGCTTTACATTGTTGTCTTTTAGAAAACCAGAAGGAGAACAGCATCCTAACTACATAATCCAGCAGCACTGGGCACATGTCCAAACTCATTCATGTTAAGGTGACAGCGTCTATACAAAGAAGAAAGTTTATTTGGTTTTCTTTTCTTCCAAGGGATGAGATTACCAAGGACGACACATGGGTTTGCCTTAACAACAGTCAAGACACTTCCTGAGCAAGATGCACAAATATCTTAGCTTTGATTAACTACTGCTAAGAGAGGAGAGATGAACACAGCTCCTCCCTGCTGATCTTCTGATTGCAGCCATTACCTTTCCTATGCCCAGGAACAGCAGCATTTGGAAGAGCCACTTGTAGGCAATGCTCCACTTAAAAAATAAAATAAAATAATAATCCAACACCACCCCTCTCCACCACGTACCTGTGTCTGCAGATAAAGCCACATATGTGAACTCATCACTAATGAATTGAACTTCAATGAGTTTGAAAACATTTAGCTGACGACACACTTTTATTGTGAACTTATGACTCATAAATGGGATAAGCTGGTGCTTTCCTTAAACGTTTAGGCCTCTCACCATTGTAAAGAATGAAAAGACGGACAAAAAAGTCAAGGATCTAAAGTCAGATCCCTTTACAACTCTGACAAGCAAGGGAAGAAGAAACCAGAACCAGGAATCTCATTTATGAGCCAGAAGCTTTAAGTATAAAGCAATTACAAAAGCTAGGGACGCATTCTGCACATCACAAAACTGAAAATGCCTAAGATCTTTAAACACTGGGTTCAGTCACCAGGGAAAATCCAGCTGTTCCTTTCAGAACACCTCAGAGTTCTTGTGACACCATATGAAGTCAAATTATTGTACTCCTGGGAAGCTTTTTTGGTACAGGTTCTCTCAAATAAGCAGCTTTTTAAGGCACTTTCTGTGGAACAACTATAGGGGAAGAGAAAAAAAATGTGCTTTCAAGTGATGCTACTTTATGAGAAGCACTTATTTTCCTTTGGGTGTTCCACCTGCTCCTTACTGATTTCTGACAGCCTCTTCTGTGCTACAGAAATATGAATCAGTTCTCACGAAGTCACTTACCCTTAACAGGCCCAGAGAACTTAATTCTATTTTTCTAATTATCTCACAAGTCACTCAGAAGCAAGAATGTTACAGTCCAGCACAAAAAAAAAATAGACCTAAAATAGACCTAAAGTAGCTTTAAAAGCTGAGCGAGGGAAAAAATATTCTGGGGGGAAAAAAAAAAAAAAAAAGAGAGAGAAAAGACAAGTCACAGCAGTTGCAAGGTCAAGACAGAACAATTTTGTAACTCAGATATAATTGGAAATAACTTAGCTTCTTGCATTCTTTTTTAAAAGGTTAATAGCCATCAAATTCCACGGCACAAAAACCAAGTCTGTATTTTAGACTTGCAGTATTAAAACGCCAACCATACACAGAAGTTTGATGCACTCCAGTCCTCTGGCTTCTCTAACCACATACGACTCTTAATGCAAGGTGTATTGCATTCCTCTGTCAAAAAAAAATTTACAGAAGAAAATAAACAGTTTTTGTAAACAGACACTGCCAAAGTTCAAACACAGAGACGAGCTGTGAATAAAGGGAGCAGGACATTTCCATTTCGCTTCCATTCATACAGAATAGAATAAAATCAGGCATTTGCCAACATACCTGACAGCACATGAAGAGCAGGGCAGGGCAGGGACACCTTTGGTAGAGCATCCGACTGAGCTGTGCCCAGGACACGTCCAGGCTCCCCATGGTTGAGCCCCACGGCAGCGCGGGGCATTCACCCCTTGGCCGCTCCGTCTGCGCTGCTACCGAGCGCTCAGGAAGGAGCCAAGCCCGCATCTCCCGTCTCCTCAGCACTGTCGGGCCGCAGGAGAACACGGCGCCATCCTCCTCCTCCCCACCACGCTCCCAAGCGCAAGTAAAGGGGGTCACACCAGCACGTTCTACCTGGGCATCTCTGAAGATCAGCTCCAGGGACCATGGTGGGTCAAGAGGCACCAAGCTCTGCTCCGAGCTTTGGTTTCCATGGATCACTCCAATCCCTTAACCCACTTCGGTCTAAATCCCCCCCAAGGAGTTAGGTACTTAAGGCCCTCATTTTTAGTGCTTTCTATTCACCCTGGCATAAACACAACACACAAGCACCAAACACCCATATTATAGACACAATGATGGATGCAAAGGGCAAAAAGTAGATTCGTCTGAATGAAGGGGAAATTACAGGAATCAGGCACAGAAAGGTGTTGAGTTGTCTGCTCATTTAAACCTGAACTTATTTGCAAGAAAGCACATTAGCCCACCACAGATAACCCTAATCTGTATTCCTACTTTAAAAAACAGACCTTAAATCACTACATGCCTTCGGTTTTGTCCATTCAGCTTTTTCTACACACGAACACGTTTCTACAGTTTTATCCCACAGCACTGGTCCCACTAATCACTGCCATATGTTCCAGCATGGCGCATTTCCTCTGGCGTGCTTTAAAAAGCAGCAGTGGTGTCACCAGCACAATGTAAGCACAGGCAAATCCTGTCTGTCAGGTTCTGTTTCCAAGGTCTATAACAAAATAGTCTTCATTCTGTTAGGCAGGAAAACTCACACCCTGTAGAAATAAAGTTAAAAAAGGAATTTTCAGATGGCTTGTTATTTTTCCCAAATATCGAGCGATAAAAATCGGAAGTTTTATATTTCATTTAAGGTTTTCAGGTTAAGCCAACGCTCGAGTTCTCCTGCACGACTGACAACGCTGAGCAGATTTATCAGCAGTGCCAGGGCTCGCTCCTCATGCGTGGCGATTCATAGCTTCCCCTCAGACCCATGTCTGTGAGCAGCCTCTTATTATAAAATATGAGCACTTGGAAAGCCACAAGCACATTACTTTTTTCCAGAACTTGAGGAAGCCTTTCACCCACGGTAACCAGTATGATTCTATGGTGATAACAGCTTTGGCCAAAAAGCAAGGAAAAGCATCTTGGCACGGATGGGAGGTTCGAGACACTTTGTTAGATTTTAGCTGGCTTTGCCAAGGACTCTTTCTGTAGTCAGCTGGCCCAAGTTCATATTTGCAGAAAATATGGAACTACGCTGAAAGACAACCTATTATCTTTTATGTGCAGGCAGTCTGCAGCAATTGAGATCAAGGGCGATACAAGTAGCACCTTCATGTGTTTCAGATAAAACTGATCCAATCTCCCACATGCTCATTCACAGAGTACAACCAGAATCGAGGATCAGAAACAACTGCCCTTCCCTGCAATGAGTAATTCCAACTTTAACTAGTTTAGAGCTGTATGTACCCGAAGCTGTTCTTTTCTGGGGGAGAACAAAAGGCAGAGGCTGTATGTGCACCTGGTAATGCTGCCAGGGAAAGAAATCCTCAGCCTGCATCTCCTGGTCAGGTAAAGACCATCTCCCCACCAGACATCTACCAAGACCACTGGAGAGAAAAGCTGGAACCAGGCAAGCTTAAGAGCCTGGAGAGAGGCACTGCTGCTCAGGTGGGATTGCAGAGCACTGAACACGGTCCAAGAGGATGGCAGCGTCCCAGGTGTGTCAAGAGAGCCCGCAGGGAGTGCTCCTCAAAAGTACCACCTGCACCTGCTGCCACGGGAAGAGAAAGCACACGAGCCATCCCTGCCCTGCCAGGGCGCTGCCCAGGCCAGAAAACGGGAAGCCTGCGAATTGAGATAGAAGATGGATTTCTTAACAGAGCTGTTTGAAAGACTCAGTTACAGGAGTGATAAACATTTGATATCCTTCATAACACAATTTAAAACATCTGTACTACAAGCAACATGACAGAAGGCAGGACAAAGCAGTATTTGTGCAAAGCTGCCTTTAATTCTTGTATCTTTTGTCTGGGATATTTTGATAAATCGTGACTACTTTGAGTAGTGGAGACGCAGCTTTTGCACATGCTAAATGCACTACAGAAAATATTGGCCAGGTTTCACTACAAAGATATATAATTACCATATATACGCTCAGCTAAGCACAGAACACAATTACCCTCTTCTGTGTCTTCCCAAAGGAGATCTCCGTTAACTGTAATTTTACAGCTCCTTCCACAAAGCCCAGCAAGACTAATGTAGACTCCGAAGATTTGAGTTCACCTCTCTCCAAAGGATCAGCAGCAATAGTAGAAAAATAGTAGCAGTAATAAGCAATTAATAGTTCTCTGGTCTCTATAAATATATCCAAATATTCTTTTGTTTCTCTATTGAAATCTCAAGTTGCCCAATGTGCTGCAGCTGTTTTATAGGTTCCTTACAGGCTCTCCATCCCAGCCAGGGAAAATAATTTTGGGAAAGTTCATTGCAAAAATGACTTCTTTGCCATTGTGAACAAGACCTGGGAATAGATACAATAGATACTACTTTCTGAAGAGTGTTTTTTTTCCTGCTTTTGTTTTTTTGTTGTTTTTTTAAAGCTAGTTCAGCTCCTTCGATCAGTTTCCCATACAGCTATAAAATATTTAAGTAGCACATTACAGAAAAAAAAAGTAAGTAGGAGTTTAAAGTATTTCCAATGCAACAAGATGCAGACTAAAACAGAAGTGGAATCCAAAGTGTTTGGTGGGCCAGCAAAATTAACATATGCACAAGTGAAAAGGGTTATTCCTTATTACTACGATATTGCAAACTAAACCCTGGCAAATATATCAGCTGGAAGGTAGACAAGACGGAATAAAAACACAGGGTCCACCTTTTATGACACACAGAATAATCCTGTTGAGCAGTGGCTACATGAACTGACTAGCTAAATTTCAGAAATCTCCTATACTATCATAGAAGGTTTCTTACCCCACAGAATAATTATAGTATATACATCACCTACCTGAAGACCTTTACAACAGAGCTTCAGCTATATTTCTGCACCTTTTGAAGTCCTGATTTTCTTCAGCAAGCTAATATGTTTTGCTTTATTTATCATCTGAACTAAAAGTTCAGTCTCTAAAGAAAGCTGCTTTCAAGGAAGCAAAGTTAAGATTAAGATCAGCCTGAGCAGAAGTGAAGTTGTTCACTCTTAAAAAGAATAAACCCAGGCAATCTTCTGGGATGCCAGACTTGGCTGTGTGTATTTTTGTATCGTACCCTAGATCAAAGTCACTAAGCCTCTTATTTTTAAGGGAACATCACACTCAAAGATGTTCAAGAGAACATCTTTGAAAACTTTGGTCTAAATGCTAAGGACACTCAAACTTGTTTTCACTTGAGGTTTACTTAATAAGCAACAAGCTTATGCTTACAAGGACCCAGGAAAACATTTCTCCTCAGGACTTCACCTGGAGTGTGAGAAACATTGAGCATGCCCAAGAAAGCACAAACTACCCTTTTTTTCCTAGCATCATGGCAGAAAAAAAAGTGTTTTGTTGCTAGTGTTATGAAAAACAAAAGTAACTCCCAAAATGAAACTGAACACAAGTAAAGATAATTTACACAGTGACAAGCCTACACAATCTTTGCCAAACAAAGAAGGCTTCAGTCTAACCAGTTTTTTTTGAAAGGGAGAGCAGTGAGCAGGTGGATTTTACTCACCCATAATGTTCCTGGAGGAGCCAGACCACCACTTACTGCCACTCCGCGGAGCCGCTGCTGCTCTCACGGAGTGCAAGCCCCACGGCAGGCGGGCAGGGTTCACTTACTCACATCCAGCTTTCAGAAGATGCAAGCTCAACAATTTGCACTTGGAAAAAGAAAACCTTCAACATTTGTTTTAAATTTATGCCCTTGGCTGGACACTGCTTCAGAGAACAGCTGCCCTCTCCATGCATTGCACAAAATCCTCTGAAATGCTTTTCTGGCAGTTTGACTTCAGTGCTCGTTCTGGGGCCTCCTAATAGGCAAAAGGGCTCAAGTTCTGCACTTCAAAGCTACAGTGGGGAAAAGCATGAGGTCATTGCCACATCCGGTAGGTCTGACATTCGAGAAATACATGCAGTTGTCGAGGGGAGAAATTTTGAGCAGAAATGAGTTACCTCACTACAAAACAGGGATGGATGCCTGCGCTCACTGTTTTGAAATACAGCTTTTTGAAGTTACTTTCAGTTATTTGTAGTGCTAATTAGGAAGAAAGTAGTATTATAGCTGGAAGATTAATAAAACCTTGAGAGGGAAAGACAGTCACTGATTAAGCATGGAGAGGGACCCCTCCACAGGCCGGGCACCACCAGGCTTTGAAGCCATTGCTGATTCCATCCTCTTTTCTCCACTTTATATTTCTGGCTGGGAAAAGGGTCACTGTTCCCACAGGAGAAAGTGACACCAACTCACTGGCTTTGAGTCTTCTATATTAGTATGTTCAACTGCTTGTTGCTCCAGGACGGCTCAACAACACAGAAAAAGCAGAGGCTACAGAAACAAAGACTGTGTTCTCTAAAGTGCAAATTTTAAACTGCTCAGCCACTGTTTAATTTACTAACTGCCCACAGGTGTGATGCTCCCATCCATGGTGGTCTACGTGTTCTTGGGAGCCTTGCAGCTACGTGAGGGATTCCGCTCCGTGGTTTACCCGAGTGCTAGCACGGTCACCCCTTGCACCACCATCTCCAAGAACAGAAAAGCTGCCGGATGCTGCATCTGCCCCACTTTGGTACACTGAGCTAAAGCACAACTTTCAATAGGATACTGCAGCTTTGCATAGGCAAGGGCCAAAGAAGTCAGACCTTGGAACTGACTCCAATCTCCAACCTCAAGCTTTCTCAGTATACTAAGAAGGGACCCTGCTGGTAACAGCAGCAGCCTGTACTTCCAAGGAGATGGCAGGCAGAATAAATAAAATCAAAATCTTTTTTCTCCCCTCTTGTGCGCTACAGAATACGTGCCATTAATGGTCATCAACCTAAAAGGCAACCTAACAAAGTGGAAAGGCATCATGTAGCTTTACAGGGAACTTCATGGGTGGAAGAGCAGAGAGTTTAGCTATAATCAAATCAGTAGATTTTTCACTATGGGAAACTTTTTCCCTAGCTATTGATAGTGCTCATGCATGGCTTCCACTCTACTGTAACTGTGCTTAAAAAGCTTTAATTATAGATATGCTGTGGAGAGCTCTCTTAACCCTCAAGCTAAGATTACAGAAAGGGAAACAACTGCAAAAGGGCAAGGAAAAAAACTAATTATTTAGGAAAAAATAAAAAGTAACTTTAAGGACCAAAAGATGGCAAATGTCCCTTCCTTGTATATGAGATTTAAAGGTTTAGCAGGTCTATGAACAACAGACAGAAGTGTCAAGTGACGTATTTCCTATATTTTGGGGCACACAGGACAGATCTCGGACACAGAAGTTAATTATCTGCCCAAACACTTACACAAAAGTGGGACTTCCTGGTGACTTATTGTGCCACGTTATTGATTTAGTTATCGCTAGCTTCCTCCAATCTTTTATCACATATTTTAAAGGTGGCAAAAAGGGCAGAGTCTGACAAGCCACCCATACCTTGGTATCCAGCACCGATTCCAAGCTTAACACAGCTGGGAAAACCTGCATCCTTGTCAGTCACCCATAACTGAGCCAGGGTAGCACAAAATGCCGCAGGGACGACGCTCGGCACCAGCTGCAGCAATAGGAACATCAGCACAAGCACAACACTTCACATTGAACAAAAGCAGGACAAGTGGGACTTTCCAGGCCCTTAGCAAGGTAAAAGCACAAGTTGATTTTTGAGAAGGTAACTTGAATGTTTAGGCACGTCAAAGATGATGAGAAACACAGAGAACATAAAAATTCAAAATCAGAAAGGGAGGTAGAAAGGGGCTGTATTATCCTGGAGAGGGGAAGAGCATCACACTTACTGCTGTACTCTTTAAAGTGACTTGAGCATTAGGATTTGCTCAGGAATCTTGGAAATCCAATAAACAGATTTACACTTCATTCACTGCTAATAATCTCAACTGATAGCTACCAGTTCTGCAAGCAATCAGGAATCTGAAGTCAAACTGGAATCTTTTGATAATTCATTCTCTCTCGAAGCAGAGGATTTCCCAGCCAAGTTGTACCTACAAGGAATACATGGATGGTCTAACTTCATTAGGATTGACTGAAATGCTTCTGTCTGGGAGATTAACTCAGTTTAAGACAAAGTACAAATTTAGGCTGAATGGCTACTACTGGATTTTATTCCAGAATAGCAGCAGACATACAAAATTAATAAAGAGCAACTATTCAGCTTTAACTCGATCTACCATTATCTGATTTTAGTAACATTTAAATATTATTTAAATGAATAATTATTTAAATAATGTATGTCTGCTTCCTGTGCCAGAACAGCCCAACAGATTAGTCTGGTTTTAATCCAATGGGCTATGAAAAATTCCTTTCCAGTTTTCTAATAAGGGTAATGCAATAGAAAACTTATCCATATGTTCACACTGCAGAGTACCTATCCACTCTTATTAAAAAATTTTGTAAGCACAAAGCTGCTAAAGCTACCTCTGCCCCTGTGTCTGAGTGTATTTATGCTACCAAACAGTATAAAACAGCCCAACTGACTGAGGTTACTCTACAGAGTAACAGCATGGTACCCATGAAACATGACGGACACTAGAGAAAGTATTATAATAGAGTCTGACAATGGTAAAGATCACAATAGTTCTGTTCATACAAGCATTTATGTCACCCTGATGCAGACTATGCTGTAAAACTCAGTACAGCACATCCTGGTGAAGGGGTACCCCATAAAAGCCTGCAAGTGACAGCTCTACTATACTCAAGATGATAGAAAGTATCGAGTTAGCACACTCAAAAAACATGCTTTTGTAGTGACTGCACATTTTTTTAAAAAGCTATTTTGGATCAAAATGAATTTCTGCAGCACATTCTTTTCCAGGGATAGCGCAAGCACATGGTGCAGTTCGTTCCTACTGACTCCCGACCTTACCTCTCGGCTTTTTGCTTTCCACAAAGACCTTCAAAGACCATCTCTCTGTGCTCCTGGTATACAAAAAGGTTGCAGAGAAACCAGAGTAGTGTGTGGATACCTTTTACAATTCCTCATTTACATTTACATGATTTCCTCATTCAATAGGATCTGTTCCTACCCAAAGTTATAGCTGGCTCCAATGAGAAGCAAATACAAGAGCAACAGGAATGTTAACTGCTGTTCTTTTTTTTTTTTTTTTTTTTCAATAGTAACATACAATTATATTTAAGCAGGAATATAATAACACAGAGCTAAAAGTCTGGTAGAAATCATTTTCTGATTAACTTTACCAACAAACTGTTACTACTGGTAGGGAAACTTGGGTGCTCCAAACATGGATTCCCACCAGTATCTACTGGAAAAAAGAAACCAGATTCTTTCCAGTTTCTAACTAAGCTTGTTTTGTTAATCCAGAGAGGTGCTACGCCACTCTTCTCCAGCCCAGGGAAAACTGCTTGCTCCACAATCACACTGAAATAACCAACTTGATAACTTCATCTAGAACATCTTACACTGGGGATAAGTCACTTCAGTGCTTGGACTCCATTGCTTACATGCCAGCCTTTTTACATCGTGCTTAGCAAGATAAGCTTTTCAGGGTTTGCTTTTAAAGCAGCTCGCAAGCAGCTGTTAAGCACATCTGGCTACGTGGCATATCCAAAAAGAACCAAGTCCCAGCACTTCAACCAAACAGTAGGGTCTGGGGCATGAGCAAGTAGAGAAATCCCTGCCCAGGAGAGTGGTAAGTTGGCCAGTCTATTGATCTCTGACTGGCAAAGGGCATCAAGGAGTCCTCTCATCTTCTCAAACTCTTCTTCTACACCCTCAGGTGGGCCTGCACAAAAGGGCTGCTTAAAAAAACCCTCCTCCTGAGGGTGGTTCTTCTGTTTTACCCAAAGAAATACCACAAAGTTGACAATTCTTGACAGCTTCATAGCTGCCTGTGGGTCAATAGCGCAAAGATGACGGCTTGTAGAGGACAGGAGCAGCAGGAGCCCAGCCTGGGAATCAACACTGCATTGCTCCCTGTCCCTGCCACAATTCAGCTTACTTCTCCAGCAACACAACCTGGAAGCATTATGATTGATTTTTACTAAAACCAAAGCTCCTGACCCCAGCCTTTGCAGGAAGTGCATTCTTGCAAAACATCTTTCAGCCATGAGTTGACAGCTTCTCTCCAGGACCTACCAATGAACAGGATCGTTTGACTTCACTCCAGGGTCCTGGCAGCAGAGGGCACCACACAATCAACTATGTGATTTATGTAGCTCTATCATAGGTGCAAGTGAATTTACAGAGCACAAATTACTACAAGCTACAGGGCGACTCTATAAGGCATGCATCATATCAGACAGTGTTTAGCATGAAAGGTAGCTAGTTTGCTGCAATAAATTACCTTATCTGGCAATTCAAAGAATGAGACATTGATGTTTGAGATCTCTCGCAGTGCAAGGATCACGTTCCTCCTGCCATGCTCACCTCTCCAGCCTTACTGCAGCGATGCAGAGTAGTATCGCTATCACAGCGCTAGAAATCTTGGAAATACTCGCATTAGCCCCAACATAAACCCCTAGCCCACACACTAGCCCTGTGCTTTAGACACTGTGGGACTACACATCCATTGAACGCCTCAGCAGATGACAGTCGCCAGCACCAGGGGCAGACGACGGAGGTTTAAAAGACAACAGGAATCACTGAATTCATCTCTAGCTTTTCCTACACCTACAACTGTAGGTTATGACCTGTTGAATATCTGTGAAAACAGTGGAAAAAGATGAAACTACATAAAACTCCATCTACATTAGGTGTACATTCAGAGATACGCACGCTAGTTGGTTAATAAAAGCAGGTGAAACATTAGCAGCTACTGAGCTGACATTTTTGCTGGTTGCCAGCAGAAGTACCTTAGCTGTTGTCCCCATCGCATGACAAGCGCCTACAAGGACCAGAGGAGTCCCAGGGATGGCCACAATCAGCTGCCTTAAGGCCTCCCCTTCTCCTGGGAGCAGGGAGAGCTCCAGGACAAGCCTAAAGGCAGAAATCCAGCAGACCGACCTCACCGGAGCTATTAAAGCAATACGTTATTTCCAGCCAGCATCATGTTTCACCTGAACATGTAAACACAGGAGCAATTAGCTTCCCAGACACTTCCGTAGAAACAGTTTAGCATAATTTTTCCTAGAATGTATTTACACGGCTTCTGATTGCTTAATTTTCTGATGTATTTGTGCATTCGGCACTAGAGAGATTAAAGGAGGTAAAATCCCCTATGTTGATTTAGTGCCGTTTTGAAAGCAACTTGCAGCACAAGGAACACAGGTGGACAAACTCCTAGTGCCATTTAAATTTCAAATACTTAGCATTGCAACTTTATGTCCTAGGAGGTGCTCCTTACATTTTAAATCCTGCTGCTGCAACTGCTTCTTAAAACTCTTCTTTCCCTTTTTCCACTTAACTCCAAAAGAGAAAATTACTGAGTGAAATCAGTACACACCATTCAAAAGGAAAGAACGAGACTGGACAGAGATTTCATTGAAAAGCTCAGCTCTGGGTTCCATCTGAACTGTCTTCAATTCAAAGATTAGCTGGCACAAAGAAGCAAATTAAAGCCAGAAAAACTATTCCCTGACTGCTGTGTATATCACTTTTTTGTGAGATAGCCTCCTACCATCTTAAACTAGAGTTTTGGTATTCACAAGCCAACTCTTCACTGAACAAGCAGACACAAACAGCATATTCATTTACAAGCTGGAATTTGATCAATAAGTACAAAACCCATGAATGCTTGTCAGGACCAAGGAAGGGAGGCTGTAACCATCGCATCTGAAAAGCCCAATAAACACTCTGCAGTCAGCCGACAGATCAGGCCCTGACAACAAATAAAATAAAATAAAATAAAATAAAATAAAATAAAATAAAATAAAATAAAATAAAANATAAAATAAAATAAAATAAAATAAAATAAAATAAAATAAAATAAAATAAAATAAAATAAAATAAAATAAAATAAAATAAAATAAAATAAAATAAATCCCTCAAAAAACCAACGCCACAAGTTGGCTTTGTCTTCATTCTGCTTCATCTGAAGTTATTTCTATCAGACCAGCACTTGTTCTTTAGGGTTTTGCTTTTTTTCTCTTGCCCAGGGCAAGAGGAGCTGCCATCTCAGGGCCTGATCCCTGCGACATCTCTCTCCCAGACCCGCTGCACCCATAGATCAACTCCGAGTTAATGGGGCTGCAGGATTAAGCCTTCAGCCTTACCCCCTGCAACTCCAACTCCCATGAGAGCCAAGAAGCTTTATTTCGAATTCTCCTGGACGTTGTGCAAACATTCCCTGCCCTGCTCAAAATGTCAAAAAATGGAGGAACGCTTCAAATTACTGACCGTTGTCTTGCTGCAAATAAATGAGGGATAAAGAAGAACGCATAGCATGGGCAGTACAAGATTCCTAAATATTAAGGCAACTAAACATGCACATGGGAGCCTGTAGGAACTGCCTGGCCTTCAGTGACTCCAGGCCAAAGGCACCTTACAGGGATGGTTCTGCAAGACCAGTGAAGGGCCAGCTGGCACCCACTTTAAGCCCATATGGATTTAACCATCAGGAAGCTCTGAAGCCCCCAAGAGCATCTACAAATCTCCTCCAGAAAGCCTGTGATTTTACAGTGAACTTCATTTTGCCCTAACACCAGCTTACACAGAGCTGTGGAGCAAAGGGCAACAAGGCTGGGCTTTAGCAGTGACACAGAGCGGGTTCGCTGCTTGCTGCTGGCCCAGAAGTGCAAGGCAGCAGCACCAGGCACGGAACTAGCACCATATACATTAAAAGTAATAATTCCATGCACATTTGAGGAACCACGATGTGTTCAGATGTCACAGCAGATGCCAACTGACCCCTCGGCACAGACTGCTGCAAGGATGCGATTCCAGCCCTGCCTGCGCTCCCGCCCAACGCTCGTATCTGAGAAGTGCTTCCTCCTGGGAAGGAAGAGCTCCACCTCGGAGCAGCTGTTCCTCCCATCGAGAACTCTCTTTCTTTCCAAGCTAAAATTGCCACAGTTAAGTTTTGCCACCTTTATGGCACCGTTACAGTGGCAAGTCTCCAAGGAAGAAGAGATTTAGACAACTAAGAGTTTAAGTGGCTTTGAACAAGGAGAGCCTTGTAAAGCCGAAGCTGCACCGATAGCGACACGCCGACATTTCAGGCTTCTGGGTCCCAGTTGCTCCTCGTGGTACCAAGCCAAACCACAGTGAGATAAAACAGCTACACAGCCAAAACGAAACGCAGCTAAACTGAGCTTACAAACGGCTAATTTGGGCGATCCAGCATTGCTGTCTCTCGCGCTAAACAGAAGGTTTGTCTGCTAAAGTTGCCGACGCATCGGCAGGACAAGGATGGCAGGCAGCCGAGGGCTGCAAGATGCCCCAGGTGGGCGCCCGGCAGGACCTCCCGAAAACGGCTGCCTCTGGAAGCAGGACAGGCCTGGTGGGACCCTCCAGCTCCAACAGGTGCTGCCCATATCAGACCCCAGTGATGTGGGTTGCCCAAAGCAGTGTGAGGCAGGGAGGAGAAGCGGAGTGGGAAGGGCACCCTTGGGAAGGGCAGGCTGGTCCCAACGCTCCCTGTGCCATGGCGGAGCCCTCACATTACCCATTTGCCGAGCGGGGCCAAGAAGCCAAGCCAACCTCGCTCCCTGTATCTGGAGCGCAAGGAAAGCAGCAATGCCACCCCCTCCCCAGAGATGTAGGGCACCCTCACACCCTCTCCCCCCTGCTCCTCGCCCTGGTCGCTTCCCTCTCATCCTGGGTCGCGGGAGGCGAGAGCGGCCGTCCCGGCGGAGCGGAGCGCGCTGTCCTCCGCTTACATAAGGGCAGCTGCTGCCACCGCTCCCGGGAGCATCCAACGCTCCATGGGGATGCAGCAGGGCTGCCCACACCCCCACCCCTCCACAGCGGGACGGGAATGCCCCCTGCCCTGCTCGCCCCCCTGCTACG
The DNA here is from genome assembly GCA_013398735.1 of Nothocercus julius. Taxonomy (NCBI): domain Eukaryota; kingdom Metazoa; phylum Chordata; class Aves; order Tinamiformes; family Tinamidae; genus Nothocercus; species Nothocercus julius. The sequence goes on from VZSV01000015.1 coordinate 7,383,720, forward strand.
GGGGGCTCCAGCTCCGCAGGGGCAGAGCGGCTGCTCCCGCTCCCCGTGCCCTGCGCCCCACCGAGTCCTGCCCCGCGCAGGGGGAGCCCCACGGGCA
>VZSV01000015.1:7384666-7419933 GCA_013398735.1 Nothocercus julius
GACATGGCGGCTGAGGCAGCGGCGGCCGCCGGGCTCGGCCCGCCGTGGGGCGGCCCCCGGCAGCGCCGCGACTTTTATTTGGGCCCCGGTTACGCGGCTCCTGGACTCGCTGGTTTATAACATTTTAAGAAAAGAGCGACACCGGCGGCGCAGCCTCCCCGAAGCGGGGAGCGGGTTCGCGCCTCAAACGAGGCGGCGAACGGCCCCCCTGCCTGGGAAGGTGCCGAGCGCGGGGCCGCGGGGTCGCGGCCTCCTGCCGGGTGTGCTAAAATAAACACGAGGTCTGTCCCAGCACAAGGCCCGGAGGGGTCGTTCCTGTCTCCTAGCACAACAGCAGCAGAAAGTCTGCGAAAAAATGCCACGAAACGCCTGCGAATGCGCCACATTTTGCAGCTCTCGTTCCTCCCTCGCCCCTCGCATGTGCATTTAAACTTAAATCAAGCACCATAATCCGCTAGATGGCATCTGCCAGCAGAACCGCGCGCTGGCGCCGCGGCCGAGTCGCCCAGGAAAGCGCGGAATCTGGAGAGCGGGCTCGGGCGCGCGAGCCTCGCTGCCCGCTGAGGCGGTTCCTGCCCTGGGCATCTGCGAGGCTTTTCCACCGGCCTGCTGCCGTCCTAGCGACGTTACCGCTCCGGCGCTGCCTGCCGAGCGGCTGCCGAGCGGCCGCTGCCCGCGGCAGCAGGCACGGCCGTGGGTTCGCTCGCGGGGTTGCGCGCAGCCCGGAGCAGAGCAGCCGCCGCCGTGTAAGGAAATGACAGCCACAGAGTCGGGGAGCTGATTAAAACGAAGCCGTGAGCTGGCTTGGCATACGTTTCAATTTAGGATTTGGAGCCTGCTTGCTAGATGAAATGTTTGCTCTTAAGTTGGCTTCAGTGGAGTTGGGCGGGTTTTAACTGGGAGCGGAGCGTGAGATTGGGATTTTGCATTTGAGAGTGTCTCGCTTCCCGAACCATCAAAGCACCGGAGCGCCTGGTGGAAGGTGAAGTCCAGTCCTCCTTTGGTGAAGGCGCTTGAGATGGGCACTGCAGGTCTTAAAATCCAATTCCAGACCGTCTCCAAGCCTCTCCTTCGGCTGGAGCATGGAGCGATCTCCCTCAGATCCTTCCCCGATGGGTTTTGGTGGAGTCAGAGCGGTAGCTTTGGCCTGCTGGATGCAATGGGATTGAATTGATTACGTGCAAGCAAACATGGGTTTGTGTTGCTGAGAAAGGAGAAGGGATGCAGCTGCCGAGCCCCTAACTGGCAACAGGAATGGCATCCCTTGCTGAAGCACCTTTGCAAAGCAAATATTGGGCTACAGTGACAATAACACTGTCCCTGCTTGGGCGCTCCCTGTGCTCTCCTGGCTCCTTGTGGAGTTTGCAGCTCTAGTGCTGAGATGCTGTTTTTATTTCGTGGTATTTCTTTATCCTTTGGTGTTTGTTGGCTAAGGTTTAGCTCAAGTCTCATGTAAACAGAATTGATTTGTTGTTTTCTTTCTCCTCTTTCCTGATAAAAGGTGATTCAATGGAGTGCAGGCACTGGGCCACCTGCGGTCTGAGCTCAGCCCCTCTCCTGCAGCCCAGCAGGACAGCGGATCCTACAGGCACCCAGATCCTTGGAGTGGCACTGGTGATGCCGTGGAGGAAGGCTGGGACAGCTCAGAAAAGTGAGGATGGGGACAGGCATGCTAAGAGGAATGACAAGCCGTGACCCTGCAGCAGGGCACTCAGCCCAGTCCCATCCCTCCGGGCGCTGGGAGAGAGCACGGGCACTGGGAATCCTCGCTGCTAAATCTGACAAGCGGGATCACTGCCCTCCAGGGGAGCTTGCCTGCTGATTCTAGCAGAAAAATAAACAGAATAAAAAAGCCGCTATGCTCTCTGATCCACCCGAGCGAACCAAATCCCTGCTGTCAGCAGGGAATCGGCCTGTGCTGATGCTGTGCAGACAGGGCTCTGTGGCGCCTCTCCTGCCTGGTGCCAAGTGGAGCCATCCGAGATCACCCACAGCCCGCAGAGGTGCAGAAGCAGCTGCTGGGAGAGTTTCGCGGAGTGTAACACTCTTGCAGCCTCCCTAGCCTTAAATTAGCTAGGTAAGGTCACTGGTCTCCGGGGTCAGGTCTACGCTCAAGCACAAGCCTGGGGGGAGACATGGCCACAGCTTGCTGGGAGGGTAAATACCAGAGCAGAGCGCTGGGCGAGGAGGGACCTGAGCCTCAGCCTTCGCACGCGTCGCAAACAGTGCACCAACGCGGCGAGAGATTTGCCTTGCATGGGAACATGCTGTTTTTCCAGAAATAGCCCAAATCTGCTGCCCACCTCTGGGACAGGCGACACCACAGGCAAGGACATAATCAGTTTGGAAACCAAATTGGAAATCAATTCGGAAATCGGATGGAAAGGGCTTTTGCGCTTTGCGAGTGCAGGCGGCTGCGGCAGCGGCTCCCAGCACGGGCAGCTGCTCCGCGGGGGCACCCAGAGACCGGAGTGAGGGTGACGCCGCGCAAAGCTGTGCTGCCGAGCTCGGAGTAACGGCCCCGAGCGCTCCCTGCAGCCCGCTGGGCTGTTGCTGTCAGCAATAGAACCGCTTCTCCAGGCGAGGCCGTCCTCACCCCAGACCGTGTCAGGTTGGGTTAGCTCCAGCGCTGCTCTCTCAAAGCAGCCCTGACAGTTTGTGCATAATTAGCAGCGCAGCTCAGTTGGGAAATGAGGGAAGAGAGGGTCTTTTCCTGACTGTCTGCTCAAGTAACCTTATTAAAACAATGAAAGCAGCCGCTGCTGTTGCAGTCTTTCTGCCTGGAATAGGCAATGAGCCTCGCCTGTTCCCTCTGCTCTGAATCCAGCGATGCTGCAATGAATCGGACCCATTCCAAGTTTGGCAGAGCCAGTGAGCCAGACTGCAGTAAAGATGCCCCCAAACTCCCTGACTTCCGCTTCTTTGAGCATACCATGAATTTTTAGGCCAATATTTTCTGTGCTTCCCAAGGGAGTTGCACGCTCGCTGTCTAAATAGTGTGACAGCTCTGAACATCTTAGCCTTCAGTCTTACTTTTTTTGATTCTTACAGTGTTTCCCGTAGCAGATGCTAGCGCTTGAAATGGACAGTGGCTTTCAAGATGTGCTCGCAACGGGCTCACACACGTCTAACAGGGAGGAGCCTAGGGCAGATTCTCTAATGCATGCGTGAGAAGCAAGGTAGAACAGAGTATCGAGGGAGGTTTGCAGCTCCCTCGTGAAAAAAACCTGTTCATGACTAGTTTGCACAAGGCCTAAGTGAACCCAAAGGAGAGGTCTGCTCTTCTCGCCGCTCGCTGGATGTGCTCCAGGGTGAGACGAGTGCTGCTTGGGCTGTGATCTTCCTTGGGATGGATCTGCAGTAGATCAAGAACACTTAGGCGCTCAAGCTCTCCCTTAAGAGATTATTTGCTAAGTGTGATAAACTCTGCTAACACCATTAAAAAATAACCTTCTAGAAAGGGGAAGGAAGGACAAAGATGCTTAACCCAGTACTAAAATATCTAATGCTGAAGATAGCTATGGGGAAAAAAAGGAAAGGCTGGTTATGAGAAAATGTAAATGAAGTGCATAAAAACTTAAGCAATACCGATAATGTCATGCTGAGTTGCTGCACTCAGCCCCACCAAGGGGAGAGGAGCAAGAGCTTTAAAATAAAAATGGAGGAGAATCAAATTCAGAACATATGTCAAGAAGTACCTTCCTGGTTGGAGGATCATAAAAGCTGGGAATGACCTACCAGGCAAGGTTGCTGGAGTGAAAACAGCAGAATTTTCCAAGGCCCGGTGGGATGGTGTCCTGAAAACATGTGTCCAGTGCTAAGCGCAGAGCAAGAGGCACTAAACAGCCTGTACTGCATCCTGCCCTGGCTTTTGAGATGTCAAGTCATCCTGAAGGTCCTATATACCAAAAAGAAGGGACTGCCAGCTGCAAGGGGAGCTGGGCAAGTTCTCTTCATGGGAACCGCCTGCCTCTTTGGGCCTGTGGACTGGAATCCTCAGATGTTCAGCCCTGGAGGAGGTCTGAGCCACCCAACGTGTGTCCTCGTGTGTATCTCCTTGGGTGCCCAGCCAGGAAGAAGGAGGCGCTGGAGGAGCCACCCAAAGCAGTGACCGCGTGGTGGTGGCTGCAACAGGCATTTCTCCTCATCTCCCCAGCTTTCCTGCGAGTCCTGGCGGAGCACATTCTGCACACATTGATTGTATCTGAGAAGAGGAAAAACAAGGCAGACACAGGATAAGACCGGGACACACATGGGATGAGGATTCAGGGATGAGTCCCACTGCTGTCCGTGCTCCCCATTTCCCTCTGTGCCCTTGCCAGGCTGGTTCGTGAGCAGGCAGGATGCCTGCAGCAGCCCAAGCCCTTCTTGCTCTTTCTTTTGGTACAGATAAAAATAAAATAACAGCCCAGATGGACAGGAGTCTCTTGAGGCAGTGAAGAACAACTTTAAGTGGTTGCAAGAGAGAAGCAGTCATTTACCTGGGACTGTCAGGAAAACTCATCGTGACGAGCTTTCCATGCTGGCAATCAACGTGTGCTCCGCGGGCTCTTCCTGCAAACAGGAGGGCTGGGAAGCCGATAGTTTGGAGGGGACAGGCAGGACCTGCCCCAGCTGCTGCATTCACACAAACCCAGGTTTGACTGCTTTGCTGCATTCTGCCCCTCTGTGAGACTCAGTGCTCAGAGAGAGGTAGGCATGAAAGCTGTGAAGCCTCTGGAGCTGGGGCTGTGCACACACAGCCACTGCCACCCAAGGGGACAGTCCCTGCTGAGACAGCCCTGGTGGCTGGACATCACCAGAGCCCTGGTCCCAAAGAGGGGCTGGAAATCACCAAGGAGTCTGGGAAGCTAAACTTGGCTTGTACTGCACCCTGGTTGCTTAAATAGCTGCTTAGGGGCGTGCACAGCCTCTTCCACAGCAACCCGCTCGCGGCCTCAAGTAGGAGAGGGGTGCATGTAGGAGGACATGTGTCAGCATTTCCATGCAAGCAAGTGCCCACAGGCAGATGCCATTTCCAAACCTGGAATTAAAAAAAAAAACCCACCTTCCACGTCACTTCCCGAGATCCAGGCTGGGGCTGCTGCGATGTGCTCGGCAGCTTCAGAGCAGAGCGATGCACATCTCGAGAGCCGAGAGCATGCGGGTGTGATAATAACAGTAACTGCAGCAGTACTTTCCAAGGAAAAGCACTTCCTATGGCGGGGGGAGCACTCTCCCACCTGGGAAACATCCCAGAAAGTGTCAAAGGGGTCAGAAAAATTCACCCTTCCAGGGAGACCTGAGCCTGAGCAGTGCCTGGACGAGCGCGGGGCAGCACGGGGTAACAGCAGGCACTGATGCTCCTCGTCCGCCGTGGCTCTGGCTCCGAGAAGGTGGATTGGGATCCCCCACTGCTAATGAAGGACGGGGAGATGGGACGTGTTCTTTGCAAAGTCTCTTCTCCACTGTGAAGTCGCATTTCCCTCCTCCTTGTGCAGGGATTGCGGGAACGTAGACTGCCCTGTGGATTTACACAGGCTGCTTTTCCAACCACCACCTCTTGTAGAGTGTCCACCTCCTCCTTCCCTTCCATAAATACACAAAATAAATAAAGACAGGCTGAGAAGGAGCAGTGCAATTGCTAATATTGTTGGACAGATGTGTCAGAGCCTCACAACTGTCTAACGGGGTATATGCAATAAGACTAATGAATCTCTGCCACGAACTCGTGTCTGCGGTCTGGCTGCCTCTGCAAACACCCTCCTCCAGCACCCTGAAGGCAACCAGCAAATAATCAAATTAGGACAACACCAGCGAGTGCTGCAGCTGGCTGTGATTCCCGGCAGGAGGATTGTCCCCTGTGGTAGCAGCCCCTGCCCTGGCTGGCTCTCCCTGGGACCGGGTCCCTTTTCCGGGATGCGCAGGATCAGCTCTCTTCCCCATAGGTGCAGATGGAGCATCAGAGGCCAGGTGAGAGATGCTGCCTGCTCCTTGCGGGCAGCTCCAGCACAACGTCTGCCTGGAGATGGGAGCACTCGGAGCAGATAACCGCCGGAGCAGCGCTGACGGAGCACGGCGTGGAAAAATGCGCAAAATTTGTCGAGAGGGAGAGAGGAGGCAGAGAGGCCTCCCTAGGGGCGAGCGCGCAGGCTGTGTGTCTGCGAATGCATTGCTTCCTCAAAGAAAAATATGGTGACCACAGAGCTGGCTGGAAATGCTTCAACAGAACATTTTTCTTTTCCCTTGGAGACTGCCAATTTGTTAAAACCGGATCATTTTGCATGGACAGATTTCAAGGATGTTATGACAAACCTCGGGCTGGCCATGGGCCTTGGTGTGCTCGGCGGTTTCGCGCTGCTTCCTCCCGGCTCCAAAGTGAGGCCGCTCGGGTTGGTGTCCGGCGGCCAAAGAGCTCGGCTCTGCTCCGTGCCTCCCCACGCACCCTGTGCCGGAGCGATTCTCCCACCCTGGAGTACTGTGAGGTGCACAGAGGTGCCCCTGCCCAGTGCTGGATAGCGCGGAGGGCTGCCCTGCCTTGGGACTTGACAATGGGAGAAAATCTGCAGTTTCGTCCTCTGAAAGGACTCCAAGCTGACGAACATATATTTTTTATATATATACATATATATATATATATATATATATATATAAATCAATGCACTAATTTATGCTCCCCGAGTGGGAGCTCGGGCTGGCAGCGAGGACACGCAGGCCCGGTAGAGCCCTTGTCACCAGCAAGAGATGGCTGTGCTGGGCTGCAAAAAAAGAGCCAGGCGTAGATAATTCCCCAGTGTTCAAACCAAATAGCCCTGGAAGCAACACAGAGGTACAGAAGAGGTGCCAGGGCATGATGTGCAGGGAGACACGGGGAGGCTCCGATTCACCCCTTACATCTCTCTAAAAGAGTCAAGAAAGCAGCTGACAAAAAGGGCGTTCCTGTGAGCCCCCCAGGCACAAACCTTGGCAGACACTGGGGTGTCCCTCATCCGCTCGCACTGCTTTGTGCCTCTGCACATCCCTGGTTGTTTGGATGAGGAGAAAAGAAATGTTGCATTGGGGAAGAAGAAAGATAGAGGAAGAGGCAAAAAAGCTGTGAGCTGCCAGTGTGGTTTGAGTTGCTTTATTCTGAATCAATATTGAACTGGAGAGGAATTATAAATCTAACAGATTACAGCTGAAGAAATGCCAGAGCATCTGTTTCCAGATATCCCTTTTTTTTTTTTTTAAACTAGCTAGAGCAGCTGTTTTTACAAGAATCCACAGTAAAAGAATTATTAAAACAAAGAGGGAAAAGAAATAACAATAAACAGGAGATATATAGCAGACAAGGTGTAGTAGAGACATGGGACTGAGAAGTAAATGGAAGAGAGAAGGAAGAACCTGGCAAGCAGCAGTTTATAACCTGCATCAGGTGCTACAAAATGTGGAAGGTATTTGTTTTACATGACAGTGATCCCGAGGTCCAGGATTCTGCCTGGTGATTTAGGATGTCTGGCAGCTGTTGCAGAGGATGAACATAACACAACAGAGGGATAAAAGCAGAAATCACCCTCAGTACTTGCAGGTTGTTTCCTAATGGGAGGAGATTTATTGGTAGGGGGCAGATAGGAGTGGCTGGGTTTCCCCATCTAGGATCAAAACTCAAGTTTTTAAAATTCAGGGCTCTTTGAAGAAATTCAGGTTACACTTAATGCTGTAGGCACATGACCTGAAGCATTAATGTGGCTTAGAGACTTACGGCCCTTCAGCTGGGATGAGGTAAGTGACACAGGCGTGCTCATAGCCCGGCCAAGGATGAAACAATACACGTCAGGTTAAAGCACCATGAGCTCATGAAGCCAGTTATCGCAGCCTTCCCCGGCCAGCCCAGGTCATGGGGAAGGCGCTAACCCGCTCAGCCCTGCGCGTGCGGGGAGGCCCAGGCTGCTCATCCACCACCTGTAAACGTCCAGCCTTGGCATTTCCAAACCAATCTCATTCCGCTGCGGAGCACCTGGGGAAATACTCAGTAGTCAGTTTTTGCTTTATTCAATGAAAAGTAAGTTTTGATTCCTGTGGACAAAAGCAGACATCACCCCCTCGCCTGGAAATTGCCATCTGTCTTGCAGAGGCAGGTTGGAGGAGAGTTGCTGAGCAGGGCTAATGCTGGGATGGTGGCTTGGCTTAATGTCTGCTTTAAAAGCATCACATTTCAAACTAGAGTATCCCTGGGAGGAGAGCCACAGCTGGTCTCACAAACACGGTCCTGCATGGACCAGTCCCCTGGAGATCTGCCTTTTGGGAATGGGCTTTGGGTTGGAGCTCATCATCTCTGGCAGCATCACTAGATGAGATTCATAGCATGGCAGTCCGATTGCCTCCTCTTGCCTGCAGGCTTGGAGTTTCCGTCACTTTTTCTTGCTACCAGTTCTGTAATTCCAGCACATTGAGCTGCTCGTGCTCAGAGCAGGGCTGGGGCTCGCACTCCATGAGAATTTCAATCTCAGCAGCTGGCTCAGGTGGATATTTAGATTCCTGAAGAGCTTACATTAGGAAAGGGCTGGGGATAACTTGGTGCAGGCAGGACTTGTAGAAATTTGAAGGTCCAAACCTTTACGTAATGTAATAGATTTCTGCAGAAACTATTCCAAGATATACAGAATTTAACACAAAAAATATGTCCCTCCCATATTCTGATTTTTCTTTACACATCACCCCTTCATGGTTTCCAAGACTCTGAAGGACAACTCAAAAACCTTCAAAAGCTTCTGTTTGCACAGTGACATTCTGCAGGATTTATCCTGGTGCCCTTCCAGTTAGATGGATACTGATGCCCAGGACCTGTCTTAGCATATATTAGTTGACACCAGCTGTGTTCTCCCAGTTTTGTATTTAGTGAAGCACTAGAAAAACATCGAGCAGGAAAGGTGTCACCTAACACTGCATCCTGTTCAGCGTCAGCCCTGTGCTGTATTTAGCTGTTGTATGTAACACTTGTGCTCTGTTATGCTCTTGTCTTGAAATCAAGCAAAGAAACTTTTTCTGGGAGTAGCTGATGCCATGAACAGGGGCTCATACTGCTGGCGTCGCTTCAATAGCGCTGGTCACCAGGGCTTGCATCAGGGTAACTGAGGAAAGAGTTTTGACTCGTGTCTGAGGTCACACCGAAGCCAGAAGAGCAAACCCACTGTCCCTCCCGTCAAGCTGGACACTTTGTACCGGGAACGAACCCTGCCCTCCCAAACAGCATCTACTGATAGACACAGGGCTGACGTGCAACCCAGCACCCACTGCCAGCAACATGAAGCTGCCTGTGCAACTGCTGAGGATTTTGCCTTGTTTTTCTCCGGGTTTATTGATTCATTTTGCAACAATGCACCATAAATAGATTCATTCTTACAGTTATCACTGAGCTGATGAGAGCTTGCGAAGCAAAGAGGAGGCTAAAAGAAAGGCGAATAGAAATCAGCCCCGAAATAAAACACCTGTGGAATGAATATTTCTCCTTGACAGCAAGAAAGCAGCATGCCGGTTTCTCTCCCTGTGCACCGCACTAGATGCAGCCGTGCAGGGGTGTCGGGAGCATCATCTGTGCTAGAGGAAGGGAAGCCTTGGCCACCCCTGCGTCCTGGGGGCCTCTGCCCCTCGCTGCAGAAACCAGACATGCTTGGCTTAAAATGTCTCTGAAAACCTGGCTTTAATCTATGTATTTTTTTTTTTTTCCTCTGCCCTTTCAATTAAATGAGGAGAATCAGAATTCTTTTCTTTCCCCTCTTTTCTCTGGCTCATGTTTTTAACGGTTAAATCATCCGGGCAGCGACCATCTCATCTTAAGCACCCAAGCAGCACCAAGCGCAAAGGCCCGCGAATCCCGGGATACCATCCAGAGAGAAATCATCCACAAAAATATGCACTCAGCTCTCAGAAACTTGCTGATCAGGAAAGAAGCAATCTTCACCTAGCCCACAATTTGATGCAGATTATTCATACAGTTCTGCTGAAGAGTTAATATATTTGGTCGGGACAGACTAGAAATGATGCCTACTCAATGCAACGGAAAATAAACAGTATCTGCTTTCGAAGGATGCATTGACCTAGCTGTCGTGTCTGGTGCTGGGAGACAAGTGCCTGCAAGCTCCAGTTAAATGTAGCATGGAAATGTATTGGGTTGTGTTTAGGCCCATATACAATACCTAACTGGCTATTGCGCTGATTAAATGTTTAATTGGCTGTCTGTGAGGCGAAGTGCACCATTAGTCTATAGGGAATTAAATTGTTCCTTGTTTCTGCTCTTAAATAAAATGTGTAATTCATTGTCACTTAAGCATAATGTTAAGTGCCCATTAAGGTGGCGTTTCCAAGGGAAATAAATACAGAACTTAGCTGCTGGAGTGGAGTCAGGTGAACCCATGTGTGTGGAGGTGGGAGCAGGGCCCTGGCCGGCATCCGTGGGCCGGCTCCGGCGCCCGCTCTGCCGCGGGATCGCTGCCCGCGCGGCTCCGGAGCGGTGAGGGAGAGCACGGGATGCTGGCGAGCCGAGCGGCCGAGTGCGGCTCTCCTCGGGAGAGGAGAGCCTGGGGCAGCTGCAGGGGAAGGAAATCTATTGTGCTAGATAAATTGCAGGGCGAGAGGAGATGGGAGCAGGACGCTGTATAGACAGAAATGCAGAAAGCCCAACAGGATCCTCTTAAAATACAATTTGCGGCTGCAGCTGGGTACAAGGAGTGTGCTCTGCTGGCAGTGATCGCGGGAGTTTCTTTTCCTGGCTCTGTTTGAGTTGGGAATCTAAATTCAATGGGGGGAAGAGGAGGAGAGAGGAGGGGAGGAAGGCTGATGAAAGCAACTCTTTCTTCCCTTCCTCGAGGTACCCTGAGGGACAACAAAGCAAAGAAAGAGCAGCAGAGCACTCGCACCTTGCAGACTGCACCGAGTACCCGCAAGAGAAAAGCGAGGAAAGTGCTATGAATTTTATTCCTTACATTGCAATTTAATGAAAACCTTGGACCTTGTGATACAAAAGGTGGTGGTATTTTATTGGCAAAACTCTCTGCTCTTAGGCAGCAGCATCACCCTGTTCACACAAGCACACGCACCCAGAGGACCGCGGGTTGCTGCTGGGCACACAGGCATCGTCCCCCCGCCAAGGGCTGCTGAGGCCGTTTGATTCATGCCAGCAGTGAAGCTGAGACCTCTGGTGAATAATTGAATTGAAATGAATTGAACGGAATAATTGTTGAATTGCTCCTTCACTGGTGCAATTCCTTCTCCTTTGTCACTTTGTCGCACCCTCTTCCCTCTTCCAAGAATTTCCACTTCCTGGCACGCCTGCCGACTGCAGGAACGTATCCAGCTCAGCATCCCGATCCGATGGCGAGTGCCGTCCACCCGGCTTGGCTCCCGCGGCGCAGACGCCGGCCCCGTGGCACAGCCGTGGAGCTGGGCGGGTGGTCGGGCTCCTCTCCCCAAGCTCGGCGGGAAGGTCATTTCCGATTTAGTGATGGGCACAAGCCGAGAAGCCGCCTGGCTGGCTGGTGGAGCTCTGCAATGGAGCACTTTGCTTCCCGGGCCGATCCCATCGTTCCCTAATGACACCTGGCTGCTCCAACACGCACGTGGGCGGCTGGAGAGGGCAGAGGAGCAGCGCGGGCCAGGCCCCGTCTCCCAGCGCCTGCAGCTCAGCCTGCCCTGCTTGCTGCCTCGTGCACATCAAAGGCCCTGACCAGCTACAGGGATTCAACAGGAAAACCCAGTGTTGGGAACCAGGCAGCTTCCCCGGTGTGCTTGGAGCTGCCCCTGGGCTGAGCTGTCCCGTCCGTGCGGCTCTGGGCAGTCCTCGCGTGCTGCCGGCACTCAGGAGGGGTTTGCTGCACCGCGAGCGGCGCCCATGGTCCCCCTGCAGAGGCTGGACCGGCAGGCCTGGCCACCCTGGGACGCGCGCTAAGGGGAGCTCCCCACGGGGCCGGGCGGGAATGGCCCGGCCCAAAGACGGGCTCCCCGCGGGGCTTCCCCTGGGCCGCCCCGCGCCCGGGGCCGGCGGCTCCGCTTGGAGCACCGGGGTGGCACCCCCAGCCGCAGGCACTGGCGTTACCCAGGTCGGGCCGACACTGCATCCCCTCGGATCCTCGGGAACAGCCCAAATGCTTCCCTGTCCAGCGAGGCTCCAGCGGGAGCGCCCGCGGCCGCGCGGGGAACACGCGATCCAAGGAGCCTCCTCTGCCGGCTCCGGGCTCTCCGGGGCGGCAGGGGCGGCTGCAGCTCTGCATTACTCAGGTTGCTGGGCTTCGTTTCTTTTTCTTTCTTGCTTTTTCTCCCAGGGAGCTCTCACACCTCCCCTCACTCTCTATTTTTGATGAACTGAGTCAAGGCGGGATCAGGCGCTCGGGGGATGGCGGCAGCGCTGCCGGGTGGGAGCCGACGCGCTACCGTCATGGACCCGAGCTCTGCCACGGGCGGGACCGGATCCCACCCCGGCCCTGAGCTGCGGGAGGGACAAGGGACAACGTGGGCTCTGTTTGGCCCCTCTCGGTTGTCCCCACGCGTCCCCATCCCAAGGCCCTGGGCTCGGCCAGCCCGCGAATGCAGGCGGTGAGGGGGATGATGCAGCATGGGATTTTATCTTTTCTTTGGAAAATTAATCGCACTTTAATTACAGTGAAACCTAGAGACATGGCAAAGGATTAAGTGGATTATCTTCAAAGTAATTCGTTATCAAATATTTATCCATCTGGGAAGGCGGATAGAGCCGGAGAGATCCAGCGCTCCCAGCACCACAGACCAAGGGCGTTCCACGTCCTTCGTGCCTGCCCCGGTCCCACGGCTCAACCCACCGGGCGACAGGTCCGATCAGCCCCAACGGGCTGGGCCGGCCGGGGGGCAGAAACCCTGGGGTTTAACCGCAGCCCCTCTCCCCCAGCCCCGGGGAAGCTGCAGGGCAGCAGGATCCGGGCTGGCTGGTGCAGCATCCCGCATCCCCCCGCGCTGCGGCTTCCCAGCAGGTCCCCCCGGCGGGGACCCGGCTGCCACCGTGGTCCACGATGGCCGGGCTGGCCGGGGGCGGCAGCTCTGCCGGGGAGATGCCGCTAAATCCGATCCAGCCTGAGCTCTTTATCCACGCGGCAGACTGTGGGTTTAGTGCTTGGATGCTTCATTAACTAATAATAATGAGTCATTGTGTTTGCCTCGTGGGCATTGTAAATGATACAGTGTCAGGAGACGCGGCGAGCATGAGGAATCGCAATGAAGCCGAGAGGGGCCGACGCTCCGACCGCGGGTCGGACGCCGCAGCGCTGCCTTCCTGCCCTGGGAATGGCCAAGAGGGGGGTGACGCGCGGGACTCCGGTGCCCCCAGAGCCCCCCACGGCGTCGGGCTGCCCGGCGGCCCCTGCAGGACGTGGGGAGCAGGAGCGGCGCTGGGGAGCAACGCTGGGCACCTGCTCCTAAGGCTGGAAGCACCTCCGGGAGCCTGGAGACGCAAACTGCTCCGTACCGGCAGCCGGCAGGAGCAATGGTCTCTACGGACCGAGCGCGGGCCACTCGACCCGGCGCATCCTCCGTGCGGGCTGGCATTAGTTAGATTTCTATCCTTTAATTCTCTATTAATTAAATCTCACATCAGCTCTGGCTGCGCTTTGCCTGGGATTCGCGCGGGGCTGAGCTCTGTGCGAGGCCGTGGCCGGCCCTGGCCCCTCTGCCGGGCGTCTGGGCGCCCGGCACCGCGGCCATTCCCGGAACACTTTCCCTGTCGGATGCCGTTTAGTGCAACCTCGTCACTAATGAACCCGAGCGCCCGTCAGCAGCCCGGCGTGAGACAAATCGAGCTGCCTGCTCGTCCCCCGGCGGCAACCAGAGCCATCCGCCGTGCGGCCGCCTCCAGCGCATCATCATTAACAATTTGCCATCTCCGTCAAGTGCTTGTCTATAATAACACAAGCGCAGCATTAAAAACTCCTCTCTTGTTGCTCTATTAGCCCTGGCGGCCACTGGGTTTGAAGGGCCGTGTGTGTCCGCAGCATCTCGCGTCGCTGGTGCTGGAGCGGGCGCCCCGGAGCCCTCCTTCCTCACATTCACGTTTCCCCTTGCAGCTGCTGCTTTCGAATCAGCGCTGAACCACGAGGGTTTTACCCGTTCCCTTTCTCCACAGCAGCTCGGCTTTTGTCCCTCCCGAAAGTGCACGCCAGGGGAGAGAAATGAGGCCCTAAAATGAACCAAAAATGCACGGGGAAAATTTTCCTTCCCTCACTTAACTGGTGGAAGGTGACGCGGAGCCCGTCACCCCCTTGCATTGTCTCCAAGGCTTTTCATGCAAATTCAGGCAAACAATTTCTCCATTCCCTTTTAGCGCTCCGGGAGGGCCGATTTCATTTCAGGAGCAGTGGGGAACAATAATCATCCTGAAGTGCCTTCCATCCTGAGCGACGCAGATAAGAGCCGCGCAGTGGACTAACAGCACTAATGTGACATTTTCAGCTGATAGCTCTGCAGATGACAAAAATCAGGCGACACAGAAGGACGGGAAACGCCACTGGGCACCGCTGCCTCCCCGGAGCCTCCTGCCAGCTCCCCTCCTCTGCCCCCTGCGCAGGACAGGATGGGCCCTGTGCTCCGTGTGGGGTCTTTTTGGCGTGGATGAGGGTGGGTTTGGCCAGGCAGGGCAGGGCTGCTGCTCCTCTTTGGGGGAAGAGACACACATGTCTCTCCTTTACTGTGTTTTTAGAGATGTTTCCGCCGTTCAGAGATGTCGCAAGGAGGGTTCCCCCCGCAGCAGCCATACCCCGGCACTGCCGTCGCTGTGCGGGCTCCAGCCTGCAGCTGAACTCGTCGCTGACGCTGGAAGCAAGAAACGGCCCCGCAAAGCACACGAGGTACCCTGGGCTCTGCAAAGGCTCTGCAAAGGACGCGTGTCCCTCCACACTCCTTTTTTCCTAGTTCCCTTTGCTAACAGACAAGATGGAGTGGCCGAGGCAGGTGGGAATCCACCTGGGCCCTCTTCAGAATTTTAATTTCCACTGGGCGTAAAACACGGAGAAAGAAAAAATCCACCCCATTCTGAGGCTCGAGGGGAAGGAGAGTGACCGCGAGAGCGGCTGGGCAGGGGGTGCTGGGAGGGGACGCAGGTTCTGCTGCTGCCACGTGGCTGATGCCATCTGGGAACTGAAATCCCATCCCGTACTCACGCTTGTGGTTTTTGAGCTGAATCGATGCATTGAAACCCCTCAAAATGAGACATTTTTCAAGGCAAAGGGGTTTCAGAGGGAAAACGCAGCTCTACAAGGAGTGCAATGGAGTTTCTCCGCCCAACGCACGACTGCTCAAGCAGCGCCCGCCAATATCGCTTGGTCTCGGCGGGCAGCGATCGGAGCAGACAAGTGTCTCCGCTCCTCCCGTCTCTCCTCCCCGAGGAAGCTCGTAAATTTTCATCAAACTTGAAACTGCCCCAAAGGAAATTTTTTAATTTTTAGGAGCATGGCATTTTCAGTCGGCAAATGGTTCTCGTAAGGAATTCCCGCTTGGCTTTAAATTCACTGCGTTTTCCTGGGCTTGGCCTCCTTCGCTGACGCAGCCCGTGGGCTCCTGCGCGCTGGCCCTGCCCCGGGCGCTGCTGCTGCCGGGAGCTGGAGAGCCGGGGCAGCCCGGGACCGCCACGAGGAGGAAATCAGACCCATTTGCTCACAGCAACCCAGGTTCTCCCACCTCATACCCCAAAACAAGAGGGGGACAGCGCGCGGTTTGGGGGAGCGGGGCTGTGCTGCTGCAGGATCAACGTCTTGTTTATATACGTTATGTTCCACCAGGGAACCTCAAACTACTCTGAAAAGAAGCCAGATGACTGTCTTTATTTTACATAGATTTTGTGGGTCCTTCCTGCTTTGGGAAAACCAAAGCCATTTGACCCGTTAAATACACCTCTTTTCTTGTCTTATCCGGAGAGCTGCACCCCTTGGGACTGCCAAAGACCCGCAAGGGTAGGGAGAGACGAGATGACCTTGCTAAGAAAAGTGGCAGTGGAAAACCCAGAGCTGCCCACACATCCCGTTGTCTCGTTATGCTGCTGAGCAAGAAACAAAACAAAAATCACAAAAAAAGGGACCTGTTGGAAAACCTGCTCATTATAAAAATGAAGATGCAAATGTAACGCTAAAGCTGCAGGAAAATCCAGAAGTGCCGGCCCTGACCGAGCGGAAAGGGACCGTCAGAGTCGCGCCGGGGTGGCAGGAGGCAGCCAGCGAGGTTTCCCTGCAGGATCCGACCTGCCAAACCCGCTCCTCTGTGTTTTTAGCTAATTAAAATTCCTTGGAGCGAGGGATGCTCATGTGCATTATGAAACATCCCCCTCCCTGCTAATATTTTAATTGCCAGCCACTTGCTGCTCCGGCTCTGGAGCGGGAAGAGAAAGCCGAGGAGTCACCGTGAGTCACGGGGAGAAGCAGATGGAGCGAGGCGGGACTGGGCGCATCGGCTCGCAGTGGAGGAGCAGCCAGTTCGAACCACAGCCCTCGGACTAATATCTCCCTCTCTATAGATAAATCAGTAAAGGCAGCGCTGCCTTCGTGCGTGGAGCAGCCCCGTGTCACGGAGCAGCCCCGCGCCTCCCCTCCCGGGGCTGGATATCCCGGCAAAGGGGATGGAGCAGCCCCTCGGCGCAGCCTCGCAGCCCCCGTGGCCCCCGGCCGGCCCGGGGCTCCCCCCGCCGCGGGAGACGCTGTCCGTGAGCGCCGGCTGCTGCTAATTCCTCCATGCGATCCATGCCCTGGAGCCACGCGGCCGGAAAGGAGGCTTGCAACGGCCTCGAAGTTATTTGGAAGCAGGTACCTTAGGAAGAAGGAAAATACTTGGCGGGGGCAAAGCGAGCGCCGCTGTGCGCTTCTGCAGAGGTTACACGGCAGGACCCGGCGGAGCAGAGCGGGCTCTGCGTCGGAGCCGGGATCCTGCTCCTCGGCCCGGCCCAGCCTGCAGGGTGCAAAGAGGGGCTGGAGAAGGAAGCAAAGCACAATGGACACTCTCCAAAGGGGAAAAAATCACATGGGAAGCTTCCCTGCAGGTCCAAGAGCGATTCCCACCGTGAGGCTGCGGAGCAGCTGCGCTCTGCATCCTCTGCCTCCGTTTGGCTTGCAAATTTAATAGGACACTCAAGAGGACATAGATAGGAAACCCCAAACTTGCTTTTCCCTTCCTCCATATGTGCTCGCAGGCTCCCTGTGATTTTTTTTCTGTGTGTTTGCTCTTTTTTCTCAACAGCTTGTGTCTTACAGAGGAAGCACGAGCCCAGACGCGGCGGCTGCGCCGGGCTGGCGGCGCCTCCCTGGTGCCTGCTGCCGGATAACGCACCGGAACGAGAAGTTCACGTGGTTTGAGAGAAAAAGCATGGGCTGCGTTTTAATGCAGACCCTGGATGGCTCTGTTTTTTTGGAAAAGGGCAGAAAACAGCCTTTGCAAGTCTGCAGCACACAGACGACCTGTGACAAAGGGGCGGCATCCTCACAGGGTGCTTTCATGGCTCCACACACCCCGTCCCCAGGCCCTGCCAGGGAAACACACAGGGTTAGGACTGCAGCTGATTCTCCTTCCCTCCTGCCGCTTGCGGATAATGGGATTTGCTCGGCGCGTGTCCGGCTGGCGCTTCCCAGTGCATGAAGCTCTTGCTGGAGCTGCCTGTGCTGGCAGCCCCGGCGCAATCCCGGGGTGCCACCATGGGGCACAGCCTGGACGAGGGGAGGCACCTTGCTCTGCCCTGGCACCGCTTCCACCTTCCTCAGGGGCTGGATCGCATGGGTGGAGAAGTCCGGGCATGAGGATCCATCACAGAGCTGCACCAGGGTAGACAGAGCGTGTCACTCCAGGAAAAACTGTTGGAAAAGCCTCGTGACGTTTGTATTAAACACAAGCTACGGGGTCGGATGTGCAAGGAATAACAACCTACACCACGTTTCATGCCCTGCTTTCCAGGCTGGGTCCTGTCCTGTGCACTTCTTCCAGCACAGGGATAACGGTGCCGCGGGGCCGGGCTGTGGCCTGGCGCGGTGCTTCATGCCACTGGTGTTGGTTGATAAACTTCTGGGCTTTGCTTCTGGGAATAGCAGCAAAGTAATGAATTATATTCACAGGAATAACTGTAATAGCTATAAAACTGCACATAGAAGAAAACTGTAAATCAGTCACCCCCTTGTAATGTGCTTAGCTCGTCTGAATCCCCCTCCCTGGGCCGATTATCAAATGTATTTGGCTTTTCCATCCCAGACTTTGATCCAGCGGGGCACCTCATGCGGGAAGGCACCGCGCACGAGCCGTATGTTCCAGGGATTTAGCTGCCTATTCCGCCTGCCCTCGACCCACCACCCGCAGCTCTCGGCACCAGCTGGCGCCTGGCCCCAAAAAGCAGCTCCCTGGTGTCGCTTCACCTCTATTATGTGAAAGCACCACGGCCTCCGTGCTGCACCATAACACCCACGACGTCCTCGGCACCGCAGCAGCGTTGGGATGAGCCGAGGCTCCCGGGTCGGGAGCAGGGATGTGACGGTGGCGCGTTATCCCGGCTTTGCCGGCCCTGGGTGCAGACGGAGAACGTGGTTTTGGATACAGACCTGCTGCACAAAGCCCTGCCAGGTGTCTGTCCTGTAGCATTTGACATTTTCTTCCTGGGCCTGCAGGAGGGAGGGAACTTTTAAGATTTTTCTGGGCCTAACAGTGCAGAGAAATAACGTAGTAAACTTTGGCAAAAAATGTCCCCTTTTTTTCTCATTTCTACCAGAGGATTGTAGCTAAGAAAGGCCTTTGCATTTCTTTCAGCTTGCCAGGGCAGCCCGTGATGTTATTTGGCTTTTGGAAGCACAGGCTGCAGTTTTCCATTGCAGCGAGTCAGGGAAAAAGGGGAAACCTGCAGAATGGGGGATTTATGAGACGCTTCTCTTAGAAATTTCCATCTGTGATCTGGAATTACCAAGTAACGTAGGAACATGGAGTGGGTGCTCCAAGTGCTCCCATGGGTCGTGCATCTGCCACTGCTTCCACGCGAGCTCAGCCCCTGCTCGCGCCTCTCCTCGCCCCGGCCTTCAGTTTTCCTGCTCTCCCTAGATGGGATGATGGTTGGAGCCTGGAGAAGCATCAGTTTGACAGCCCTTTCCCAGCGGCTGCTGGGGGGAAATCTGGCTTTTCTAGGGCTCCCGTTTGGCCTGATCTCAGGAAAACCAGGGAGGTTTCTTCTCAGAGGCCAAGGGGAAGAGCTGTGCTCCAAAGAAGGGAAAAAAAAAACCTTGTATAAATTGGATTTTAAAGACCAGTCTGGAGTTCAAAAGCAGCTGCAATGCGAACATAAATCTGCTCTTTGCAGCCAATTAGGAAGGCTGCAGAAGCAGCAGGAGCGTCTCATGTTTTGACAGCGTTAAAAAGGCACCGAAACTCAGCAGCTGAACTGAACGTGCCGCCCAGGGAAGCCGTCCCTGCAGCACGGCCCCCGCCGGCGTGACAGGTCCCGGGAATGGGGCAGGGACCCCGTGGGACCCCAATCTTCCCTTGTCCAGCTGGGCTTGTGCCGGCGGAGGAGACCTCACTGCCCTGGCAGCCTCCAGCCAGTGCGGATCCATGTGGGATTCCGCAGGAGTAGGTGGCTGGAGCGTGTGCTCCTCTCTCTTTCTCCTTGGAGTGGAGGGTTTCCAGCTCACAGGGACTAGGATGTGAAAGCACCTTGGCTCTGAAATGTTTTTTCCCTGGATTATTTCTCCGTCCTTTCCTCACTCTCTCCCCAAGGCTCCTTCTGGCCACCACCCAGGAACAAATGCAGTGCAGGCCCAACCTTTACTAGACACCCGAGGCCACATCCGCACAGAGGGAAATGCCCAGCTAGCCAAGCTGGACCACTAAGTAATTGCTCAGAAGTGCGTCCCCCAGGTAATTAATTCACTGTAATCACTAAATCCCACGGTCAAAGATGCATCTGTTAATCTATGAAGAAAGAAGCACAACCCAAATCCTTCTTCAGGATCCCGGGCTGCGGCAACGGCACCCGGAGTGCTGCGTTACTCCCAAGCTCAAAGCAGGAGCTGCCTCTGGCGGCAGTGGAGCCACTGCAGGGCTCCCGCCATGGACCCACTTCCCCACCCGGCGCCGGCACCGGCTGCGGGCTCAGAGGGGCCCAACACACAAGGGACCATCTGGGGCTGCTGCCAGTTCCAGCCAGGCTGCTCCCACAGTGACACACAGAAGAGCTGGGGCCCTCGGCATCCCTTCCTGCTGGCATCCCTTCCCCTCAAGATCCCTTCCCCCATGGCATCCCTTCCCACCAGCATCCCTTCCCCTCGGCATCCCTTCCCTTGGCAACCCTTTCCCTCAGCATCCTTTCCTCTTGGCATCCCTTCCCCTTGGCATCTTTTCCCTTGGCATCCCTTTCTCTTAGGATCCCTTCCCCTCAGTATCCTTTTCCCTCAGCATCCTTTCCCTCAAGATCCCTTCCCCTCGGCATCCCTTCCTGCCAGCATCCCTTCCCCTCGGCATCCCTTAGTGCCAGCATCCCTTTCCCTCAGGATCCCTTTCCCTCAGGATCCCTTCCCCTCAGGATCCCTTCCCTTCTCCCGCCATGTTCGGTGCGTCCCGCTCATGCCATTGCCCTTTCCACCAGCTTTCAGCCCAAACCCCGCTCTGCTCTGCTCTCCGTGCCGTTGCTGTTTGCCCCCAGCGCAGCCCAGGCTTCCAGCTGAGCAAAGCGCCCGTCCCTGCAGCCTTGGGCTGCCGGGACGAGAGCGGCGGCCACGGGGACGGACGTGCACGGAGCGCTGGGCTCTGCACCCTCGCGCGGCCCGGGCGGCGCTGCCTGCAGGAGGGCCCTGCTCCAGGCACGTCGGGAGAGCTGCTGTTCTTTACGAGCACTAATGGTATTTGCAGCTCTGCATTTAAAGATGATGATAAAGGTAGTTAAACTGTCAGGAACAAAGACAGACGAGGCACTTGCTG
Organism: Nothocercus julius; assembly: GCA_013398735.1. NCBI lineage: Eukaryota > Metazoa > Chordata > Aves > Tinamiformes > Tinamidae > Nothocercus > Nothocercus julius. The sequence goes on from VZSV01000015.1 coordinate 7,405,568, forward strand.
GAGCCAGCAAGGGATTCCCTGCTTTCAGGTAACAGCTGTGATTTATTTTTCATTTGCTCCGATGGGCTCAGCACGGAGCAGGGCTGCAGCGCTTTACAAAAGCACCGTATAGAGGAGTACAAAGGACACTGAATTTACCTGCACTTGAGCTTATAGACCACTTCATGCCTTTTTTTTTAGACCTCACCACGAACACCATGAAATACCATGAGGGTTCTGTTTCCCAGAAAACGTTTTGATGAGCAGAATTCACTGACTCACTAACTGAATGAACTAACAGCATCACTTTTGCAGCCAGATGTGTCCCACCAGCTGCCTCCATTTCCCTTCCATCTCATACCAAGTAAAATTTTAAGATCCTGGCACTGCAGTCCCTGTGACCTATCCAAGCTGGGAAGCACATGGTTCTTTCAGAGAAGAGAGTGTTGGAGGAGAGAATATCCGCATCTTACCTCTGTATGTTGTCACATAGACAGCAGGGACAGCCACCGGTCTTAATTTTCTTGGCAAAACAGTCCCTCACCACAGCTCTGGGTCTCGCTGATCCTGTTTCCACACAACCTGTGTTTCAAGGGTCAAGTTTGCTTTATTTCATTGGGCTAAAAAAATACTAAGAAAACAGTTTTACTGAGAAGTGTTTTAGCAGTTAATTAGCTTTAACATCGAAAGGGCCACTGCCCAGCAGCTAAAAATCATCATGTTTGAATGGTGAATAAAGTCAGCGAACCAATAAATCTGAGACACAAAACAGTCCCTTTAGCTCAGAGGAGTTCTCTTTCCTCAAAATACTGATAAATGGCTTTTTTTCTGAGCGCCCACAAGGTCATCAAATTAATAAAGCATTTCAAGTAATGTATGGAACTGAACTGACACCCTGCTGCAAGAGATTTGTTGTTAAAACAACTCTCAGTAATGGAGTGTGAGGCATATAGGTTTTCTAAAATAAACCTGTCTTCTAATCTAGGACAGTTGTCCAAACTCCTTCACGTCTTCTTGTCCACTGCCCTCCTACCTCTTCATTACTTTGGAGAGCTAAGCTCCAGAAAAGCTCACGAAGGAAAAAAAAAAAAAAAAAAAAAAAAAAAGAAAATTGTGCATTTTTCAATTGACCAGGCAAGAAACTTGGGATATTTACAATGAGAAAATTTAAGACACAGCACCATGGATTGAAAACAAGTTGAAGTGCTAAAAAGCCCTTGAGATGACAGTGGGATGTTCTCAATCCTTTGCAGGGGGATTGTACCCCCTTTGCAGGTTTTCTACCCCTGACCTGGCACACACACGTATGAAGCTATTGCAAGAGAAAAGACGCACCCGAAACATGGAAGAAGTTACTAATTTACATGGATAGGGACTGGGATTATTAACTGCCAGGGTTAAGGGCAGGGACATTTGCACAATGCAGCACAGCACAGTCAGCAAGCAGGGCCAAAGCAAGAGGCCACACTCAGACAATTCCTCACGCTTTCTGAGTGCAAAAAAATGGTAACAAAAGGAGCAAAGATTCAGGCATGGGAAGGGACTTCAGCTCCATCACATTACCAGAGAAATAACTAAATTCACAGCTCTCCTTAGACACTTGATATCACCACAGAGTATTGCTGGGCTCACCCCTGGTTTCTGGGAGCAGTTTGAATGAGCAGGTTTCCCAGAGCACCTAAACAAATTTCATGGGAGACAGGCACTAAATAAACAAGAAGAGTTTGACTTTCAGCTATATTCTGCAGACCCGGTCTGAACAAAGGACAGGACATTAATCGGACACTATAGGCACACGTGGCCAAGTGCAGCCACCAGTTTGTGCAACCATCCGCTCCCTTTCCTGGCTATTTGGGGCAGCCTTGATTCGGGCAGTGCGTGTAGAAAGCAGGGACAGGACAAGATGGGTGACGAAGTCAGGGTACTGTACGAGCTGCTTGGAGGAAGATACTGGGAAAACCTTTCCAGTCGTCAGGATAGTTTAGCACTGGAACAGATTGTCTGGAAGATGAGACATTTCTGTCAATAGCTTCTACAAGACAGGACAGACATCCGTCAGGGTGGCAGAGAGCATGTCCCAGGTGGCCTCGAATATTCCCTTCTAACCTGCTGGTCTTCAGTGGAACAGAAAGCAGCAAGGGGCACAAATTTCACTTCTCTCTTTATGGCCCATAACAGGCCTGACACCAGAAGCAGAGAGACAGTAAAATATGAAGGGAACATTCAGAGGAAGCTTGCGAGGCACCACTGGACGTGCGGCCTCTCCCAGCCTCCACGCGGCCAACAGCTTGAAATTAGAGAGCTGAAAGATCTGAAAGTCCAGGCTGAAGAACACGACCCCTCACTTCCCACTTAAATTCTGGTCTGCAGACCCATATTTCACTTGAAGCAATTTAATATGAAATATATATTTAATAATATGCTAGCATGAAGAGGCACTGAATAGGACAAAAATCAACGAAGAGCAATAGCCTCTACAATACTGTATCCCCGGGGTTCCTTTCTTCATGAACTCCTGGTCTAGGTTTCATTCCCCTTCGATTTGCGTGGAGCACAGGCCTGTTGAGAGCGTCTCCAGGTCATTTACAGACCGCAGCGCTGCGGCCCCCAGCGCCGTCCCAGCGCAGCAGTTACAGCGATGGCTTCGGCACACGCCTGGGCTGCGGACAGCCCTCTCCAAAGGGATGTGTCCATCACTCCTCGAGCTCCCCACGACAGCTGAAGTATCAGCCTGGCAGCTCATGGGCAGCAATGGTGCCAGCCCCTCCGCACACCCACGGACGCGCAGCGGAAGCGCCGGATGCCGCACGGAGCATCCAGGCAGAGGGATGGACATGTGTATGATCCGTGCGCAGCTCTGCTCGCGTAGATGTCCCGGCACACGTATTAACACTCAAGGGTATGGTGTGCATTCGGGGCACTAGAGAGTTTTTCTCCCATAAAAAAGATAAAAATACATTCTGAGCACCTTGGGATAAGTATAAAGCTATTCTAATCCTTCCATTCTTTCCAAAGGAAAATGATTCCATATTCTGGGCACTGTGCAAACAATTAATTAGCCAGATGAAAATGAAAGGTCTAATTACTCAGTATTATTATGATCACTGGCAGCCAGGCGTGACCAAGAAATAGGCACTGTCCTACCAGCGATAAAGCTCTACTTTGTGGCTTTTCAGGCTTTCTTCACTTACAAATATCCAGCCAAAAAAAAATTTGTTTTGGAATGCTTAAGTAATACTCCCTTCCACATGCTAAGAAACTGGCAATATTTTAAGGCGTCTGAATGAGCTTGTCATACAATAAAAAAAATGATACCCAGCTGGTGTGAAATGACCTGGCTGAATGCAAGTGAACAAAGCTGTAACTCGTCTGAGTTGAATGGTACCGAGTTTTGCACCGTGCGCTTCCTGATGCAGATCGGGCTCTCAAGCTGAGTGCTGCAACATAAAAGTTAACTTTTGTGCAGAACACACCTAAAATTGAATCGCCATCACCCTCAGTGCAACTCTCTCTTCGATGATCTGTTGTTATCCAAATACAGAAATGCTTTGAATTTACGAAGAGGAATTTCTTCACTGTGGTTAGGGCCATGAAGAGCCAGGTTAAGCAGCGTAAGGAATGGAAGGAGCATCATTCCTGCACGGCCCGGAGCATGGAGATGGAAAGCAGATGCTGACTGCGCGCTGACCCAGCCGAGAAGCACGGGCCCAATCGCTCTTCCTTTAAGCTGCCAATTCCCACAGGAACCCCGCTACCTGGCGAAGATTCAGCCTGAATTCTCTTATCTTCCTTTCATGGAGACTGGCAACGGACAACTATTGTTTAAAAACAGTGTGGAGATGCCCATACAGAAACAATCCTTACCTTCCAACTGCAGGCATTCACACGGGACACACAGCTCACGGGTAAACCAGTGCCGAGGGCAGGCTCCTAGCTCAGAGGCTCTGCATCATCCCCTGGAGGAGTTTAGGATTCGGAATGGACAGCAAAGGACGTGAAGCGTGTGACCTGAACAAGTGGGATATTCCCCTCTCTCCAGTGTTGCACAGCACTCCAGGGGTTTTTATTCCCTCCCTGTGTAATTTAGTAAACTGCTGGGTAGCCAAGAGCAAGGGCAGGGTTAGGCCTGTGTTCCCTCCAGCCCCAGGGATGCAAGGAGAGCAGCCCCCACGAAGTGTCTTCAGGCCTCGCTGGCAGAACAGCGACACAGACTCAACTTCCTTGAAGGTTTTACATGCCAAACTCGCGCTGTGCTAACTGGGTGTTGCCTTTCCAGCAAACATACTGGATTTTGAGGGGAATAAAAAAAAAGAGTAGATTACAAAAGGGAATAGTATGATCCTGTAAGAAAACAAGAAAGAGCTAAGAACAGAAAATAGAGACTGACAGCTGAGGGCTGCTGTGCTGCACAACTGTTGTCTTAGTTGCACAGGCGAAATGAAGACTGCATAAGCCTTACTGAAACCATTCCGGGCTTGTAACCATTTTTTTTTTTGTGCTGGTAAGAATTATTACAGATGCTGCTGAGGACTTTGAGACATTAAAAATGACAAGTCCTGAGATGTCGCAGCAGGAGAACAGTCTCTCAGTCAGCTCAGTGTCCCAGTAGCTTTTATCATGGTGACTAAAAACATTCTGCTTATTTAAATACAGCTGCTATTTAACCTTTGATAGACTGCTACTCATCAACCCTTATTGACAAAGCAATACAAAAAAAAAAAAAAAAAAAACACCTAAAAAAACCAAGGAGTTTGTTTTTAATTTATTCTGCAAATCTACCAACTCATTTTATGAAAGTATGAAATCCTATGTGGTTACATTAAACAGTTACAATACAATCCATATAATACAAACGACAACTACAAAGTTAATTTTAGATACTCTCTTGAATAACAAGTAGATGTTGCATTATTTAAAAAAATGTTATAAAGAAGAGATAAAACAGCCTTGTGATTGTCAAAGACTTGAGTTTAAACCAAGGAAACCTTTGTGCAACCTTCTTGTCCTACAAAACATTAGGGAGAAACAATGACACTTGCATAATTGTTCCATGTTAATTTTCAATTAGTCGCATCAAATAAATTAAAGCGCACATATCTATTCAATACAAGAACAGTTCACAAAAATTGTTTAGAAATCAGTGTCAGGTTTCATTCTCTGGAAACTACATTTACTGTATAATGTCATCATCATCTTTGCTTTCAGATGCATAAAAATTCTGTAATATAGTTTGTAAAATACACCAGAGCTTCAAGTCCGCTCTAATTGAATTCAGTGGGAGTAGGATGGGTTCCTACATTTAATAAGTACTACTGATTTACTGAAATCCTTACAAAATAGCCTCCTTCCCAGGAATGAAATTAATTTAGCGAACAAAATAGTATATTAATTCAGTAAAATTTGTAGTTTTACTATTTAGCAGTTGATACAGCAACTGCATTTTTGAGGATCTTTATGCATGCCCATTCTTTCTTCTCCAACAGAAGAAAACTGGACACACACAGACAGAATAACTGTGCTTAGTTAGAATGCAGAACTCTATGCACAAAGTGTAAAAATCAAAGAACAAACTGAATTTCTCCAGAGACCGTCCTCCTGACACGCATCTGACACACCTCCAGTGTCATTTTGCTGCACGTAAGCTGCCGTTTCTGATGAGACAGCTGCCAATCTCTATTGCATAACCGCTCCTCAGGAAGCCTTTAAAAGGAGCTTTGATTTTGTAGCTGCATCTTTAAATTGCATATGTCATATGGGGGCAAAACGTCTAAGCTGTTGCCACATCCAAGGCGACAGCTTCCCAGAAGCCAGGACAGCTGTTTAGGGGAAGACAAAAAAAAAAAAAAAAAAAAAAAAAAAAAAGGAATTTGCAGGTACAATCCTGACGACCTGTGGTGCAAAGAGACCACAGCAGCCTTTATCCCTCTGAACTAGGACACTCACAAGGGCAAACCCCTCCAAATCTCTGCTCATCCTCGTGCAACATACGTGCACAGCTGAGGCCAGCAGCATCTCAGCAGAGCTTCTAGGAGAACCAGGCATTCATCCACATGAGCAATGAACATCAAAAGAAAAATAAAATGAAAGGAAACCCAAAGGGTAACACAGAAGCACACACGTGTTTCACCTGGACATAAAGTGCCATCTAACTGTGGAGGTTAGAAAGGAGTGACGGGCAACGGCGGTATCCAGTGTGTCTACAGCAGGCTTTACTCCCCTGAAGCAGATACTGCTGCCCATGTCTTGGGAACGGTACCAAGCTGTCGGAGCAGGACCAGCACCAAGGCTAGCAATTCTTCTTTTCTTAACACAGCTCTTATCAGACACACCAGAGTCGAGCAGACTGCATTTACTGGTAGCTGACCACAGAATTTTCCCAAAAGGCATTTTAAAATGGCAGTGGATGCTTCAGCTTCCTGTTCTCTGATATGATATAGTTTGTTCAGACCCTTCATTAAGAGGATGCATGGTCACTGAAGGCCCTACCCTGTTACTGCCACTATGCCTCGTTTTCCATCTTCACTCATGTAATGTCAAATCTTCTCAAGAATCTTAAGCAGCCTTCCAGAATCACTTGTTCAGCTGACATTTTTGTAATAATAAGGAAAAGAAAAAAGAGTTGTGGGAAATTAAATGGTCCTCCTGTTGCCAAGTTGTTAAAATTATATGGCAATATGCTTCCAGTAGTTGTACGAAATTAATTTGTGGAGTGCTTACAAGCCTTACATCTACTAAATCTCAACAGGATATAAAATGCTATTTAAGTGATACAACTTATAAATGTCAAGGAGAAAAAAAATCAGCACCAAAGAGTGAAAGAGGAGATCAGGTTCTTTTCTGCACTCTGATTCCTCGAGGCCGGATCTCTAGACCTGGGGAACCCGCATGGGAGAATCCCTGGTTAAGGACAGAGGGATGAGGGTCAGCACCTGCGCCGCTTCTCTTGGACGTGGGTGGGAAGGAGTGTTCAGAGCTGCTCTGCTCCTATAAATAACGGCTTGCAAAGAGCAGAAGGGGCTCAGGCAGCCCCTCCGCAAAGCCCTCTCTCTTCCACTGTTTTCAGCAGGTACTAGCCAGAGTTAAGGGAGTGTCATTACTCTTCCTCTCTTTTACTATTTCTTTCAGAAAAGAACTGCCTGAGATTTCTAATCTGTAGAATACTTAATGTATTTTTAAACCTTGCCGCTACTTCACCACTGTGTCTTTCCTTTCTCAGAACAATGTAAAATACAATACGATACTTTGGGTTTTCAATAGTGCATGAAATGAGCCATCAAAAGATAGGCAGGATCAGCAATACCGTCTTTTCCATTCTGAAGGACAGAACCAGGGTAAGGCGCTTTGGCAATCAGCACCAAGTTTAAGTAACAACCTTTGCAACAGCAATTGGCTTCCTGCATGCTAGAGTATACACAGGCTTTCCGCACGTGTGTGGAAAACCAAGACCCCCTGGTTGTTCTCTGAGCCGCTTTGAAACTACAATTCATTTAATTCTGCAGCAGATCCTGGCACTATTCTTTTTCTAAGCACAGTATATTTTGATAACAACACAGAAGCACGCTACACAAAACGGATGTGTTCAAGCTCACCACGGTTCTGATGGGCTACACGCATCAAGAGGCAAACCAGAAAGAGCACAAAACTCAATTCATCACAACAACATTAACCAAGAGGAATTCAGCTTCCACTTTGCAAAGGAAGAAAGTCCTCACAAAGGCAAAGATCTTATTGCAAGTTGTTTTGCTCAGTTTGGCCACTTCTAACGCAGTATGAGAAGCTACCACGGAGTTGAGGACAAAGAATTCCTGTTTTGTAAATATTTTTTAGTATACTATGTTTGTTGTTTAAAAAAAAAAAAAAAGCCACTGCACAATATTCCAAATGACCTTTCCTAACAGACTTCAAATCATCAGATCAACACTGAGAAAAACACAAATTTCAGTAGTAGTACTGGCACCTGATATTTTGGAAAATTCTTGTGCATATGTGACTGAGGCAGCTTTTTTTTTTTTTTTTTTTTTTTTCAAATCTCTTTCTTGCAGGATGCTAGAGCCACCTGCATTTCTTTCAGCACAGTGTATCACTGGACTCAGCAGGTACCTTCCTCAGAAGGAGCAAACTGGCCGCTGTCGTGAGAGACTGTGTCAATGCTCTGCACTTCTGACTGCGGGTGGATGGACACCTGAACCGCTATCTCTTGGCCTTGTTCGTTCATGGACCCATCATCTGAATCCCCAGCGGGTGAATCACTGCGCTTCATCTCCGGCTTGACGGGATACAGCGCAGCTTGGGTCCCACAGGCTTGCGTTTGTTTCACCTCCTCGCCAACTTCGTCGGGGTCATCAACTCGCACTGCCTCAAAGATCTCTTCCATGAATGCCCTGCAGTTAAGGATCAGTGGTGGAAGGGGAATACTTCTGGCCAGCTCTTCAATGTATCGGGCAAACTCCATGGTCTTAAACTGAGTGACTTTGGCCAACTCTAGCGTTTTGGCAGATGTAATGATGGGAATACGCTTGGCTATCTCAAAAGCCTTCTGAAGCTTCTCAGCTCCTTCCGTCCTGAAGAAGTCATTAATGGCCTTCTCGGTTTTGCGGAGGTGGCTGCTCATCATGCACAGACGGGTGATGTTTAAAATGAGGGTGATGGCGAAGGCAACTAGGCATACAATCATGTAGTAGATACTCATGTCTCCCGAGGTGAAGATAACCCTCAGGGTGACTGTGTAAAACAAGGTGTCATTACGATTAACAGCTGCACACGTGTAGCGCCCCCGGTCAGCAAAGTTGACCCTTGTGATGTTAAGGGAATTGTCAGCAATCCACCACCGGCCACCTAGAGATTCAGAAGAAATAAACTGAACTAAAAAAAAAAAGAAAATAACTAGGGAAATATGATGCATGGCATTTGTTCCATCATTACCAGGGAGAACTTGGAAGTACGCAGTTCTTTGCTAGCACAAAACAAACAGTCCACCCAATCACAGAATACTCCTTTTCATGCTTACAGTACAGAAATGTACAATTTAGATGATGATCCTACTGCTTTAGGGTAAAGATTTCTGTGCACTTGCTCCTCAGCTTATTCTGCTTTCTGTCACTTATGCTTTTCTTTTGAGTCTCTTGTTTTGGACTGGTAGTTTGTTCTGACAGGAAATCTAACTCTCAGCTACTATGTTTATGCACTGTTGGAGGACGTTCCTCTATAATGAAGTGTAATTTTTCATATGTTCTGATGCAGGAAGTGACCCATGAAAAGAAAAGTCTATAAGTGGCTCAGCTGCCTAGGAGTTTCTTGAGCCACAGCTTTCCAATGAGCAGACCGTGCTGATACACAAAACTTACGTTAAAAAAAAAAAAAAAAAAAAAAAAAAAAAAAAAAAAAAAAAAAGCTAGTTTTCCTATGTATTTATAACTTCAGAGAGAAATTCTTTTCATAGCTTGCACTTCTAGTTACTTTGAACTAATTTCCAAATGATATTTTATGTATAAAAAGGTTCCTAGATATTCCTTAAGCAGTAAGAAGGCCTCCTGAGAAGATACTACCAGTTAGCTCAATTAGTTCATTAACACTGGTATAGTGGAGACTACTCTATGGAACCTCTGAAAGACATTATTTTCTGAAAATTAAAAACTAGGTGGACAAAACTGTAAGAACCAATAGATAAGAAAATACATTCTCCCTCTGCATAAAAGGGTTAAATAGCACACATTTAATCCTTGGCTATTACAAATCGAGTTGGTTTCTACAGTGGCATTAGTGCATAAACCAGGAAATAAACGGAATCAAGTCACCTCATGCTTTTAAAAATTCTGTAATGATATTAGAGCACTAACGGAAAGACAGAAAAGGACACAAGTTGTGGAGAACTGTGTTTAGCACTTGTGCTTGGAAAGATGAAATATTATTGAGAGCAATAATAAAAAAAAAAGTGAGCTAGTGCCTGATAGCACGCAGATTCACTTCGTCTGTATCGAATAATGTGATTTTTCTTTAACAAAATGATCCCCTATGGCACCACAGCAATAAGGTTGGGCAAGTGATGGAGGATCCCTGCTCTACCAGGTGCTGCATTTCTGTGGGAAAAGTGCTGGGTCCTGCTCCCTCCCATTTCCCAAACATAAAAAAAAAAAAAGGGGGGGGGGGGGGCAACAGGAAGAAAAAGTAAAGTTCCAGAGGTTTTTAGAAACTATATTAAAGGGGAATGCTGAAGTACATAAGACAGCAGGAAAGCTCACCTTCATCTTTTTGTTCAAGCAGGTGTCCTCTGGAGTTATACCAAAGGATATACTCATATTGGCTGATGTTCACTTTACATTCAATTAAAACACTGGTCCCCTCCTTGGCTATGATATCATGGTGCACTGGAGAGTTTGCTAAAGCTTGAAATACTGGATGCAGTGACGTATTGAAGGACCCCAAAACAACCGTCCTGTTAGAAACTACATTTTCCAATGCTAATCCAGTTGCAAGATCAACACCAACAGTCAAAATAAAGAGACAGCAGCTGAGCTTCATGGAAGGCTAGGTAAAATCTTTTTTTCATTTAATTTGAAGAAATGAGCTCATATGATATTAAACCATCTGTACTATTCTAGGATAGGAGAGGAGGCTCTTGATACATTCAGTGATAGAAAATGTCTTGGATCCAAACGCACTTTCAAGATCATCAACATTAAGCATGGAAATCCAACTGGAAAAAACAAAAAAAGAAGGAATTAAGTTTATTAATGACAGCAAGCTTATGGCATATTCAAATTTCATCTCCAGTAAACAGATTTTGATTAGCATAATATAAACTGTCAGCTGAGAAGTTCCAAATCAGAGCTTTGCTCAGAGCATAGCAATGAAATGAGGGTAAGAAGGCATTAGCACAACCTTCAGTGCTCTAGACGTTCATCTTCCCATCCAAAATAAATCATCCCAGGAACAACAACCACTGAGGGAAAAAGATTCTTAAAAAAGAACAGATAGTTCACACTACCTTTAGTCCGAAAGTGAATTTTGCATTTGTTAACTGAGTATAAGTGTTTTCATAATACAGGAAAAAAAGCAAGAAAGGGGATATAATTTCTGTCTCCTGTCCCACCAATATCAAAGAACTTTTAAGTCCTAGTTTTCTGGCATTAGTCCTTCATCATAGAAAAAATAAAGCACTTGTAACAAATTTTTAGTATTTAGATATATATATATATTTTTTTTAAGGCAAAAATCAGTGTTAGATGTCTAAATAATATACAGTGTGCTTAGAGCTGTTTATGTTAGGAAACTTCTATTGGCAGTGATCTACAAACACAAAGGGGAAGATCCCTTTTCTGAGTGTCAGGACCTTAATGTCTAATTTTGACATTAGAGTTTTTAAGACATTAAGTTAAAGCCCTTATTTTGATGTTCTTTGCACACAAGGATTTCTTTGTTCTAAACTTCAGACTAAAAGCAACTTGTAAGCAGAATGAGGTGACACTGATAAGAGAAAACGTGTAATCAATTTTCCTGGAAGTCTGACTCAACAAAACTTCTAATCCAATATGCATTCCCTGAAGTTATGATTCTATCTATGCTGCTCCAGAGCCGTGAAAAACAATTTACAAAGTATAGAAGCCACAGTCTAAAACAGTTAAAGTGTATCTTACTTCACCTAGTTGACTACGTGACTTGAAATTTATCATCTTTTCTTCTACCGATAACAAATGCTAGAGAAGCCGCATTTCATATTTCACAATACAAAAGAACAATTTTTGCTAATAAAAAATGCAGACACTTCTTCCAAAATCACTAGTTAACACTGCCTAAAGCAAAGAGATATTTATCATTCAAAAAATTACTATGAATATAACTAACTTACACTAATTCTCTTTTTAGCAGAGGCAAATGAAGCCTATTCAGGAATGGGAAAATTTGCTGATAACACACTTCCCAGACCACAGATTTCTTCAGTCATCAGTAATTTGTCCAAGGACAAAGTTAGATCCCAAATCTGACATCTGAAGAGAAAAATACATCTGACCCATTTCTGTTGCAGCTACTGCACAAATCAGTTCAATGAAGATGGGAAAGAAGAGAGCTGGATCCAATGTCCAGCTTTCCTTCAAGCTTCACTAACCAACTCACCCACAAAAGCCTGCAAGGAAAATTTGAAAGCAGGCCTGATTTTTGTTGTTGTGCACAACAATCCCTTCATCTTTTTCCCCCCCCTTACTCTTGCTTCTTATCTTTTCCTTTAAGATGAGCTCAGTGCAGAGAACTCAGCATACCACTCTGTTGAATAGGCTGCTCTCCCTCGGCTAGATGGTTAAAAGAATATTAAGGTTTCCCATGTTTGTGTTCTCCATCAATACTTGTTCGCTCCAACACTTTTGGGAAAGGAGTTACTGAGTCCTGTGGCCTCCGGAGCAGAGCATCCCACCTGCATCGAGTACCTAAGTCTGAAAACACAGCATCCGTTTTGCTGCTAGCCAGCAATTACAATTTTGTGTGCAGAACAAACTTTTTTAAATTATTTTTTTGACCCCTTGTATTTTTATAAGAAATGTAAGACTGCTGGCAACAGATTTTCTTTGCTTCACAACCTTTTGTGGATTCCTTAAATCCACAATTGTGGATTGCTAGTGGTTTGGAGCCCATCACTTGAAAGCTCTGACATTTGGACTACCAGAGTTGCCATTTGAGCAGCTCTCAGGGCTTGTGTTAGCAAGTGAGAAGCTGCAATTCAACAATCATCACTCAAAAACCCAACTGTCTTGAGCTAAAAGTGCCACTACACTCTAGTTAGTGATTCTTTGTATGCAGTCAGGGCTTGATTTCACAGCGTTTAATGCAGTTATAACATGATAGCTCTGAAGCGAAGACAAATCGTTATCCCCATTATTGAATCAAACACGGAGAATAACTTCCAATACTCCAAAACAGTAATCGCCTAACTAGTAACCTTTAGAGTTAAGAAAATAATTCCAGTACCTCTTGCGCTTTGTGTTATTTTTGTCACTTTAAATTATTAAATTTAAATTATTAGATTTGGAAGTGTCCTTTGGAAGTGATACTTCATCTTAAACGACATTAGAAATCCCAGTCAATTATTTAATGCGAGAAATATTGAGCAATGTTTTCCCTCATAACAATAAGATAATGATCTTCAGTAATTGCATCTGTTCTTCACTATATTTGCACCAAGTGCCTAATGTATAAAACACTGGCAGCAATGGGTCATTGCATTTTACTGTTAAACTCTTCAAGATCTCATATATTATAAATTGTCTGTCATGTTTTGCTTTCGAAAACCCGTTACTGTTAAGCAGAAAACAATCTCTCACTGCTGAATGCTGGAAAATATAATGATCTGCAAAAAACACATTATTCAACCATCACACTTATGCAAAACAGCTGCTGGAGCTGATAAAGGATCCAAGCAGGATAAAGCACGAGCAGTGCCAACACTACAGATTTTTCAATAAAGTATTAAATTTGAGCAAGAATTTGTGCAGAATAGAAACTGGCTATTTTACAACTAAACCTGGAGTTGAGTTCAGTACACTTAACCTTTACTAAACCATAAGTTATTACAGCAAATAGTGGTGGGAAAATAAAACTCCACGATGCATACACTGCTGTGAGCCATCTTTGGCACTTACCCTGGAAAACACACATGCATTTAACTTAAAGCACCGTAAGCAGCCCCGCTGAGGTCAATGGGAGCACTGGTAGTACTTAGAATCACACACGTTTATCAGCCACGGCAGAGCTGGGGCCCGAGGGGTCGCAAACTCTAGAGCTCCCCGTTCGCTGGCTCCAACATCACCTCACACCCGCACAAACGGGAAGCCACAAACCAAGAGCCACCCGAGCAGCCCAGGCTGCTCCCAGCGCAACTCGGGACGGGCACAGAAAGGCGGACCCGCGTTCATAAGGACCTCGGGAGATCCCCCCGCGGGGCCCTCGCCCGCTGCCTCTGCGGCCATTTCGCCCCGGCGGAGGGAGAGGCCCGGGTGCCCCTCGCAGGGGCTCCCGCCACCCTCCGCCTCGCGCCGCAGGGGCCCCTCCCGCCCGAGCCGCCTTGCGGGGACGGAGCGGGCGCCCCGCGCCTGGGCCCGGGGACACAGGCAACGTGACGTCACGCGGGCGTGACGTCACACGGCCCCCTGCCAGGACCTCCCGGGGGGGCTGCGCCATTCCCGTCTTACGTCACCTCGGTGACGCCACCAAATCAATGCTGGCGTCATCGCAATGACGTCAGAGCGCCCCCCTCCGCCCCGTCCTCTTCTGCCGCCGGCCCCGCCGCCCGCGGAACCCACGTACCGCCGTCGCCGGTCGCTGCCGCCACCCGGACGTGATTGCCCTCCTCGCGCCCCTTCCGGTGCAGCTCCGCCGCTTCCGGGGTCAGCGAGCCGGGG